>VWZI01012088.1:974250-1091406 GCA_013396835.1 Psilopogon haemacephalus
TTTTTTTTTAAGACATTTTACCAGGCTTCCCAAATTACAACTTCTGCTTCTCTGGCAAGATGCAAGTTTCTTTGAAAAGATTTATCTGCCCCACTTACTTTGTGAACAGATATACAGAACTTGATCCTCTTTCTGTGAATCTGGGAACTGCTGCCACCAACAGTAGGACAAGAAACTGGAGGTGCAGCATGAACCTCGAAGGTGTTACCATCCTTGATGCTGTGATACAGCAGTTGTCTTTCTAAGTCAGTGACACCAAGCAAATTAAAACTGAATCCCTGAATCTTGACAAGGGCACTGTGGGATGGCTTAAGCACTGAGCTGCTGAATGTGCTAACTTCTAAAAGAAAGGTGTGCTTTTATTATGGGAATTTCATGCTACCAGCTTTTCATGAATATTTCCTTTGTGCTATCTGTCACTGCCAGCTGTCCAAGAGAAGCAGTTGTGGTACAAGTTTCCTAAACTTGGACACATGGCTGAAAGAGATGAGTCTAAGGCATAACACGAGTTCTTTCTAATATAATAGAGGCCTGTCTTTAGGGAAGGTATTTTCAAAGGTATGTCTGATTTGAGTGGCCTCTGCAGTTTTAGTGCTATAAAACGTAGTTGTTTCATAGCAGTTCTACATCAGGAAGTCCAGCATTACAAAATCATTTTAGTTTAGAAGAGTAAATATGAACCAGTAATCACTGTGTGGGTCATTCATTACTCTTATCAACATAGGTTTAGACAGGGAAGCAATTAGAAAAGCTGTTGTGGGTACAACTGATGTGCATTAGCTGTCTATCTGTATGCTCACAGCTAGCAGAGAATGCACAGTGATTTTCATTGCCTTGCTTTTCTATGGAAGAACCAGCCTGCTGCAGTTGAGCTGTATCACAGGCAAGTGTATGCCTGTGCACCTAAGTGTCAGACCTGAGGGTAAGTTGCTCTTCTGACCCTAGCACCTCTTGAGTGAAACAGCTGAGAAAAGGCAAAAGGATTTGACTTTCTAGAAATGGGTGCTTCTGTTGCTTTAGCACCTCTTTCAGGACTGCCAGAAGAGCCAGTCTATTGGGATGTATGTGGGGATTTTGCATGCTCCTCTAGTAACTTAGTGTAGCAATAAATGTAACCCTTTGGAATTCTATTTTACTAGCTTTTGCTAGCCAGCTTCTTTCTCACTTAATTTATGGTAAGATTGACACACACCAACAGTTATACTTGCATAGTCTTGTGCCTGCAGAAATAAATTGGCAAGTGCTCTTGGCTATATTTTTTTCCCCTCTTGGTTTTTAATGTTTTGGGAAGAGGGGGGAGATACTCAGACAGAAATAAGTAATGAAAAAAGCTAGATCTGTTCCAGGTTTGCAGAGGTCTAATTAATACTTCTCCTTCTTTAGGTGCTGTTTTTCAATGTGATCAATCTTCTGTATTTTAATATGCTTAGACATGGTTACTATTGTCATTCTGAAAAGACAGTAAGAATGATTGATTGCAATGCTTAGAATTTCTAGAAGTTGAGAGGCTTTTACACTGTAATAAGTCAGTAAATCGGTAAATCACAGTCAAGGTGTACCACTACAGCAGGTAGAGCCAACACAACACTGAGAATTGCTGCTTTCCTTTCTGTTCTCTTCTCCTTATCACAATCTAAATGTCTATAACCATACTGTTGCAAAGTTTATTTTACTTTAATGAGGAATTCTTGCTGGTTTCCTCTGTCCTCTGCTTGTAGAGAAAACTGCCAGCTTCCTTTCATTCCAGAGAAACTGCAATCTATGCTGGAGCTGCAGAGATGCAGGGGATCAGAGAGCCCTTTCTTTCCTGTCAGATGTTGTATCATGGTTGCACTTCATCTTTGCTGACCTTCTCTTATGACAGGGAGCATGACGTGAATGGTCTGAATGTGGTAAAAATTCCCAGTGGAGGTGTGTGGAGCTCCACTGCTACATGAGCAAAGGGAGGCAGTAGGTGTGCAGTACAATGACCAGCTCTGCTTTCTCATCAGTTATGTGTTTAAGTATTTTGGATTGGCAGTACTTTGTTTTCAAAGGATCTGAAAAAAAACCAAAACAACAACTTCAGAATCCAGAACCAGTTGTATCTTGAGCTGGGGGAGAGGGGAGAAATACGTGCACCCAGTGAAAGAAACTAATTTTCTTATAGCTAGTAGATGAACAATTCTTGCTTGTTTTGCATGTTTGCAACAGTCTGTAAATGAATCAATGGCCTTTATTCCTCTAAAAGAACGTTTGGATCTCTGAAGTAGTTCCCGTGTTTCTTGGATTGTTTGATCCTTTTATATATCAGAAGTAAATATGAAAAGCAACAGTTACTTTAACAAGTTTTATGTGGGTTTTGGTTTTCATTGTTGGAAGGAGCTTTAATTATTGGGGGTGTTTTTTGAAGGAAACAAAAATACCCACAGAAGAAATAACCCTTTCTGGTGTTGATTCTACAATTTTTAGAGTTTGTTTCAATATTCAAAATGTCCATAAATTTAGTCCTAACAGAAGTTACTGTATTTGTTTCCAATTCCCCCTCCCCCCTACTTTTTTTTAAACAACTTTTGAAAGAGGCACCTGAAGCAGGTGAATAGGTAGACGATAAATTTATTAAATTCTGTGTATCTCTCTTGGGTTTCCTGCTTTATAAGCTGAATGCTTTGAGACTTTTCTGAGTGTCTTTATTTTCCTGCTGTATCTGGAGAATCTAGTATTTTCACCTATTCTCTTTTTAGACACAAATATGTCTTACTTTTCCAGTCTGATCATTACTGTGGGATGTTTTGCCATTTCTCCTGAAGGCTGAAATCTGCCCTTGTCCCGATGAGCTCTCATCATCCTTATGAGTAAAAGCAAGAATTCACTACTCTGGTGTACAACTTGAAGAAGGCTAAGAAAGATCTCCTGTTAACAGAGCTGCTTTTCTCATAGTTGCATCTGAGGGCTGTTAAATTGACTTGCAGGAGCTGGAAAAGTATAGGTAACCTGCTGTGAAAAGGAGATGCTCTCACCTTTATCAACTACTGTTGAGGGGAGGTGCCTGGAGGGTGGCACTTTTTACACCTCTGCTTAAAATGTATTTCAGTTCTCAGAAAGTAAGGCAACTTAATCATAGAATGGTTTAGGTTGGAAGAGACCTCAAAGATCATCCAGTTCCAACCCTCTGCCATAGGCAGGGACACCTTCCACTAGAACAGGTCACCCAAGGCCTCATTCAGCCCAGGCTTATTCTTGTATTTGCATGGAGGCCTCACTGGCTGGAAGAAAAGCATTGTTATTTTTTAAAAGTGGTGGCTTTTTTTCCCCTCTTCATCTTGGTTGCATAATCTGAAAGTACTGAAAGCTACAGTTCTATGGGAGAATTTTCCATGTGAGCAGGCATTCAGAGTGCTTGGGAGCTTTCCTGCAATGCTGTGCTTTTCTAGTGGGGAAGACCAAGTGCTTGTTTTGGTATACATATGGATCAGGATTAGCTTTATCAGCTGAACCACAACATGTGTTGGTGTTTTGTAGTTTGTTTTTTCTCTGCTCTGTTTTTATTTACATTGATGTGAAATATCTCTTGGCCAGTCAGAAGTATTTCCATATGGTACTCATGAAATTAAAGTGCAGGGAAGGGAAGTTGTGGGGTGTTTTTTCTGGTTTTGTGTCAGAAGAAGGGATGTGTAGGTGGGCACCACAGAAGCCTGCAATTTTGTGACAGGCAAGGCTTGATGGTGAGTGTCTGTTGCTGTTTTTTTTTCCTATCAATCATGCAACTTCCTTTCAAAAGAAACCATAATTTTAGTGTCATCTTTATGGAAAAACAACTAGGTGATTTGGTGTGGTGGTTTTGTTGGGTTTTTTCCTTCCGTTGTATGTTTTGTTTTCTTGACCTCCAAGTATGTTGGTGTACATGAAGTCTGATATTACTAGTAACATAATTATAGAATAGTTTTCCTTGGATTTAGCTATGTAATCAGCAGGAGCAAAGCCCACTTCTGTATGAGCTGAGGTAACTAAAGTGTGTCTCAATAGTGAAGATGAGGCCCATAGCCTTGCCTCTTAAGATGTGCTAAGGAAATCGATTACTTTTTGCTGTTTACCTTTCCTAACCTGTAGCTTTCCCTTTTGCTGCTCTTTAATACTTCAGCATTGGCATCAATCAAATAAAATAATGTGTGTGTTCCTTGTTTAACTTTAGTCCTGAGGTGTAAATAATAAGGCTTTAATCTTTTATAAGTTCTACTAGTTTAATGAGTGTTCTCTCAGGGGAAGGGAAGCTTCAATAAAAGGTCAGGTTTAAAGTTTATGTAATACTCCACTTTCAATGGAATGATAAAACTTTTATTCTAGGTCTTCCTTTTAAGAACCAAGGGGAAAATGTATGTGGTTTCTACATCCGTTTCAACAGTTTATAAGAAAATACAGTCCTTTTATAATTACTAAGAGCTTTCTGTGCTTTTAGATGGGAAAGGAATTTAATAGAAGACAATAGAAAGGTTTTTGGGAATATAATATTAGGCCACATCACCATTATTTATATAAAGAAGCAGAATTCTTCTCTAAATGTTAAGACAACTTTGTTAGTGTTTTAGACATAACATTACTTAGTAGAGTAGCAGTCAGTAGACAGAAAAGCCTTTGTGTATCTAAACACTTAAGTTGGTTTTGTTTTTCCTTCCCTCTCTTGTGTCAATGTGCAGGAAACCTACTGTGTATTTGCATAGTTCCTCTTGCATACAAAGAGTCTCAAACCACAATTTTACGTATTAATTTTTATGTACAGCAGTGGTTACTTGCATATGCATTTTCTTGTTTGGTTTTGGTTTGTTTTTTTTCATAATTTTCCTTAATTGCTTGCTCCATGAAACAGTTCCTGTTACCCAAATTGGTGTTGAAATATGTCTTGTAGATTAAAAAAAATACTAATTAGATTGTGTTCTAAAATTAGAAGCCTTTCCTTCTTCCCCTTGAAAAGTTTTACCAGTAGTTCTGGAGGTGGCAGAGAACAGCCAGTCTTAAACTGTGAATCCTCCTGGAAAATAATGATCATCTCCAACAAGCTCTAACAAGCTCCATGGGAGATTTTAATCTTGTAAGTTTTGTGTTAGTGTTCAATTTGGAGGTCACATTCAGGAAATGGTAGCTTCCTACATGCTGAGTTGTTCTTTTTACATCCAGCCTTACTCCACTTACTATTTCTGAGAGTATTTCTTAAGAATAAGTTGTGCTGATACTTTCTTCATGAAATCTTCTCATTAAGTTGGAAGGCTCACTACTGTATTCTTTTTCCTATGCAGGCTCGTGTTATGTATGATTTTGCTGCTGAGCCTGGAAACAACGAACTGACCGTCAGTGAAGGGGAGATCATTGTAATTACCAACCCGGTAAGATAGCTGAGACACAATCAAAGCTTCAGTGTGTTTTCCAGACCTACTTCTAGCAGATGGAATTAAAAAAGGTGTTAGCTGAAAGCCCTGAACAATCAGTAAATAAACTGAATGCAAAGAACTTTCTAGTATTGCTGTGTAAACAAACACAGCGAGCAGTTTTGGAGGACAGGGATCTCCTCAAATTGTGTCCACACTAAGGAATTTGCACAGCTTTGTTTCTCTCTGAAAAGGGCTAAGTGCCAAGGCAGAGGAAGGAGCCAGTGATGGTGATACCCTTTAGTTCCAAATGCGTTGTCTTTTTTTGGTGTGCCTGATGTTCCACATTGTGTGTGTATTCTTCCAGGGCTTGCCACTTGCATTTAAATCTGATGCCAGCTCCCTTCTAGGTTTTGTGTTCCTTAATCAATTACTTCAGCATTCTAAGTTTATTCAAAGAACTTGAGACAAAATCTCTTACTGAATTTGTCTTTTCATAGTCAAAGCAATATGGACAAGGTACAGGGAAGGAGTGATGAAAATATTGCAGTAATGCTGTTTAGGGAGTTCTTAAATTAGTAGTAATTTTGAGCACTGATTTTGATTTATGTGTACAATTTGAATTTGAGTGCGCTTTTATTGTCCTATATAATTCTTAATCTTGGTAACAAGCTAAGCATTAGTGGACTCTGCTTTTGATTTTTTGTGTAGCAATAAAGCTCAGTGAAAAAACTTCCAATTTAAAATATATAAACAAAACCCCACCTGATCTTTGTGCCAGATTTTATTTATCTGGCTGTATATGAAGCATGGGTTCTGCAGAATTAACAAACCCTTTGTAGACCCTAATCATTTGTAGTCCTGATACTTAAGCTCAGTGGAACTAAAAACTGTTTGGAGCAGGTACTGCTCCAGCATGCTCTGGGATAGGATGCCATGCTGTGGCACAGTTAATGGCTTAAGTTAATTCAGGAGTTCGTTGTTATTTTACAACAGTAGGATGAAATAAATGGTTTACCACTTCTAAGCTAGCTGTCAGTGAAAGACATCTATGTGTTAATGCAAAATACTTAAATACAAGTAAAACCATTTCATGCTGTCCATGATAACACTGCTGGATAAATTGCCACAAAGGCTCTTGATCTTTTTTGACGTGATATGTTTGGACAGCAGTAGCATTAAGTCATCAAAGTCCATTGATGATTGCTCCTAAAGTGCAGCAGCTCAAATGTGATTCACAATGTCACTGCTCCTGCAGTTTACCCAAGATAGTTGAATTTATAATCTGAGATGTCTAGTTATTTCTATCTTCTTGAGTGTGTTTAGCTACATAAGAAAAAGCAAATGAAAGTTTATTTCGACAACCAATTGCTCTTGCCTTTTCAAAACCTTGAATACATATGCAGACTTTTCCTTAATCACATGAAATTTCCAAGTGAAAGAACAAAATTGTGAACAATCAGATATTTCCATTAAAAAGCAATTTAAGATAATCTGAAATTCAGTGATTGTCTAGTGTATGCAGTTCCAGTTTTCAGCTGTGAGTTAGCTTGACCCTGGAACTGACTGCGTAACTGAAAAGGTCTGCAAAAGTTTCTCAGTGTACATAGAAGGTGTGTTTTTTGAAAAACAAAGAAAAACCAGAAAACCAAGCAATAACAGGATGGCCTACTGAGATCAGGGCTGACCAGTCTTAATTCTTTCCAAACTAATAGCCTGAGACCTGCCTCTAGAATTAAACTAGAAAGAGTGTCTCCAAATCTTGAATGTCATTTGCATATCTTAATCTTGAAATTTTCCTTAATATTCTTATGGGTTATAGCTGTCACTCATCACACACTTCTCCACCTTCAATAAATGAAGCAGAGATTTACAGACATTAGCAATAGTTTAATTCCTTGAGTCTTGTTTCTTTTTAATCTGTTGATCAATGCTTTGAAATTAGCATACTAGTAGCTGTGTTTTGATGCAATCTGTGTCCAAACAATGGACTGTGGTTTCATAAATGAACAAAAGAGACGAAAATCAACCTTTTCCCTCACCTCATGCTTGTTTAAATCAGAAGTCCACAATAGCTGTGTGAAACAACTGTGCTCTTTGTTCTGTTTAAATGAGTATGTTCCGCTTCAGCAGATTCAAGCAATTTTGTTCATGTCATACAGTCGTAACTGTTTCAAACATTGCAGTTGACAGCAAGACAGTGCTTCCTCCTGAGCTGTTTAAAGCATGCTGTGTGACCTATCTAGCAAAACTATTTCTATATTACTACTTCTTTTAGGATGTTGGTGGAGGCTGGCTAGAAGGCAAAAACAGCCAGGGTGAGAGAGGACTTGTTCCAACAGATTATGTTGAGGTAAGTGACTATGCTACTCTGCACTAGGAAAGCAGAACAGCTGAAAAAGGCCATCCTCTTGTTCACCTATTGGACTCTATTGCTTAAATAGAAAACTTCCAGTGTAAATACTTGGAATATATAACCTTACCGTGGCAACTCTGACTGGCTTTGGAGACCAGGGCAAACATGCCTACAAAACTACTGTGCTTCTTAGTGGTTTCCTAAGAAATGCAATAGGCAAATCATCTATGGTGAATACTGGTGATCTGTGGAACATGAGCTATTTTGAGTCTTTTTGGTTTGGGCACTCTCATGATCCAATCATTGCTTGTTTTTCTGTCTGAAGATACAAATACAGAAGTGAAATAAGTAAGACAAATTGTGCTGATGAGGCTGTGGCTTATTTGCCATGTGCTTAAAAATCTCTGAGATGGAACGCCTTTTTTGGGGCTCGGAATGTGGGATCCCAAATCCAGGGACTACTCAGATTATCTCTTTGGTGTGTGCTGATCTGCTTATTGTTTATTGCTATTGGGGTGGGGATGGAATGGAGACCTCAATGCAAAGACTGGAATCTGGTTCACTGTCAGGGAGGCCCAGTGTCTGTGTTTGCAGGTTGTCAGATAGAGGAAGACCCTGGCTGTAATTGCTGCAGCTTTCTCTTAATGCATGAACCTCCTTTCTTTTGACTATTGCAGTGTTTTTTTAAAGAAAAAAGAGGGGGGCAGGGCATGGCAAGTGTGTGATACCGTGGAGGGTGGGAGGACAGTGCTGGCTCACATGACCTTGTTTTTTTTCTTCAGTTGGTTAGGTCATGGTCTGGTAGCTTTTGGCTTTCCAAACTCGCTGTCTCAAACTGATCCTCTGAGTTCCCCGTCTCCCAATAGTAATGTTAACAACCTTGTTAATCCCTAGTGAATTTAAAAATAGGTATCCATTGCTAAAACAGCCTTACACTGTTAAAATGCAAGCTGGTTCCTTCTGTCATGAAGGTAAAACATCCAGATGACCACATCAGTTCACTGTAAAAGATTCTATTGAAGTTGAGTTCAGAAAGAGTGTAAGCAACCATCTTAAAGTTTAATGACATGAATGTGAGTATGATTATGTAAGATAAACAGCATAATTTGATTAATGGAAGAATGAAAAATCCTTTTTCAGATCATAACTGAAGGTGCGAAAGATGGAATTACCTGCGGTAACTCATTAGCTGACCAAGCCTTTTTTGATTTCCTTTCTTCAAATACAGATCAGACCAACTCTGCTGCAAAAAGCAGTAATCAGGTACGTCTCGTGGTTTTTCAGGCGCAGTGGGCAAGTTTTGTTGACAACATTTCTTGCACTCTTCAGTTGTGCTTGTACTGTATTTCTAAGCCCTCATAGAGGTACTGAAGTAATCTTGATCTTTTCAGTAGGGAACACTTTTGGTGAATTTTAATGATATGTGTTAACACTTTAGATTTTGTTTCACTGCTGGAAAAAAAACACTATTCTAACATTTTTGGAAATAAAGCATTTTTATTCTTTCCAGTCTGCAGTTATGTAAATCTCTGACAATCTATAGCCCTGTATAAGTGCACTTTTAGAAAATTTACTATATTTTCAAGTAATTCCTTGTGTTAGAATGTTAACATTTTTAAGAAACCAAAGCTGCCTTTTTTTTCCTTTGGAAATGTCTACTATAGTTGTGTGGTCTGTGCGTCATCAGGCAGAGTGAACGCATGTTTATCTTTCAGAACTTGAGTAAGAGTTGGTTGGGTTTTGGTTTTGTTTTGTTTTGGTTTGTTTTTTTTTCCTTTTTTTTCATGAAGCAAGTTCATGCATTACCCAGGATCAGCAGTGTACTGGCCTTGTAATACGCACAAATTGCAGTTTATTCATAACAGGCTTAGGAAAGGAGTACCTGTAGGAAAAGAGCTTGTCTTATCTCTGCCCGTGTCCTATTCCTCTCCATTGTCTTTCAAATGCTGTGTGAGGTGATTGGGAGAACCAGTGTTCCATAGTGTATTATAGTAAAACAGGAAGGACTAAAGTGTGAATGTGGATGCAGTGAAGGCTGTGCAAGGGAAAGCAGGTTTCATAGGGATAGCATGTTTGGTTCTTTTGTTTTCCGTGTTTGTTTGTGGGGGGCTTTGGATTTTTTATTCTTCTGGTGGTTTTTGGTTGTTGGTTTTTTTTGTTTGATTTGTTGGGGTTTTTTTTCATAGCAGGAACCATCCTGTCATGTCATCAGGTTTTATGTCATAAGTTCAGTTTTTCTCAGTTTGTGCTTATTAGGGTTTGGTTTTGTTTGGCGTATTTTTTCTTTTAGAGAGTTCAGAAACTGCTATTTGGTTATATATATTTTTTCAAGAAAAACAGCAGATTTTAATTGCAAACTGATTTCTTCAGCTTCTCTGATTTATCTGATAGCTTTTCCCAGCGGCTTATTGTTAGCAGGAATTTAATTTTTGTACTAAACAGTCCTGTTTTCCACTTTCTGGCTGTTAGGCCTTTCTCCCAGGTGAGACAACTCTCTAGTGCATATTCTTTTGTTGGAACAAAACTCAATGACTAGTTGCCCTCTTGATTAAGATATTCTGTTTGTTCTAACATTCCTCTGCAGTTTCTTTGATACTGTGACTTGTCTGTAAAAGGTGTGCATGGCTCCTGCATACATCACATCATGTCCATCAGGCTTTGACATTCCAGTTCTCTTGTAGAGAAGTCTCATACATAGTGAAAGATTGCATTGACTCCTGTAATATTGCATCAGGAGATTATACAGTTGCTCTTTCCTTGCATACTGACTTATCTTTTTGAGCCATTGCTTGTAAAAATACAGTCTTGTGCATTGTGGCTATGACCCTTCTTCCTAGATGTATTACTCTGCATTTAGTTGTAATAGCATTTGCATTGTTTAACTTGAGTTCACTCAGGCACTTTGGATTGATCTATGTCCAGATGACAGTTGTAAACAACTGACTTCATCTTAGGTGAAATTTGTGTGTTTAAGGCTATGGAAAGCACAGAATAATAACAAGTTATTTTTCAGTGTAAAGCAAGTTGATGCTGGAGGTAGCAGAATAGTGGAAACTAAAATGTGTATAGATGTAGTTTGGTAAACTGAATAAGAAATGTCAGCATTCCTGAATGCTGACATTTTATGATGTTATATTTTATAGTGATATGGAAAGGAGAACCAGTTTATGACAAGAAGACTTTATAAACTTTTTCTAAATAAACTGGATGTTTGGGGATTTTTCTTACTGTACTGAATAAATTATTTTCTGTAAACATTACATCACTTCAGCATACACTTAATTACACAAGACCCTCCCTCCCCAATTTCAATGTCATACAGTCTTAATTGCTAGAATTTCTTCCATCCTTCTAATAGTAAGGAAAAAGTAGAAACAGGTGGTTGCATAGTCTTTAAGTACTAGGCCTTATTAAAAATATTAGATCTGACTGAGTTGAAATATGTGAGTGTGGGGTTTTGTTGGTTTTCCTTTTTCAGAGACAGTTGAACCAGTGTTGTGATTTAGCCCAGGTAGGCAGCTCAGCCCTACCTAGTAGCTTGCTTACTGAGCCCTAGTGGAATAGAGGAGAGAATCAAAAGGGTAAAAGTGTTGAAACTCATAGATTAATAAGTAGATTTAACAGGTAAAGCAAAAGCTGTGCATGTAAACAAAGTGGTTAGTTATCCTTAGGAAAGCAGAGCTCCCTCAAGCAATGGTTACTTATGAAGACAAACTTCATGGCTCCAAAGGTCTCCTCTTCCTCCTTCCCCATAGCACTTGTTGATGACCACTGTGTCATATGTAGAGGAATATCTCTTTGGTCAGTCAGCAGCTGCTCCAGCTGTGTTCCCTCCCAGCCTCTTGTGCATCCCCACCTTACTCTCTAGTGGGACAGGGTGAGAAACAGGGAAGGCCGTGTGTCTGTGCAAGTATTGTGCAGCAGTAACAGAAACATCCCTGCGTTGCCAACACTGTTTTGGTCACAAATCGAAAACGTGGTGCTTCACCAGCTACTATGAAGAAAATTAGCTATTGCAGACAACACTGGTGGGAGTTACAATTGAATGCAAACATCGTCTATAACTTTTTTTTCTAAAGTATGAGCTGGTTAGTCTGTCAGTTTAGAAATAGATCTCAAATGGTAGTGTGCTTCTGATAAGGCTACCACCAAACTTTAGCTCTTTAGATTATATGCCTATGGTGGTTTAGCAGTTACCTGCCCCCCCACTTTTTTATAAACCCTGGCTAGGACTCAGAGAACAATGGAAGTTAATAAATGAAGCTTTATATTTACAGCAATGCACAATATACAAGCAAATATTTACAAGGTATAACAGATATTTACAGATATATACAATGAAAAGGTAATACAGACACCACACCCCTCCCAGAGACCAAAATCCCCAAGAGAGGGGTAACCAACCACCCCCTACCACCTTTCCCCCCTTCCCCAGTCTTATCTCACCACCTGTTGATGCTGCAGATAAGCTGAAGTAGATCAGCCAGGGGGGTTAGTAGTAGGATTACTGAGAATTAGCTACCAAGACAAAGAGACGAAGGAGACCATGCAGAGAGAAGCAGCCGCAGCCAGAGCGGTCAGAAACCATCTGCTATCTAGTGTTTTGGGTACAGCACTTTAAAAACAATTTTTTTTTTCTTTCTCAGTAAAGGTCTGGGTGAAGTGACACACTGTGTTTCCCTCTCTCAGCCAATAGCCTAATTTCTCACTCAAATCCTCCAATTAGTTCAAACCAGCATAATGCCCTGGTAGGTCTAGGAGACAACTGCTTTTCTTACGTAGCAATGCTGCATGTAAATACAGAATCCTAAATGATTACAGTTTTCTCAAATCAGTTTCTGAGCATGCATGTCTTTCTTGAAATAAAGCTTACTCTCTACACTTTGCCCTATGTCTGCATCTGCCCTTTTTTGCTTTCCAGGCAAATAAGTTTTTTTGTTTTTTTCCTAATCTGGAATCTGTAATTTTTTGGTGGTGTGAAAACAGCATCAACTCTCACACCACCCTACTCCTTGTTTGTCCTTTTCTAAGAAGGCTTTTTCGTGTTGTCCCTGAAAATTAATTAATAAGCAATAACTGAAAGCAGCTGCTTTTACTTCCCTTTCTTCTTTCTTCACTGAGAAAGATATAATGACTGCAGCAACACTGGTGTTACAGTTTCTGTGTTTGTCACAGAGGTAAAGTGACAGTAGAAAAGGGGCACAGATGAACTCCTAAGAAAAGGAGAGAGGTTCTGCGTGACTCCTGACAGTTCACTCTTCCCTAATTCATTCCTTGCATAAGCAGTATCTCAGCAATAGTTGCCTTGGTAAAGCTTGCAGCCGCTCTTTTAAAGAGCTACCTGTAGAAGATATTGGGAAGATGAAAGCAATCAAGAGGAAGTAATGAAGCTAATTACATACAGGGCAGAGGGAGTGACTCAAGGTAACTGTTCTTTACACAGAAAAGAAGAAAGCTAAACAGGAGAGTTTAATGTTGTATCTACCCATAACATTTGTGTTTTAATGGGTGAAAAGCCTTGAAAAAAAATACTTGACAAAATATGATTTAAGTAACCTTTAATTTCCAAAGGAGGAGGCTGTTGCATGACTTTTGTATGGATCTCATACTGTTTTGACCTTGAAGGCCCTGGACAGAGGGAGTAAGAAATCTTTCTTCTCTGTCAAGCCACCCTTCCTCTGGGTGGCAATGCAAGGTGCTAATTTTATCTGTCATTTGGAACAACCAGTGAGGAAGTATACCAGCAGTTATGTTGTTTTTCTATTTGTTAAAATTGCATATATATGTTAAAGTTACCTCTAGCCTTTTCTGGTAATAATGTCACTAAAATTAATATAAATTATGGCATGCTAAACCAAATGTCTGGAAATACACCAAGCACACAATTTCTCATGATAAATAAGTGATAAATTGTTCTCTTGTAGTATTTCTTTGGTGCTGAGTTGTTTGCAAGGCCTCTAGCAACTTTTTCTTCCATGCTTCTATATAGTGCTTCTCATTGCAGTTGACCAAGAGATAGTGTGGTGGTATTTCGAGTCTTCACAATATGTATGGAAATACAGGCATTAATATAAAATTCATTGTGAGTAGTCTCTTCCAACTGTGGGGTTATTTTTTATGTGTGTTCGTTTATTTTGGGTTTTGTTCAGTTGTTTTGGGTTTTCTTTGTTGATAATTTGTTTTGTTGTGCTTTATTTTGGTTTTTAGGGAGTGATCAAGATTAGTGCTTCTCAAGTCACAAACGCACTTGCATTTATTTTGCATGTATTCCAGAATCTACTGTTGTAACAGCAGTGAGCTCTCTCTCCATTTTAAACCACAACTTGGGGTGGATTTTCATTTATTTAACTTTAAAATGTTTTAAAAGTTGTGAACAAGTACCAGCTTTCCATTTTAGTAGTAGACCTAATCTGAGTTATTTGGATTTTATTTAAATTACAACTATATTGGCCCAAACTGGTGTTCTCCTTGTTAAGAAGCAAAAAACTTTATGCAATATTCTCATTAGTGGTCTGTAAATTAACTGTATGTAAAGTTAGCCATAATTTGGTCCAGCTATGTTAGGGACAAGCTCTTTACTATGAAGGTGATGGAACACTGCAAGAGGTTGCCCAGGGAAGTGGTTGAGGCCCCTGGAGGTATTCAAAGTGAAGCTCTGGCCATCCTGGTCTAATTGAGACCATCTCTGCTGACTGCAGGGGAAGTTGGACTAGTTGACCTTTGGAGGTCCCTTCCAGCACAGTCCATTCTGTGATTCTATGATATGATTTTGTTTGCAGCTTGTGTAGCATGTATATCTGAACAGAGGATAGACGTGCTCTGAGTTTCAGTATACTATGTATTTTAGTCTGTATGCTTTTCCCCACCTTTTTGTTTAAAGCTTAAAGTCTAGTGTTTTGTTTTAATCTCTCTGGAGATTAAAAATGTATAAATGGACTTGAAGTGGAATACTGCCTGTTTCAGGGTGGAAGTGGATCACCAGCTATGTTGATGTAAGAGCTGTAGATGTGGTTCCACAGTATTTAAGATAGAAAAATAGTTCTTGTAGCTAACTGTAAGTCGCAATTGTAGAGGAGTTTGTTCTCTTTTCTTGACACTGATTCTCTAATTGCTGCCAAGTCTACTTCTGTACAAAGATGACTGTACAGCTCTTCTTAGTTCTGCATGAGATAAGTGCACTTGTGTGAATTGCAGATTTGTCAGTCCATTGTGGTGTGGCCTTGGTATGAATCCGCTTTTCATGTCCTCAGTTATGTTGTGGGCAGAGCATCAAACTGAGTAGGTAGAGGAAGCAATTGACAGAAAGCTCTCAAGTTTGTGTTGTTTTATCCAGTGGTAAGTGCAAAATCACTCAGGGTAGTTTTTCCCTGGGTAGAAGATAAGCTATTACACAGTTGTGAAGGATACAAAAATAAATAGATGATCTTAGGTGTAGAAACCCCTTTCCCTTCAAAAAACGGTGGAAATTTTGTGTAGAATAAATAGTGCTGAACACAGGTAGTTTGATGTGCAGGAGCTTAGACAACTCATGTCCAGTTCTTGGCCCCTCATTTTAAAAGATGTTGAGATGCTTGAATGTGTCCAGAGAAGGGCAACAAGTCTGGTGGGAGGTCTGGAGCACAGCCCTATGAGGAATGGCTGAAGGAGCTGGGATTGTTCAGCCTGAAGAAGAGGAGGCTTAGGGGAGACCTTATCCCTCTCTTCAACTACCTGAAAGGAGGTTGTAGCCAGATGAGGATTGGTCTCTCAGGCAACCAGTGACAGAATGATGGGATGCAGCCTCAAGCTGCACCAGTGGAGTTTTAGGCTGGATGTTAGGAAGAAGTTCTTCACAGAAAGAGTGATTGGCATTGGAATGGGCTGCCCAGGGAGGTGGTGGAGTCACCGTCTCTGGAAGTGTTTAAAAGGAGACTGGATGAGGCACTTGGTGCCATGGTTTAGTGGGTCAGATAGTGTTGGGCAATAGGTTGGACCTGATCATCTTGAAAGTCTTTTCTAACTTGATTGATTCTGTGATTAAGTGACCTATTATGTAGACATAAATTGCTGAATGTGCATAAGGAGGACACTAAGGAAACACTTCTAAGAAGTGCTAATGTAAAGCTCCCAGAGCTTTATTTCATGTCTTTTCCACTCTTTGCAACTTATTGCTGGAAATGCAAATCATCATTGTTAAATTTGTGTACCATAAACCCTCACCCTCAGCTGTCTGCGCCGCTATGAGCAGCAATAATGCTAAGTTTGAAGAAAATAAATATAGTGCTTAAGAGTGCACTAGTCTACTTACATGGAAATTTTGACATGCATGTTATTGCATTCCCCTAACAGAATTTCCCTTCTCTGACACTGCTACATGTGCAGTAGAGTAGAAATGTTGTCATGGGGAATATGACTCATGTTTGCTTGAGTTCAGTTTGTCTTGTTAAACCAGTATACTGAATTACCTTGTAAAGCACACAGGAAGGTTAACCATGGGAGTTAAAACTGTTTGTGGAGTTCGGAAATGACTGTTGCCATGACTAACAGACCTCAGCTCTTCATAAACGTATATGTTTATAAGATTAAGTATTAAGTTGCCTTGATGTGGGTCTCTCTCTGGAAGCACATAGTGCAAACAAGATCTAGAAAGGTTAGCAAGCAAAACTGATAGGTTGGAACTGGTAAGAAGTAAAAAAAAAATTACCCAGTGTGTTATGCTGGTTCAGCTTTCATGATTAATAGCTTCTAGTTCCTGTTACAGGTAATGACACTGTAACATACTCTGTTGCTGTGCTGTGTGGAATCTGAAAGCAACTTTTTTTTCTCCCTTCTCCATCTCAGTTGTGATATTGCATTCAGATCAATAACAGGAATCAGCACAGGAGGCTACACCTCAACACAAGGTGGAACTTATTTACTGTAAGGGTCACAGAGCACTGGAGTAGGCTCCCCAGAGATGTTATGGAGTCTCCTTCTCTGGAGAGTTTCAAGGCCTGTCTGGATGCATTCCTCTGTGACCTGAACTAGATTGTATGGTCCTGCTGTGTCAGGGGAGTTGGACTCATTGATCCCTTTGGGTCCCTTCCAACCCCTGACATCCTGTGATCCTGTGAATTCATGACTTCCATACACTACTGGAAAGAGTTGCTTACTTGCTTGGAAATAATTGCATTCACATATTTAACATATGACAGTGATTATACTGATTTCAGTTACGGAGTTGTTCACCCCACAGGATCACAGGATGTTAAGGGTTGGAAGGGACCTCTGGAGATTGAGTCCAACCCCCCTGCCAGAGCAGGACCATAATCTACTGCAGGTTGCACACAGATGCATCCAGATAGGTCAGGTCTTGAAAGTCTCCAGAGAAGGAGACTCCACTCTCTGGGTAGCCTATTCCAGTGCTCCAAGACCCTTACAGTAAAGAAGTTCTTCCTCCATGTTGAGGTGGAACTTCCCATGCTGTAGTTTACATCTGTTGTCCCTTGTTCTGTCACAGGACACAAATGAGCAGAGGCTGCCCTGTCCCTTCCTTCTTGACACCCAGCCCTTATATATTTATAAATATTTATTAAATTCTCTCTTAGTCTTCTTCAACTTAAAAAGCCCAGGTCTCTCAGCCTTTCCTCGTAAGGCAGTGCTCCAGTCCCTCTCTCTCCTCACCTTCACCTGCATACCCTTAGTCAAAATCTGATCTCGTAAATAGTTTTCCACAATTTACAGTCTTTGCGTACTGTTTTTTCTTTCTTGTGTTGCTTTCATTTGACCTCTTACTTCGTGAGGTAGCCCTTGTGGTCCAGTAGTTTGGCATTGCCTGTATGAAAATATTTTAACTTGATAATGGTGATAATCTTTCAGCCCACTTGTGAGTTGCTGCTTGCTTGCCCTTGCGTTGGCATGTGGCACGCACGTGTTGCACAGTCGCCTTCACCGCAGCAGGGGGCCTACAGCTCTATCTGGTTTCTTTCCCAATTTTAATATTTTTATTAGTGTTCATTGTTCTCTGACCACTTACTTCACGGTGGAATTGTGGTAAGCTGAGAAACCCTAGCCAGTAATAGTCTTCAACTCCAACAGGAAAGGAACAAGGGGAATTGCTAGCCTCTTTTCCCAAACAAAAATTCGGAGTGCCTCTCCCAAAATGAAAGGATAAAGCCTTGTTTAAATCTTTGATCCTTGCACGTCTAGGGGACATCAGAGAGGAACAAGGAGTCTTTCTTCTGTTTCTGGCAGTTGCTGTGACTGCCACTTGAAAACTGTCTGAGATTTGTCACCTGTGTTTCAAGAAGAAACCATTAGGGATTGAAATTAGATCCTTCTCTTGAGTTGAAGAGGTGACTTGATTGCCATTTACATGTGCAGCTATGAGTAACTAAAACAGAAGTCTGAGAAAGCCTCATTGAATAAATATACACAGGATTTTTAGTGGCTGAAAGCTGGAACTAAGCAAACTTTCATTTGGAAAAAAAATCCTTTAAGCAGTGAGAATGAGATGTTCTTCTCCTCCTTGTATGCCATCGCTGAGTATTCTTTACTTAAATCGAAATTACGTGTTTTTGTAAAAGACTATTCTGTACTTTGGCCATGGTGGGGGTTTGAGCTCAATCAGGAATTAGATGGAAGTCCAATGCCTGCACTGTGCAGAAGCAATGCAGCCTCTAGTCCACTTTGACTGTGAATAAACTCTACCCCTATCTCCGTCTCCTCCCAGAATAAAGAAAAAATCCCTGATTGTGGTGGTAACTTAGTTCTCCTACTGGTGATGAGCTTTGTTGATTTCTTTTTATGGTGAAAGCAAGGAGTGGTTGGTAAGTGTGTGCCTTCTGTTTTATGTAGCTTGTGAGCAGGCAAAGCCCAGTTCCTTTACTGGAACTACTTTATGAAAGGGGCCGTTGGGCTGGGAGTGGAGATGCTAGATAGTGGTTTCCTCTGGAAGGAAGAAAGATGATAGAAGCAGCTCAGGAGCAAAGGAGTTCCTTGGACAAAATTGCTACCGCTTATTTGTGTCAGCTGCTTCTGGAGTTTCTCTATTCTGTTGCTTTCATGTGTGCATCCACAGGAACATTCTAGTAATGAATCTATAAGTGCCCAGGGTCACAATAGTAAGGTAATGATCTACCAGGAAGAAAGCTTGGCCATAAAGTATCATGGGCATGGCAACTACTCCAGTATCTGCTAATGTGCACTCCTGCTTTGTGATAAACACAACAAGGTGAATGCAGGTCTATGATTGCTGCAGAGTAGGCTTTTAGGAATTCATGTTTCTTCTTGGAGGAAAATAAACATGTTTTTAAGGTGACTGCCTATATTCACCATTTTTTGATGTACCTATTCATACACTCTTGTCCAAAAAAACTGTGTAATGTCAGAATATACCTAAGGCTTTGTCTCCAATCAGGTAACTAAGGCTGCTATAAAACTGGAGAAGTATATTCATTCCTATGAGCTATTCAGCTGAACCACCATGACTTTTCCTGTATTTTCTGCTATTTTTTGTGCTGTCTCTTTGCAACCCCTCTTCAGGAGCATAACAATTCTTATTGCAGCTTTGGCTGCCCTAGGTTTCCCTTGATCAGATTTACTTTCTCACCTCACTCCTTCAGCATGGCTTCTTTCTCTGACTATGCTTCAATGTGTGTTTCTTACAGTTGGAGGGCAGTATTTTTGAAGGCGTAGTTATTTGATCTTTTTAGGTACTCCACTTAGTTTTAACATCTGAATGTTGTGCTTGGTTTGGCTTTTGTCCCTCTGAAATAAAATAGGTCTATTCATCCACCAGGAGTATCAATTAATGCTAAGAAGGAATCTGCTAGGCACAACTTAGCCAAGATTTTTTGGTTTTGCCCCTTCCGTGATTTATCTTAGCTTTACCCTCTATGACTTCAGATCCTCTGTTTAAAAAATAATCATGTCACTTCTTCCTATTTAATTCATTATTCATTTGATGAAGATACTGACATTCCAAACCCTAAACTGAGGATTTTCCTTTTGTGGTGGAACTCTTTTCTCATTCTACTATAATTAGCTCTTTAAGAACATACTAGACAGTTTCTTGCCCCTCCCAGCCCCCCACCAGTAATTATCTGTTTCTATAGTGAGTTGAATCTGCTCTTAAAAGAAGAAGACTTAAAATATTCAGTGATGTTCCCTCTGTCTGTTCCCCAACTACCCTTTTTGTGGTATTTTTTCTCTTAGAACAGTAGGAGTGAGCAAGTCTGTACCAGCCTACAAAAGGGAAAAGTAGCTGCCATTAAGAAGCTGATTCTTGACTGTAATCTCAATGGACTTGTTTGATGTTACCTTGAGGAGCACAGGGATGCAATGTTTCATTTAAAGGTCGATTAGTTTCTTAAATATGCATGGTGTAATCTTTCTATGCATTTGCATTTGAGATTGCTTGTATACTTAGGTGTGCTATGTCGAGTTACATTGATTAACAGCTTATTTCAAGGGCTCTTCATCCTGTTGTGCTGACTAAAGAGAGATCAGAAGATTATCCCTTTCAGTTAAGAAAACTAAAGGTGTAAGAATCTGCTATTTAATCATGCTGGCTTAATTAGAGTTTATTCAGCCAGAGCTGTGCCACACAAATAGCTTTTTATATGGAATTTGTTGGCTGCCGAGATCCATAAAAGTGCTGACTGGAACTCAGACTACTCTTAATAAATGCTGTGTCTTTACTTGGTCCTACATGAGGTGATGTGATATTGAGGATGTCAAGCCTTCTCCATGTTTATAGATTTTTTTGTAACTTCTAAACTTCAAGAGTGTGTGTGTGAAGGCAAACATTTAAAGAAGTATGAAAGGAGACCTGTAAATGCTCTTGGAGACGTTTTCTGTATGTACATTCATAACCTATCTCTTACCCTCTCACCCAGTGCCTCAGGAATGTGATCCCTTCAGCTGAAAGAAGCTGAATGAGAATAGAGTATCCCACTCATTTTATAGCCTGTGAGTGATAAACCTTGGGGCAAGAGTTTACCCAAGAGTCTTCTTGGATACTTTGGAAGTAAAATTTTCTGATTCGAATAGTGCTTCCATACAGGTACAGAGGGATAAAGCATGTGATAGGATAGTTTAAATACTCCATTTCCTCTTATACAGCATTCAGTGTCTAACAGCAGCTGTCTGCAAGTTTGGTGATGATTGCTCTTGACAGTTACTCTCTAGTAGTGTAGCCAGTGCCAATATTATTGCCTCCCTCTTGTTTTGCAGCAGATGTAAAGTTTTTTTTGCCACCTACTCACATACCAGATTTCACGTGAACTACAGAGAAAAGGAAAACTCTGCTCAGTCTTTTGGCAATCACCCCACTTGTGGGCTTTCATTTTCCAGTGATCAGAACATATATTGCAGAAGTGTATGCAAATGTATATTATGCAAATGTATATTATGCAAATGTATATTATGCAAACTATTCATTTCTAGATGCTTGAGGTTGCATTAGGAGCAGGCTTGCTTTCCCACATGGTTGGGCCCCAGCATATGTGTGTCCCTTTAGCAAAGGTGATAAACTCTGGCTGATGGCATGTATGGGGTTTTTATCTCTACATGAATTCATCTCAGGTAAATATCATAAGAAGAGCAGGCTGGTACCTCAAAAGCTACCAGCAACTTGTTTGTAATTCCTATGAATAGCACTCTGTATCAGCTATCCAAGAATTAGGTAGACAATGATACTGATAGGATGAGGGGCAGCAAATGCAAACAGGAACACAAGGAAGATCCACCTCAACATGGGTAAACACTTCTACACTGTAAGAATGATGGAGCACTGGAACAGGCTGCCTGGAGAGCTTGTATAATCTAGTTTCTCTAAGAACTTTCAAGATCTGTCTGAGTGCATTCCTGTGTGACCTGCCCTAGGTGATCCTGCACAGGGGTGTTGGACTCATTTCCAGAGGTCCCTTCCAACCTCTGCTATTCTATGAGTCTATGACTTGAAGTACTGTTCTTAAGTCAGAGTAATCATTAAAAAAAAAAAAAAAAAAGTCCATATAAGCCATCCACATAATCTATCTTGTGCTACTAGTTCCTAGAGACCCACTGACTTCAGTGAGTCTTCCAAATGGCACTTTTTCCCTGGCTCCAGATTTTGGTCTTAATTTTCAGATTCTGGGAATAGGTGTTGTATGTTATCAACCATATAGATCCAAAGCATTTTTTTGATTCTTGATAGTGTCTGTGAAATCTGACTTTCAGATTACTTTAGGGAAAACCAAAGTGAGAGTTCTTGTTCCGAAGTAACATGCCAAAGCTAAAATGAGAGAATGGTAGTGAGTTGGTATATTTTGTATAAGAAATAAACGTTCACATTCTTTGAGAGAACAATGTGAGAGTTTTGTAAAATATTCTAAGATGCATGTAAATGCTATAGGCTAATAGCAATTAATTTATATTAGGCAAACCTTCTTTGACATGCTGCTTCATAATAAAAATAATGCACTAGCTTCTGTAGGTTTCAAGACTTCCTTTTACAAAACTTTTTCTTCCTCTGCTGAAGAAGACAAGATTCATAGGATTTGTTTGCTTTCCTTCCTTTTCCCCTCCTCCTTCCTTCTACACTTTGGGTGTGTGGGTTTTGATTTGTGTGGGTTTATTTCTTTGTCAGCTAATCTCTGTGCTAAGTGTCTGGAGTTGACTGCACTTAACTAGTCAGTGCTTTTCAAAAAATACTGTTTAAAATCAAGTTGCTGAGCAGGATGTTCAGTTATTAATTCAATTTACTGACAAGCAAACTTGAAAAATTGATGCGGTAGTCAGAGAGATGTCTGTTCTGTATTCTCACTGAAGTTTCCACCTCCATGGCAGCAGCAGCAGAAGGGTGTGTGTTGCCTTCACCAGGATCTTCTGATGAGAGAGTAGGTCTACAGGGAAACACCAGACTGTTCCTTGGCAGATGTTTGTTTCCTTCCCTTGTCTTTGATGTGAATTAATTAAGAGCTGCCAGAGAAGCTGAGCAGGTTTCTGGCCCTTATTCCCTCCTTCACACCAGTAGTGATGGTGTAGGTGAGGAATTTATTATTTGCTTGTAGTAAGGCTATTAATCTTTGATAAAATAAATATTTGGAAAAACCTAATCCTTGGATTTTGAGTTCTGGTTTCCAATGTGCTAATTAGTCTATGGCTTTATGTAATTAGTATTTTACATGCACCATGCTTATGGTGCGGGTGTAAAATTATTACCATGGGTAAGAGTGCCTCCTAACACTGTTGTTGGAACAAGTAGTTTAATTTCCCTGAGGAGATGTAATATTCTTATTGGTATGTATTGGTGTCACATTGCTGGAAAGCTGATCAGTTTTTCTAGGTGCATTCAAAAACTGTGTAACTGGGACTGTAAGAGCTGGCAGCTGCTCCTGAGTTGAACTAGTAATGTGCTGAATGCAAACTTGTAGCCTGTGTGGAAGACACTGAGGAGTTGAAAAAGAAAGTATGTGATTGTTTTTTGTTTACTTTTGCCTTTATGTAATGTAGCCAAACAATGCCAGTGATCCTTGGTCCAGCTGGAATGCTGGAAAGTCTGGGAACTGGGATAATGGGAACACTGACAGCTGGACGTCGAAACCTGAAAGTGCATCTGGCCAGAGAAACAGTGCTTCAAATAACTGGGAGACAGCAGCAGTATTTGGTCATCCTCAGGCATATCAAGGACCAGGTATGTTAATAGTGCTCCTGGTTTTGAATACGTTGGAGAAAGTGGATGGTAGAGAGAAGAATTGCTTAATATTTTCTAGCTGTAGATCGTGGCTTTGAAAAAAACAATCAAACCCCAAACAAACAAAACCAAACCAGTTTCCTAGTAGCATGTTGCCATGTGTGTGAACTGGACACTAAGTTTTAAAAAGAAAATAGAAAAATCAAATCCACAGTAACAGACACCTGAGAATTGTATTGAAATCTAGCAAGCCAAAATGTTGTGCACACCTGTTCTGTGCTCAGGCATATTGTTCAGGTTACATAACATAAACATCCTCGAATTTGTGCCCTCAGGCCTGTGAAGAAGTAGTCTCTAAAATCCATACTTACAGGAAATTACTGACTGTCTTTTTTTTGTAGTAAAGGCCTGCATTAAGAGAACTCAACAGGGGACTGTAATGTGGAGTATGAGTATGGAATTCATCTTAACATACCACCACCTCCTCTTTATTTTCTCTGGTAGATTTATTGGGGGGTAATTTCAACCCACCACACTACTCTCCCTCAGTGAATTCCTAGTATAGGTTATATTTGATGAGATGGTACTGATTGAAGAAAAATCCTAAAACAGAAGGCTGAAGTAGCTCTTACTAGACTTACAATGTCGATTGTGTATGAATACTGAGATAGCTGCTTCTGCTTTTTAAAGAAAAAATATTTAACTTCCTCCTTTCCCTACACCCTCCTGTACTTCAGCAGCTGTTGATGACGACGATTGGGATGATGACTGGGATGACCCAAAATCAACTTCACCATCATATCTTGGTTATAAGGAGACTGAGGCATCAGAGGCTGGTGGTGTCCAGCGTGGAAATTCACGTGCAGCTGCTATGAAGTTACCGCTTAACAAGTAATGGAAAATACAGGGGAAATGTGTATATTTTGAAGGGAATTGGGATTTGTCTAGATGTATAAATATATGGCCATTCAGTGTAAATATTGCAGGTTCAAAGTAAAAATTGAGATGGATTTGTAGCTCAGCATTTTTGCTGTGTGATCAGATCTGTGAAAGCCTGAAAGAACATGACAAAGTTGTATAACTTTTTCGAGGTATTATAAAGGCAAATGGCACTTTTTGTGAGTCTGAACTTCTGGACCTATTGGTCTTTAAAATTTAACTGTCTTTAGCACTGTGTGTGAAAATGGAAGGTGGCAGGGGACTTGTCCATACAACAAGACTGATGTCACGTTGCCCTAGAGTTCTTGAACCATTTGGATTGCTAGGAGCAGTGGAGAAAAGTTCTGCTCTCCTGTGTTTGCGCATCACTCAAGCTGATTCTTGACCCACAAATACATCTTGATTTTACTTATTTTTTTTTTTTTTAAATGATCTCACAGTAGCATAAAGCTTTGTGAGGATCACGCTAGCGTTATCTCACGTTACAACTTCATGTTTGGTTATTCTAAAACTACTCTTACTGTGAGAAGCTACTGTGTAGTGATCTTTAAAGGGATGAAAGCAGAGTGGAAAAGGATTATAAAATAATGGTCTCTTCGGGCAGGTAGATGAAATTAACAGCTAGTCATGCAGAAACAGTTGATTCAGCTGTTCAGTGGAAGCTTTGTCCAGTTTTGCAACTGTACCCTAGTGTCATCGTGGCATCTACTTGTTGCAAACCTGTTTAGTATAACCAGCATAACTATACCTTAAGAGCATTATTTGTCTGAAGGAAGTCCTATTTTACTACTCCTGTTTCTGCAAGCAGTCAGTAGGTTGGCAGTATGTGAAGAGCTAAGTATCTTCCTAACTAGAAAGAGAACCATTTGCTTTTTGGAAGTCCTCTGTGTCTGTGTGTGTGCTGGAGATCATTTTCTCAAACTTTTTTGATTTTTCAGGGTAAATTTCTTCTCAAGTAATTCTTTGTACTACTTGAGCCTCCAGTGGTAGGTAATTCTGCATATGTCAAAGGCAGGCAAATATGGAATAAACTCATCACTTTTTTTTATTGTTAGATTTCCTGGATTTGCAAAACCTGGAATGGAACAGTATCTCTTGGCAAAGCAGCTAGCAAAACCCAAAGAAAAAATTCCCATAATTGTAAGCTGGGGATGTTTGTGGGTTTTAGGTATGGGTGGTGAGGTTTATTTTGGGGTTGGGCTTTTTTGTTTCATTGGAGGTTTTGGGGGGTTTTGTTTGGGGTTTTGGGTTGGGTTGATTGGTTTTTATATGGGTTTTTTTTCTTTGGTTTGAGTTGCATTGTTGTTTTTATGATTGTCAGTTTTGTTTTGTTTTTAACCCTTTCCACCCTTCCATTTTCCTCCCATTTACATTTAGCTTCAGGGTTGCTGTATGTATTTGGGTCAGAAGAAACCGACACTGAACACAGAAATGTCATAATAAAACTGTGTACCATTTAAGTATTCTAAAGTTGTAGTAGCATATATTTCAGATTCATATCATTGAGGGACTTTTGGGGACAAAGTATTTTTTCTTTTAAGGGTTCTGATTTTTTAAAAACCCTTATTTTCAGGTCTTTTTTAATCTGAATCTGGATTACTTGAGCTCATGAAAACAAACGTTTTTGGGATTTGAGGCAGAGCAGGTGCATTGCACTGTCTGTTAGTTATCTGTGGAAGTTACCTAACACGTAGAAGTTACTTCATAAAGGTTTGCAGTATTCAGTCATGGTTGAGTCATCTCATCTAAAAACCCCAAACTCTCCTAGATATATGATGGCCAATGAAATATGGTTGAATCAATCATCTCTACAATTCACCACTATTTGGGAAAAAAAAGTAAATCTACACTAAGATAGACACAACTGTGGTAAATCATCTCTGATTGCAAGAAGCTTCTCTTATTTCCTGACTAACAAGCTTTCAGTGAAATCAGTGGAAACTTTCAAGTGAAGAGAGAAAGTATTTGCCTCCATATTTGCAGCTGATACTACATGATGTATTTAAAGATAGTATCTTTAAATATTTTTACAGATTGGTGATTATGGCCCAATGTGGGTTTATCCTACCTCTACATTTGACTGTGTGGTGGCGGATCCCAAAAAAGGTTCCAAAATGTATGGGCTCAAGAGCTACATTGAATATCAGCTGACCTGCACTGTAAGTGTTTCTTAAACAAGGTCTTTTCTTGTACAAATATTGGGTCATCCGGACATATAAATAATACAGTTTGTAGTATTGGTGTTGTATTGGCTTGGTAACAGGATTGTAAATGGTAGTGGTCACACATTTTTCCTAAAGAGTTGCTTTGTTCTAGCATTGTGTCCAGCTCTGGGCCTCCCAGTTCAAGAGGGACATAGAGCTACTTGAGAGAGTCCAGTGCAGAGCCACAAAGATGATTAAGGGAATGGAACATCTCTCTTACAAGGAGAGCCTGAGGGAGCTGGGGCTCTTTAGCTTGGAGAGGAGGAGACTAAGAGGTGACCTCATCAATGTTTATAAATATTTAAAGGGTGAGTGCCAGGAGGATGGAGCCAGGCTCTGCTTGGTGATGGGTGATAACAGGACGAGAGGCAATGGGTGGAAGTTGAGGCATAGGAAGTTTCATGTAAACATGAGGAGGAATTTCTTTCCTATGAGTGTGACAGAACACTGGAACAGGCTGCCATGGGGGGTTGTGGAGTCTCTCTCTACAGAGATACTCAAAACTTGCATGGATGTGTTCCTGTGTCTAGGTGATCCTGCTCTGGCAGGGGAGTTGGACTGGATGATCTTTCAAGGTCCCTTCCAGCCCCTGACATTCTGTGATTCTGTGATTTCAGGTTCTTCTGTAATTATAGATTTAAGGGTCTAAATCATCAATTTTATTCCACATATTTACTATTCTGGTCATGTTCATTTTACGTCACTATCTGTAGATGCCTCTCAGAATTCAGAGCTGTGTTTCTCTTACAGAACACTAATCGGTCTGTCAACCACAGATACAAGCACTTTGACTGGCTGTATGAGCGCCTCTTGGTTAAATTTGGATTAGCCATTCCAATCCCATCTCTTCCAGACAAGCAAGTAACAGGTAATTATTTTTCAGTTGTGTAATCATGAGATGGGAAATAAGGAGATTTCTTTTCACAAGGTTGGCTTATTTCTGACTTTCTGTTTTTCTGACTGTTTTTAAAAGAAGTACCAAAAAAACCCCTCCAGCTGTTCACTCACCATCCAGAATTTATGATGAATTGTGATGGCCTATTGGTAATAACATATGAGCACTAGAAGCGTAATTTCAGAACTCAAGTTTATTTAGCTAGTCCAGTGATTAAAAAATAAAACAGAAAAAAAACCCAAACAAAACCAAACCAAAACATATAAACCAAACAATCCAACCAATTGAGGAAAAAACCATAGTTGCTACCGCAGAGACTATTCATTATTGAAGAGATAATATACATGCTCTGTATTTGCTGCTTGTCTGAAATTGTTTTGAGGGTTGTTTTTCATGTGATGCTTGATTATTTATTTTCTTTAGCATTTGAGTGTAAATGCGTGGTAGGAACTTTGAAGCAAAGCACCCAGAGGAAAGGGAGCATCTCCTGACAAACTGGGTCTTTGCTCACGAGTAAAATGTTGCAGCTGTTCTCCTGTTCTTGCTTTACACTTGTTGTAGAAAGCTTCTTCAATTTGTATAACGTTCTGCTCTGGTCTGGTGTTACTTCAGCTTGACTAAACTGAAGTCTATGGAAGTCTTGTGCTTTGCTTTCAAAAAGTGGCATAGGACCCTTTAAATGCTCGAGTGTTTGGTCATAGCAACTGAACATGGGAGTGCCTGTGTATTTTTAGTAGTCACTGGCATCCTTTCTACAAGTGTGTGCTGAAGTGCAGGTGAACAAAAGAACTGGATACCTGTAATAGGAAGAAAACACATTTGCCCATTTCCATTTGTGTTTTCTAGTAAGATTTTAAAACAGCCTTTAAGACAGACAGCCAAAGCCAAACAGAAAATCTGACATGGAGCCAACCATGAGGCTGTGGGCATCACTGAAAATGCATCAGCTCTGCTGTGTTTGAAGAAAGCTAAGCATTGATGCAGATGCTGGGATAAATGCCGAGGAGACTGAAAAGTGAGGAAGTGACTTCTTCCCTTCCCCTCCCCTTAGCCTCATGTTTAGAATTCACTAGTATTTTTGCTTAAACACATGCATGTGCAGTAAAAGGAAGTCAGACAACCTGATCCATCAGACTCCAGTCTCTAGATTTTATTGTAAATGGATTTTTAAATGACTCAAGAGTTTGGCATTGCAGTTAACCCTTGTCCGTGGTTTTCAGTCTTCTGAGGGCTACTGGAGAAGGTAATTTGTCTCATGAATTTAAAAAAAGCATGCCTCTTTTCTTTGTTTTTTTAAACATTGTGGGAGATAGGAAAAAAAATAGTACTTCTATTTCATTGCGTATAGGAGGCGTATTTCTGAAGACTATCTAAGAGACTATTTCTGTCCACTTAGTCTTTGCAAAGTAAGACTGCAAATAGATATTGCTCAGGATCATGATTTGCTGGTGATTATATGCCTCATGATTAGGACTTCACATCCAAATGTTACTGTTCCTGTTGCCTTGCATTCCTTATGCTGTTGGGAATGCTGTGGAGATTTAAGCATAAATTAAGAGTGGAGCAAGATATTACTGTGGGTTATATAATCTCTCTGTCATAGTAGCTGAATTATTAATTTTAAAGAGAAAAAAAAAACAACAGCAAGAAAACCTCAAAAAACCCAAACCTACCAATCAAAACCAACCAACCAAAAAAAAAAAAAAAAGACCCAAAACCAAAAAACCACCAAAACAAAAATGCCCACAAAACTAACAAACCAACTAAACAAAACCAAAACAAACCAAAACACATCAGCGACAAAAAAAAGCCCAATAAAACAAAAACCAATACAGAAACATCAGCCTTGTGGGGATCTCCCGTTGTAGTAACTATATAGTAGGTTCATATCAAAAGAGTACTAAAGGTTTGTCATCTGTAGTTTTATGGAAATTAGAAGAGTGGAGTGCTGAAGGAATCTCTCGTTCCTTTGAAGTACATCCTGTTTGCTGTGTACTTTAGAAATCAGACATCCTGCATTTTTTCCTAATTGAGAGAAGATCCTTTTAAAGACAGTTTGTGCTAAAATCAAAAGGTTCTTTTAAGTACACACTGATGATGCAGTACTCATTTGAAAAAAAAAACAAAACAACTATTTAGATAGATGATGTTAAAAATCTCTTAACTGCTCAAACCAGTCTGACATGTATGTATTTCTGACTGGTTTGTACATAGCATATATTGATAGGTTTTGATTGGTTTTTCCTGGAATATCTACCTATCTAGAAATATGTTTATGGGACATACTGGGATTTTTAATCTGCTTCTAGTGTGTCAGCAGACCAAATGCTTAATCAAATGCTTAGTTAGTTAGTATATGGAAACTTGGGAAATAAGTTGTTCTTTCTTCTCCAACATTTTTGAGCTTTACATTGACCAGGTCTTCACTAGAATGCATCAAGGAAATGGCTGTGTTCTGTGTTTGTGCCTGCCTTCTGGCCTGCATCATCTGAGTACTTAATTTTTCCATCTGAAAGTTTGATATTTTTTGTTTTGTTTTGTTCCCCTTCCCCCCCCAAATATTATTTGTATTTGAGAACTTCAGTATTTTCTGGCTATCTTTATAAGAACAGGTATTTCTGAACAGTAACCAATATCCCGTGATTTAAGGTTCTTCTGATTGGTCAGCCTAGAGTTTCCTTCTTGTAAGTTTTCAGTTGTTAAATGGTCAATAACTCACCAGATGAATTACAGCTTCTGTTTTCATTTAAATTGGAATGAAAGAAAAAGAAGCCAAGGGTGCTAGAATAGAAATCTAACAATTACTGTTCAATGTGTGCTAGGCCGCTTTGAAGAGGAATTCATCAAAATGCGTATGGAGAGACTGCAGGCTTGGATGACAAGGATGTGTCGCCACCCTGTTGTCTCAGAAAGTGAAGTTTTCCAGCAATTTCTCAATTTCCGAGATGAGAAGGTAGGAAATAGACTGAGTTCAGCTGTGTAGCCTTCTCCTTTGTCTGCCCTCCTGTGGGCAGTAGTGATGAGCTGAAAACTGGGCTGGCAGGTCAAAGCAAGGCATACTGCTGTTTGTGTGATGTGCTACAGAGCATTCCTACAGAAATGTGCTCTTTAAAGTAGCTTTGGTGACAGTCTTGTAAGGACAGTTAGTGTTCTCCATCAGATTAGAAACATATGACAACTTTTTTGGCTGTTGGTCTTGCTGTAATTGCATGTGGTCCTTTAACTGGTATTACTTACGCTGACAGGTGTCTCATCCTGTATTATATATTGAAAACCAACCTTTTCCTCCCTCAAACCCACAGATTTTCACTGGAATGGGTTGTAATAGTATTATACTGTAGTTTTACCTGATATAGCTGGACTTTTTTTATTTATACACACACACAGAGAAAATTTATTATGCCTATTTTAAAGAGGTCTTAATATCTTCCCCTTCAGTACATCATAGCTTCTTATAACTGAGCTCAGCCTCTGTAACTAATTTGGGTTTCTTCTGATAAGGAAGTAAGAAGAAAAACTCTGCTACTTTCTCCTCAAAATTATCATACTTCTAAATACACATAGATTTTAATGCAAAATGATCCTTGGAGGTTTTTAAGACAAGACTGGATTAAGCCCTGAGTAACCATATTTGAGTAGGAGATTGGACTACATACCTCCTGAGGTCACTTTCAATCAGAATTATTCTGTAATGCTGTAAGTAGAGGCTAAAAAACATAGCAGCAGTAGCACAGTAAGTAGCAGTCTGAGTGCTACTGGATGGGCAGTAGGCTGACCAGTAATGCTCTTTGGATGGCCAGTGGTGAGTTGTATGGACGTGCTAGGTAGTCAGCACTTCTTCATATCTAACTTAGGGACTGACATAAACAGAACAGATGTTGTAATACATGTGACATTTTCAACCATTTAATCTATTCCCACCAAAACTTGAGTATGGCAATTGCATAATAGTCTCATGATCTTCTTGAAGAGCCTCTGATTTCAGCAGTTTCTGCACATATGATAGTGCTGATTATAAATGCTCTTACAATGTATTTCAACAATACAGAAGAAGGGTCTGCTGACCCCAGAATCTAGAAAAGAAGGTGCACCAAGGGAAAAGGGGTAAACCTTTGGCCCCGCTGATATTATTATTAATAAAGTTGTATTTATGACTGGTCTACTGATTAACATCTGAATGGTTCATTTGATGCTTAAGTACATGCTCTTGTATACCTTGGTGGTCCAAGTTTGTCCGTTGTTCTTTTGTTCTGCCTCCCCCCATCAAGGAATGGAAAACGGGAAAGCGGAAGGCAGAAAAAGATGAAACTGTAGGAGTCCTGATCTTTTCTACAATGGAACCAGAAGCTCCTGACTTGGACATGGTAGAAATGTAAGGTGCTTTCTTTTTGAATGGATACTAAACATCTGGTTATACAACAGATACTGAGCTAATGTAGAACAGTAAAAATGTACATATATTCATGGATTTGAGTAAGTATTCATAAAGGCAAAGAGGAAATACCACTTGGATATGAGTTTTTAATATCAACTTCTCCAAATCTTGGAGGAACTCCACGTGATGTCTCTGGCTTCAGTGGCACAATACTGTTCCTGGAAAGATTTCTGCAAAACTCGTTGGCAGATCCTATGGAGTTCTATGTTGCCGTGGAAGTATATATCAATCTTTGCTCCATCGAATGTGAACAGTTCCACAGTGTACTAGATTTACAGCTTAGGATAGTGTTTACAAAGGATGCAAAATTAATTATCTATATTAATTTCTATATCCAGGCAGAGATTGTTAATAATTGTTTATTAACATTAAATCTCACCAGGAAACTTATTTACTATGTTCAAAATGCAGGGTCAGAATACTTATACACACAGGGAACAGGCAAGACTGGAACACTTTAACTAGCAAATGCAAACATCAAAACTTAGTTTCAATTATACCTCTTGCCCACAGAGGACTTGAGAGGCTCCTTTCTGTTACTAAGGCAGAAGGGCACAATATAGAATCTAGCTACAGAATTTCTTAGAGAAAGGCTTTGAATATTTACTCATAAAATAGTATCAGAGAGTACTCAAAACTCAAAGGGAATTATTTTGGTGTCTCGAAAGTCATTGCAGGCAAAGCAGAGCATACTGTGGCAGGGCAGAGCAGGCAAAGCAAAAGTGAAAGTGAAAGCCCCAAAAGCATGTGGCTGAAGTCTGTTTATTGTTTTGCCTGAGTGTAAATGGTGGCCTTAGCCACACAAATTTACCAATCAGAATGGCAGTTTTCCAAACCTGACCATATTAGGTGAAGTCAGGAGCTTGCTTTCCCTTATTTGGGAGGAACAATTCTGGGCAAGCCTTGGACCCTCAAGGTGGATTTCTCCAAGCCTTTTGTCTTCTCCCTGCACACTGTTTCCTTCCCCACTGCAGCAGAGGGAAGATCATGGGATCATGCCTGGGCGAGCCAGGACATGTATCTTCCCCAAGAGATAGTTGTAAGTCGACAATTGATGAAAAACAATTTTTCTGTGGAATACCTGTATATAGTGTGCACACAGTATGATTCCAATTGGAATACATGGGAAGCTATTAAAAGTGGAAACTAACAAATCATCAGTTTGCATTTAAAATGGTTTATTACAGTTTTGAGTTACCCTTCTGGAAGTGAAAATGGGTATATATTATATATGTGTATGTTATGTATACACTTTGAGGTGTAGTTCTTTTGATTGTAAACCTTTGGGTTTCATAGAGTGAAAGATTTGACTTATTCTGTAGCTTTTCTTTCACTCCTTCAGGCTTAGTATGTTTTTCTCAAAAGGTAGATAGTGTGCATTATATGGTTTCCAGGCTGATGTGGAACATAGAGACTGGGATAATGTTTCATATGAATAAATGGTAAGATAGAGGTGCTTGCAGTAGTGTACCCACACCTGGAAATATCCTAGCATAGGCTTTATCCAAATGGTGCAGTGCATATTGACGATATATACAAATAGCTTTGATAGCAGTTCTGTACTACTAAAAAATATGAGTACTTTTAGATCACTACCACTTTGAACATGAAGCTTTCAAACTTTACTTGCTTTTAAGTGGTATATGGAAAATTAATATGGTTTGTCACTGGGAAAATGGGAATAAAACAAAGGCCTCTTTTGAAAGCCTAGATTCTGTTTCTGTGTGGGTAGCTCTTTGAGCAGGATTTCCAGCAGAGGAAAGAGGTTCCAGTGAGAAAGTGAAAGCCTCTAGGCGATTGGGCCACAGCCAGAGCTGCTGCCTCACCTCTGGGGAGTCACTTAAAGTTGCCTTGCTGTGAGAGCTATTTCATAGAATCATAGAATGATTTAGGTTGAAAGGGAACTCAAAGAGCATCTAGTTCCAACCCCCCACCATAGGCAGAGACACCTCCCACTAGAACAGGTTGCTCATACAGGCTTTGGCTGAAGGCTTTTATAAAATTCACATTGAAAATTAGAAAATATTTGCTTGCCTTTCATTCATATGGTTCCCAGAACATTACTGTTTATGCAGTGCTATTTTAATGGCAAGCTTTGATAGCTGCATAAAACCATGCTTAAAGAGAGGTAAAAAGGCAGATGATAATTCAGAATTCTGAGTATCACTGATTCTTTTTGTTTTTTTCTCTAATGCAACAGAACTCCGCTGTTTTATCAGTATAATATAAAATTACACATACCTATTTCCCTAAAAGAACTGATATATTCGTTTTTATTTTCCTATTTTAGACTTCTGGAACAATTGTTTTCTTCTATACTTGTTCATTGTTGTATGAATTTTGCTACTTTCCTTACTCTAACATTTAATTTCCTGTCAATGTGAAGTTGTTCTATTTATGGTAAGTGTTCTAGGGATGCATTTTCCTTAGATGAGTATTTGCTGTTTGTTGTTATTTGATCTTATTGAGAATATGGATGGCATCTCAAGGCACTTGGAAGAGAAGAAGGTTATCAGGAGCAGTCAGCATGCATTTACCAAGGGGAAGTTGTGCTTGACTAACCTGATAGCATTTTATGATGACATAATTGAATGGGTAGATTCAGAGAGACCAGTCAACCTTGACCCTAGCAAGGCATTTGACACCATCTTCCATGGCATTCTAGTGAGCAAGCTCAGGAAGTGTGGGATGGAAGAGCAGACAGTGAGGTGGATTAGGAATTGGCTGCAAGATAGAGTTCACAGAGTGGTGATCAATGGTGCCAGGTCCAGCTGGAGAGCTGTAACTAGTGGAGTTCCCCAGGGATCAGTGCTGGGTCCAGTGCTGTTCAACATCTTCATCAATGACATTGCTGAGGGGACAGACAGACAGAGTCTGCTCGGCAAGTTTGCTGATGACACCAAACTGGGAGGCTTGGCTGATCCAGCTGACGGCTGTGCAGCCATCCAGTGAGACCTGAACAGACTGGAGAGCTGGGCACAGAGGAACCAAATGAAGTTCAACAAGGACAAATGCAGAATTCTGCACCTGAGAAGGAATAATAAACTCCACCAGTACAGGCTGGGAGGTGATCTGCTGGAGAGCAGCTCCGTGGAGACAGACCTGGGAGTGCTGGTGGATAATAAGTTATCCATGGGACAGCAATGTGCCCTTGTGGCCAAGAAGGCCAATGGGATCCTGGGGTGTATTAATAAGAGTCTGTCCAGCATATCAAGGGAGGTTCTCCTCCCCCTTTACTCTGCCCTGATGAGACCCCATCTTGAATACTGTGTTCAGTTTTGGGCTCCCCAGTTTAAGAGGGATAGGGATCTCCTGGAGAGGGTCCAGTGGAGGGCTATGAGGACAGTTAGGGGACTGGAGCCTTATGAGGAGAGGCTGAGGGACCTGGGGCTGCTTAGTCTGGAAAAGAGAAGACTGAGAGGGGATCTAATAAATGTTTATAAATATCTGAGGGCTGGTCAGGGGGCATGGGACAGGCTCTTCTCACTTGCTCCCTGTGATACTACAAGGAGCAGTGGGTGTAAGTTGCAGCACAAGAGGTTCCACCTCAACATGATGGGGAACTTCTTTACTGTGAGGGCCACAGAACACTGGAACAGGCATCCCAGAGATGTTGTGAAGTCTCCTTCTCTGGAGATTTTCAAGGCCTGTTTGGATGTGTTCCTCTGTGATCTGTGCTAGATTCTGTGGTCCTGCTAAACACTCCTGAACATTTCATTATTGTGTTTTAAGTTAAAGTAATGCATCTGTTAACCTGCTTTTTCTCTTTGTTTTTTTTTCATATGCCACAGAGAACAGAAATGTGATGCAGTGGGTAGGTTCACCAAAGCAATGGATGATGGAGTTAGAGAGCTGCTCACAGTTGGACAAGAGCACTGGAAAAGGTGTACAGGGCGTAAGTGTCCCTTCTGAACTCAGTGGTCCTTCTGTGTTACTTCTTCTCTGTGGTTGTTGGGGGAGGTTGTAACTATTTTTTATTGTTTATAGTTCAAGGCATATCTTAGAACTGAAGAGAATAATGAGAACTGTATGGAATTCTGCCTCCTTTCAGTGTCTGAGAATATAAATTTTGCAAGTTCTTTGTGGTTTTGGTTTTGTTGGGTTTTGGGCATTTTTTTGTTGTTGTTCTTTTTCTTATAACAGAAATATCTAGTCCCTGCCATAGGTTTGAAAATATTAAATAATGTTAGTAATCAGTTTAAAGCCCTCATTGGACCTGGTATCATATATTTGCCAGTTACCTACATTTTAGTGACATTTGAAATCAGAAATTACTGCATTTCATTAACCACTTACTTAGGATTCTTGCATGCCAGGAGGAGTGATTTAAAGATGAAATTAATTTTTAAAAAAAGAAAAAATACTTGATTCTAACTTAATCTTTAGACCACTTCTTTTTCTCCTATCTTGTCTCTTCCTTCCCACAGATATTTAGGGTTGCAGAACTTCACACCAAGTCCCTATGACTCTGCCTGGGCTCTAATTTCCTAGTCCACAGCAGTGTTCAGTGTTTGTGGCCACCACAAGGCAGCTATTGAAAGGAAGCAGGTACTACAGCTGAGGATCATAACAAGAAACACTTCAGGGCAGGCTGTAGTGTCTGACAACCAAAGATCTATCACATAAATCTCCTCAAACCTCTTCCACTTTTTTCTTCCCGTTGTTATTTTTTGTTATCCTCTTTTTAACTTCTGCCAGAAAAAGCACTGTCCCCAGACATGGGAGTGAATACATCTCCTGAGTTATCCCTTAGCTGCTTTCAATCTAACAATGCAGTTGAAATACCTGGGGCTGACTGGAGGGAATGGAAAGTTACAGAAGCCCATTCTCTGCTCTGGTAGTCATTACATTAGAACTTAGTGTCTGTCAGATGTGAACTTCAAATTACTTACGTTTTGCCACTTTTGAGTAGGAGGACTTCCTTCTACACATCACTGAACCCTCCTTCTAGTCAAAATTAGTCTAACACAGGACACGGTTTTAACATTGTGTGTATTTCACTTCTCTAGAAGTGAGGGAAAAACAGAAGGTAGAGGAAGGGATAGGGTGCCTCAGATAAGACCAGAAAAATGGTGCTGCTTTGCACTTGCAGCAGCAATGATCAAAACCACCATAGTTAAGGGCTGGGACTTGTGCTTCACAGCAGAAATTCAGTGTTTTGTTCACTGCTAAAATTTCCCTAACTGTACCACATTAGTGCTTTAGGTATGGAATGGCTCTTCTAATACTTACAGCTATTAGCATGAACACAGTAACTCACTGGTGATTGTGTTAAGAATTTTAACTTGTAATGTCCCAGATATATAGAATAGAAAAAGAAAACTGGCAAACTGGGACATTCAAAGCTGAAGAATTTCAGTAGCCGCTTCCATCTTAAGCTCCCTGTCACCTCTGGTCTCAGCTCCTCATTGGAAGTATCCAGAGCAATAGTTTCATGCATTCGATTCTATGGTATTTTAAGTGACTGGTAGTGGAAACATCTTTAAAAAAAACCCACCCCACCATATGTTCTCCACTGAAGTTTCCACTGATGGTTCAGTAACAAGTTAATGACAACATAACAGAGCTCCGGTACTCTGAATGGTACCTGTTGTGTGTACAAAATGCCAGTTCTCGTTAAAAAAAATAACTTTTGTGCTAGGACTTGATCAACAAAGTTATCCAGTTTAAGAGGTTTATAGTTTTGTGATGTGTTGTTACCACACAATACAATTCCTCTGTGAAAATCAGATTGAGTGAGATGCTAGAACAATTGAAAAACCTGTTATTTACCTGGACAGTGTGCTCTCTGAGTACAAATATTTGAAAACATAAAGCACACCTACTTGGGTTTGGGTTTCGATTTTATCTGCTGGTAGAAGTAGCTTATAAGAAATTCGTTTTGCTTTTCAGATTGCATTTTAGGCCCCTGGGGTGGTAGTATTTGAAATGTTAATAACAAGTGCTTATTGACTTCATTGTGAGGAAGAAATTTATCCATACATTTTCAATAAAGTGATTATAAACCCCAGTTTTATTATTCAGATACTAGGATCAGTTTTAATCCCTAGATAATCTTGGTTACTAGTGCATTTGAATATAAAATCCATAATTTGAGGAGAGTTTAGGTATTATAGGTCTGTAAAATAATCTCCTCTCTTAAAGTTTTAAAGAGATCTGTTCTCTGTATCACAGCAGCACTTCCTTCCTGCTCCGGGGAGATAGTCTGCTTGTGAGGGGAAGAAAAAAAAATTGTATGCCTAGGAGAAATAAGCTTGGAGTCCAGTGAATGGGGCTTTTTGGTGGGGTTTTTGTGTGTTGGTGGGTTTTGGGGTTTTTTTAACTTTGTTTCATTTTTATAGCAGTCACAGACTGTTTCCCCAACTGTTTGTGACTTTCAAGAATCCAGACTGCAGTTGCTTTTTCCAGTTTTGGAATGTCTGTAGCAGGGGAGGGGGTAAGAATGTGATTGCAGTTGCTTCACTGGAGGAAATGCAAATCCCGGTTGGTTTTGACATCTACTTCTGTCAAGTTTTGGAAATGCAGCAGATGTAGTTTCACTTACCCTTGTGGGTTTTTGCTTCCATTTCCTTCTTTTCCCAATCCTTTTTCCACTTTCAGCACTACCCAAGGAATACCAGAAGATTGGGAAAGCACTGCAGAGCCTGGCACTGGTCTTCAGCACTAGTGGATACCAAGGTACTTCTATAGCTTCGTTTCTGCTGTACTTAACAAAAAAGATGTTTTAACTACATTATGCTGCTTTTTTTTTTTTTCCCTGAATATCTGATTGCTTTTCTCTTTGAACTGTAGATGTTAAACAGGATTCTGGAAAAAAATATTTAAAACTTGTTTTCCCTATGTACATTATGGGGTGGTTGTATTCTATTCTGCAGTCTCATTTTCTCTCACTCTCTAATAACCTGGTGGGTTGTAGATGGTGGAGGGTAGTCTTGTCACTGACCTGACTGACAACATGCTGTAGGTTTCCTTCTGATACCAAACAAAAGAGGAGAAAATGTGGCCTTGAAGCTGTTCTGTCGCAGAACAATGGTGTGACTTACCTCATGAAACATCAGCTCCACGTGAGGATGGGAAACTTAATACAAGTTTTGTAAACGATTATGTGGGCTGGAAGATTGCCTACTGTAGCCTTTTTTCACTTTTCCTTCTCCTTTAATAGCCCTAAAATAGAGTCATGTTAGTTAAGAAATTTGTGGGAGGGAAAAAGAAATTATTTGCTTAAATGTAGTCTTTAGGACTAACTTAAAATTTTGCTTTGATATGTTAAGTTCTGCTGATGTTTTCAATATAACTGGAAGATAATTCTGCATATCCTGGAGGGAACTTACTGAGCCCACTTTCTGTGGGATTCTCTTGTCAAATTTTGTGTGGGTTTGATTTTTTTTTTTTCCTGATTGTAATAGCAAAATTTCACTGTTGTAAAACCTTAAACATTACAGCTTCCTGAAAACTTTCCACCTTAGGACTTTCAGTTGCCCACTTAACTGTGACTGTAATTTGCTCACTGTAACTATTTGTCTAGCACTTGCTTTGTACTCATAAAACTTTTTGCTCTTTAAACCATGTTTTAAATTCAACCCTTTTGGAAATCAAGTCCTCTGTTGCTGGAAACATCAAAAAGGCATTGTCCCTGAAGTTTGTTCTCACCTTTGTCCTGTACTTCAGCAGCAGAACAAAGTTAGGATTGAAGCATAGCATTTTACCTAAAACGTTTGGTTTGGATGTCAAGACCAGGTAGGGGATTTGCATAGTTACGTGTTTTTAGCATGGATTAGAATGCACTAAGTTCTAGCCTGATCGTCTCCAGCGAGAATCCTTGAGAAAGGGCTGAAAATTGCTTGAACTATAACATGCAGTCTTTCACCAGGGTAAAGGGAAAACAATCTGGGCTAAATCTAGGATGCAAAATGCAGATCAGCCTTATGAAGGAAAGCTTCAATTAGATTTCCAACATTTTGAATGGTATTTTTAAAAAACAAGACCTCATGGTGCTTGGGAAAGAAGGCCAGGATGTTTGTTGTTTTTCCAGTTATACCTGGTTGCACCATGGTACCTTGATGAGGAAACTACACTTCTCACCGATGCCTTTGTCATAATTCTATTTTGCTCTTTTTAACTAGTACACCAGTGTGGGTTTTTTCAGAATTAACTTTATCTGGGGTTCTTCACTTTTTAATTTGAGTTCCCAGGAAGAGAGAGTAAGTACAGGGCATGTGTTGCTGTAAGTATCTTCATCACTGCTGCCCTTGCTTTGTCCTGCTTGCTGTTGATGTACAGTATCATTTGATGATTGCCTCGGGTGCAGGCCTGTGGATTAAGAAGACTCGATGCAAGAAACATAAGCATCTGGTTTTAAACTGATCTCAGTATTTAAAGGAAGGCATAATCCTCCACGTGAAGAAGTACTAGTTAGGCTGAGTCTAGGGTGTGATTTTTCTGGATTATCAGTAGAGAGGAATGGCTCCTTCAGCCACACTCGTAGACTGGTGCTTAGTTTCTGGTGAAAGCTAAATCTCTTAGCACATAGACCACTGAAGACTGCAACAACTGATTTCATGGCACAGATATCAGCTGCTGGTAGCTGGCTTCTGACAAACTGAATGATAGCTGATTCATTTGCACAGTTAGGATGGGATATATCTACTGTTCTTACCTCTGTCATCAGTGCTGCCAGCTTGCTCTGCAAAGATTTATTTTGTGTGGTGAATGTGTAGTGCCTTCTCTTCTGATTTCCAGCCCAAAATGTTTACTCAAGCTTTACTCTTTTTCTTAATGCTGCAGAATGAGGCTTATTAATTAGTTGCCAACCACAGTGCATGTTAGGAATCTGTCCCCAAGGGTGCCATGATGAGAGATTTTCATTGAACTTTGTTATAGGCCTCAGTACTGTCCGATCAGTTTCAAGAACACATGCTTTGAAAGTATGATCCCTGTCCAGAAATGCATGTTGGAGAGTTCCAGAATACACCTGGGAGTGTCTTCCAGCCTGGCACTGCATGTCCTATCTCATTGATGCTCTTAGGTTAAGGCAGCCTTAAATAGCATGGCTTCCTTTTTCGCAGTACCAGAGCTGGGCAAACATGAATGGCCGTGGTATGCCATTCACCCACAGTAAGATCTCCTAATCCTACATCACCCCTCAGGAATTTTGTTAGGCAGTTACATGCAAGTTTTACTATCCTGCCAGCTAGCAACAGGCACATCTTGCCTTACAAGCTGCTTGTGTACAGAACATTATCAGTCTCAGGTATACTTGTCAAGTATGAGCTTGTCCCTAGTAAATCAAACCTTTTCCTACTCCTGAATGTTGTTAAAACGTACTTTGAAACTGAACGAAGCCACTTAACATGCAGGAAAGATAAAAATCTGCTCTCCCTGTCAAGCCTTGCAGAGTATTCTGATTCATTATGCCTAGTGTATTCCCTCAGAGGTATGATAATCACTGGCATTTACCAAGCAGTTGAACTTCTAAGAGATGCTTTACTAACATGTCCAAAAGATTTCTTACTGGTTTTCATCTTCCTTCATCTCCCTATGACAGTATGCAGGACTATAAATCAATATTAGTTTCTTCTCATGGTTGGGTTAAGGTATCTCTATTACTGGCCGTTCAACTGGTGTTTTTACAGCTGCCTTCAGTCAAAGAGTTCAAGCCCTCTCAGTTTCCGTAACTGAAAAAAAGATTACGCGAGAAAAGGGTGCAGCATGAGATGCTGCAGATGTGTGCCTACATAGGCAGGAACCACTGTGTGGAACATCTATTAAATACACTACCTCTTAGCCCTGCTTTTGGAGAAGTGTGAATACCTTTGCTAGTAGAAACTATTAATGGACCATGTGCCTTCTATAAGCTTGTTTTGTGCCCTTCGGCCTCCAAATGAAAGAGGATTAATGTTGCGAGGATTTGTCTAGATTCTTTGAAACTCAAATCTATGAAGGTCCTTTGAGTGAGTTTCAGACAAAAGGGGAGGATTTTATTTCTGGTGAAATATACATACTCGTTTCTTTTTTCTGTAATAGGAAAAAATCATCATGCCTCTTATGGCATTATGAAATAAACAGTAACATATAGATCAGCCTGGCTTCTGACTCTCATTAAAGCCAAGCCATGTTTTGTCCCAAAATCCTGGGAGTCAGTTGCCTAAGCAGCAGTTACTTCACGGTTACATCTGAGCAGACATGAGGAATTCTGAAATAATGAAATTAAGTATACCTCAAGTAAAGAAATTAATCTCCCTGAAGCTTACTTACTGTTTTACAACAATGTGAGGATATCCTCTGAATTATATGCCTCATAGATCTCACAATGGGATTTCATGATTGGTAGCTTTCCCTTAAAGCCTTTGATTTTACAACACCAATCTAATGGAAAGTAAAAATAATTTTATAGAACTGAAGCAACATTTAGTCATTATCTTATTCCCTTTAGGACATGCTAAAATCCTGTCTAATAAATCTCTTAACATAAAGAGGTGTTTACAGTGTACTCCATATGTTATAGTGAAAGAAGATAGTTTAAAGTTCAAATTAATCATTAATGAGGTCAATGTTTGATGATTTTCAATCGCGTCACTGATTAATGTCTGAAGAATAAAACCAAAACATTTACAAGAGACTCAAGAGTTGCCTAAGACCAAGACCTGCCTGAAAGGATGAGAAAAAAATATTTTTTTTCTTAAGCTAAAATTCAATATCTGCAAGTTACACCTTCCCCTTTCTCTACTCAATTTGCTTTCCGTACTGCATGCTTTGGACAAGCTAACAAGGATGGAAAAAACCTGTGGTGTTTTGGGAAGGTGAAGTGGCATGAGAAAAAAAGAAGAATGTAAGGCTTGTTTCCCTCTTTGTCCCACATAGCCATGTCCTGCTTGTAATGCAGTACTATGAGCACTTGTGATGTTGTCTAGCTTAGGGTGTGTTGTGATGTCTGTGTAAGTGTAGATTGTGGAGCCCTTTCATCTCTTTCTTACGGTGATGAAAGTTAGAAGCTCACTCTCAAAAGCAATGATTCTTACAGAGCTTGAAAGGATCAATCCTTTAAAGGATCGGAAATCTTGTTGGCATGGAAAAATGTGAAGTTGGGCTTCATTTTGCTTCTCTGACCTTCTAACAGTTATGGTCCAGAAGCTGAAGGCTAGCATCACAGCTTCACAGGGCATCATGCTTACTAGGTATGAAAATAAGTTATTAAAAATCAGGACAGCAGGTGCCTTTTCAGCTTTGTTAGTCTATGTTCTAGTGTCATTCTTCTCATTTTCCCACCCCTCCCATTCTGGTAGGATTCTTGTTTCTCCATGTGGTGGAATAGCTGGATATTTAAGCTGCATATGATTATGAAATGTGGAAGCGACTAGTGCTAGTAGTGTTAGAAGAGTGTTTATGTGGTCCCTTTCAGCATCCTTTGTCAACAGGATCTTCAGAGTTTCCATTCTGTAATGGCATAAAAACTACTAATATCTTTCAAACATCTTTATTAGTGCTGGCTATAAAATGATGGCTAGGCATTTATTGTAAAATCAACTACTTCAGAAATTTGCCTGGAATCGAGACAAGTTTCTTACTGTAATTGGCTTCCCGTAATTTGTACAGCAATTTGATGTAATTTGCAATTTGATGCTTTCTTTTAGGAGAATCTGATCTCAATGGAGCAATAACAGAAGCAGGAAAAACTTACGAAGAAATTGCCAGTCTTGTAGCAGATCAGGTAGGAGTATTGTGAGTGTATGGGCGTAGTGTGTACAAACAGCACCAACTTGGATCACTTCTTATGACTTTATGTTTTAACAGAAAAGAAAAGAACAGCTATGCTGCAGACCAGTAAAATGAAATTACTGTTAATGCTTTTCAATGCATGTTCATCTTCTGTAATGTCAGCTGAGGGGGAATGTGATGGGAGGGTATTTCTCTTGGATGAGAAAAGCTCTAATTTCAGTTTCTGAAATAGCAGAATGATTGTTTCCTCTTTAAATGTGTTTGTTTTCTGACATTGGTGAGCTGACTCCATTACCAATACAAAAGAGTGTCCACAAGATCCAGATCTTGATGTGTTTCATTGTCTTGACATATATAAATGCCCTCTTCAGTGAAGACCTAGCTTAAATAAATTCTGATTGGTGTCAATATTCAAGTTATTAATTGATGTTTAGTGTATTAAGCTTAAAGTCTCTGAAATGCAGATCCTCCTGACAGCAAACTTGAGCCTGGAAGTTCTTAAAACAGCTTTCCAAGCCAGCAACTAAGGAGATGCATATAAATATCTGTATATGTGATGACATTGTTCTAGTAACTCCTTTTCAGTGAAAATTACAGGCAAAACCCCTCACTCAAGCTAATGTAGAGTGAAACAAAGAATAGAGGCATTTGCTCACCAATGTTCAGTCCCTAACTCCAAAGAGCTTATATTTTAATAAGGATTTTTTAAGATATTGATAACTTGCAACAAAAAAGATTTTGGTTTGCGAGTTGTGGGGATTTTTTTTTTTTCAATTCCTTTTTCTTCCCACCCACCCTTTTGGGCATAGCTGCTTTTTTGCGGTATTAATATGCCATGGATACTTTGACTAATGCTTATACTTTGTTTATTAGCCAAAGAAAGATCTTCACTTTTTGATGGAAACAAATCATGAATATAAGGGATTTCTGGGTTGCTTCCCTGACATCATAGGAGCTCATAAGGTAGGTGAGGGGCCTTGATTATTTTTAATTTTTGGGGGGAGGGGAGAGCAGATATTGGGCAGTAGGGAAGTGGTAGTATGGTACCCAGCATTTGTCCAGCAGCGTTGCCCCTAGTTTCAGAAACACTGAAGGTTTCTATAAGAATAAAAAATGCTTAGAGGGAAGGGAAGTTAGAACTCGATTTAAGACTATCATGACTTTCTGTTGTAGCAGAGCACTAGAAGCTTCATGACTTTCTTGAGGTTAACTTCATGTCCCAACATGGTGAATAGCAGTAGTGTAAATTAGTAGTATTTAAATCCTATGTGGGAAGTGATACTAAATCATACTAATTTATTGGAGAATAAATCTTATGAGGAGCAACTGAGGGAGCTGGGGCTGTGTAGTTTGAAAAAGAGGAGGCTGAGGAGAGACCTCTGTCTACAGCTACCTGAAAGGATGTTGTGGAGAGGTTGTTGCTGTTCTTTTCTCACAGGTAATTAATGATAAAACAAGAGGGAATGGCCTCAAGTTGTGACTGGGTATGTTTAGACTGGACATTAGGAAAAAAAAATTTCAGGGAAAGAGTGTTCAGGCATTGGAATGGTCTGCCCAGGGAGGTGGTTGAGTCATCAAACCTGGAGGTGTTTAAAAGTAATTTTGATGTGGTGCTTGGGGATATGGTTTTGGGTGAACCTTGTAGAGTAGGGTTATTAATTGGACTTGGTGATCCTGGGGGTCTTTTCCAAACAAAATGGTTCTGTGATTCTGTAATATTGTAGAAAAAATTGTGTATGCTTATATAGCTAGCTTACCAACATGTGATAAATTATCATTCACTCCCTTTGAAGTTTCTTTAATACTAAAAAACAGAGAATAGTGCTAACTTGTCTGGGAGAAAAAACACAGCCAAATGCCAGCAACAAACCCCCTCTTTATTTGATGGCTTTCGGATGACAGAGAATAATAAAGCAATAGATTTTTGCCAATGCATGCAGTTTTGGATATCCTGCCTTCTTTTTCCTAGTTTTCCTTGTGTTCACATGCCTGATGTAACACTTTGCTGGAAACTAAAATCTGAAGCATGAAATAAGTACATAAGTGGTGGTGTGTTTTGTTTGATTTTTTTTTTAACCACTTGAAGCGTTAAATGTATAAACCAAGAACATAGTTCTGAAAGCAGCAGAGATAAAAACACGTCAGATTTGTGTATTCTTTTCTTCGGGACACTCGTGATCTCTCATCCCACACAATCCTTGGGGAAGAACAGCATAAAAGGGGAAGTGTTTTTAAAACTCAAAACATAAGCCTACTGCCAAGAGATGTGTAACTAGATTCTCTTGAATTTTGTTTGGCACAAATACATTGTGCGAGGAGAGGCATTTCTTTTTATGTTTGTGATACAAGGATTTTCCTGAATCAAAAGTTACACATTGCAATGTGCTGTAATCTCTTGGGAAACAGTTTATGTAGTCTTATGGTGTATAATGTGCAAATGAGGTTCTACCATCTAATAGTTTTGAGGCTTTTGATGTCTGTTGTGTTGGTCAGCTGTATTTTGAAACGTTGTCCTTTTTGTTCTTTCTGTATATATCCTTGTGTAGTACTGCTTTTACCAAGCTGATCCCTAGTGACTGTCATCTTGCCTGCCTTTGAAGTCACATTTTGCAAGCTGTTAGAACTCTTGAAAGAAATAGAGTGAAATAGCAAACTTGTGAGTGAAAATGTAGGAAGGCATAATCAGTAACTGTGTGTGTGTGTTTATGTGCATAGCACACAAACTCAAAACGTGGCCAATGGCCTTTTACGATTATATAGAAAGACCTCTGAGTCAGCTACTCTTTAAAGCTACTATTTTAATCTTTTTGCATTTGGTTTCTACAGGGCGCAATAGAAAGAGTGAAGGAAAGTGATAAATTAGTTGCAACCAGTAAAATAACACCACAAGACAAACAGAACATGGTGAAACGTGTGAGCACCATGGCTTATGCACTACAAGGTAAACCAACATTTGGGCTAAGTGGCAATATTTTGAAGACCTTTGAATTACATATCCTATACACCAAACTTTGAAACAGTCTTTGTTCTACTAGGAATAATAATTATAATTATGCAAACCCCCAACCAACAGTCACTGTCCCAGATTGTTTCTTTCATTTTGAAGTGATAATGTCTCAAAAAAGGCTGGGCCTTAGTCCAGGAAGCAGTTCATCATGTGCGGAAGTGTTCTGACTCATGGTTTAGTCAGACATGATCCAGTTGAGATTTATGTTTTTGTGGGTAAGATTTTATTTGCTGGATGTTCTTTGAATGAACTTTTTCCTCTTTAGATCAAAGATGTAGCTCACCACACTAGAAAAAATAGGGAAGTGAGGAGTCAGGGTTCAGTCTTGCAGGATATCAGTCCTTCAGTGCATCCTGTGACTAGCTTCAGTGGAGCTACTTATTGCTGAGGGAGTTGCATCTTTTTTAGTGGATGTAAAGCCAAGAGTACTCAGTATTTTACAGGAAAAAATCAGAGGAGCAAAGATAATTGATTATAAAAAGAAATTAATCTTCCCACACCTACCTTCCAGGTCACACTTGTGCAAAAGGTCTGTGCTGTATAAGTGGTCATAATGGAAGAGATCTCTAGAATGACTTTTGCAGCCTAGAATATCTCTTCTCCCTCTATTGGCATCTCAGATTTTTATTCCAGCTCTAAGCTGTGATCTGACAAGTGGTGCAGAAGGTTGTGAAAGGTGTTATGGATTCAGTAATGCTGTTTCTGAGGTTTCCACTGCAACAGGCTCGGTCAGGAATAGGTTGAACATTACTGGCTGTAACTTTTTACAGCTGTGGCTTACAACTTGATATCTATACCCTTAAATTGAATGTCCTAGCCAAATTCTGTTGGAAACATTTAATCAAAGAGTGGTTACCTCAGTAGGATAAAATCCTGCTTGTATTTTTCGTCAAGTTTTTGCACACCTGAGTATTGTAACTGGTTTTCCTTAGGAATTGTATTCCATATTTTAGCAGTTTTATGAACAGTTCCATCTTAACTTGAGTGCTGCAGGCAAAACAGTTTGTGGAAGCATGAGAACAGTAACTATGCTGGCAGGGCTGGATGCTGAGCTTGTTATACACTAACCTGGTACTGAGTGAAACTCTTACGCTTTACTTAAATAATTTGCTTTCTGGGTCTAATTGCAGCTGAGATGAATCACTTCCACAGCAACCGGATTTATGACTACAACAGTGTCATTCGTCTGTATCTGGAGCAGCAGGCACAGTTTTATGAAACGGTAAGGTGTAGTATTTCAGTGACATTTTCCTGGCACATACTGTGCTGTGACTTCTATAAGAAAATACTTGCAGCACTTAATCATCTTTTTTGTATGAAACTCTCCCAGAGAACAGATATTTGAAGAGCTGGGTTTTTTTTTTTTTTAGTAGTTAAAATAATATTTCTATAGATTCTATCTTAGCTGCATGACTAAATCATATTGGATATATTAGGCCTGAAAATCAGTGTTGAGAAACATTGACATCTTGATTTTTGTGTTTACTTTTTTTTCCCCCAAGGCCAGTAGTAAGGTTACAATGAATTTAAGTTCTATGATATGGTTCTGTGACCTATTCTAGTAGGAGGTGTCCCTGCATATGGCAGGGGGTTGGAACTAGACGATCTTTATAAAGTCACTTCCAACCTAAACCATTATATGACATGCAGTAGGACAGACCTCCTGCTCTGAGTAGAACAATGGACTATTTGAACAAAACTTCCCTCCTCTGGGGTGGGAGGACAAAAGGAAGTTTCTGTTATTTAAAGCCTTATGTATACAAGTGTGGGGCTTAGCATACTGGCATAATTTAGGTGGCATATTAAATATTTTGACTCTGAGCACTTAACATACAACCTTAATTCTCATTTAACATTGTTCTTACACCTCTATTCCTTGTGGTTTTGTAAATGAGACTTGAGAACGATCTTTTTTTTTTTTAATATGATATGCTGGTAAGACATGAGTTTGAGTGTGCTGGAGCTTGATTTCTGTCATGTAAAGGAGTGATATAAGCAACTGGCTGCCCTTCATAGCAATAAAAGGTGTCAGCGGGGTTTCAGAGGTATCATTAATGGATAGAAACTTCAGGTTGCCCATTAGGTCACCTTGCTTAGTTTTTTTTGATATATCCAATGTTTTAGGTATGGGATTCCTCTTACTTTTTTTCAGTCTTATGTCTGCTCTATCCCACTTGTGGTTGCAGTCTCACTGTCCTCCTTGTACCAATCCTCTCTCCCCCAATACCAGGTCCATGTCAGGCTGTGGGGAGAGGACAGGAGCCTTGCTTTCACAAGAGAAATGGATTTAATGAAAACTCTGGCTTTGTTCCAGTAGTCTTCCTGCATAGTGCAGTGCTAGATAACCTAATAGGCAGGATGGCAGCCCTGCCTGCAACACTTTCTCCAGCACAACCTGAGTGATGAAGGCATCAAATGAACAAGGCAGAAAATGTTTATATGAGAAGAAAAGTCTTTGTATCAGAATGCTTTCAGAGTCCTACATCCACAAAACATGCAGTAAAAATGTCTCTTCTTTTGCAGAAAATAAGTGGGAAAGTAATTTAATTTCTTAGCCTGCAGTTGTGTTTCTGCAGCGTGTAAAGTGACTGCATATTAAATATGTTCTGTTTCTTTGTTTCAGATTGCACAGAAGCTGAGGCAGGCACTCAGCCGTTTTCCTGTGATGTAGAGGATCAGGAGTAGTCAACAATAAAAAAACCAACTCCGAAGTGCTTTTCTGATTTGGGGGCAATGCCAATAAAAACTTGTTAGCCTTTTCCAGCCAAAAAGAAACCAAGCCACCCACCAAAAAATCCTGAAACAACAAATATCAGTTGTATAGGAAAAAATATTTAAAATATTACTTTATCAGTCTAAATCATAAGATGAGTTTCACTTATCTTGAATGCTTTCCCATTTGTATCACTATTTAAATTTTTTAAAGCTAGATAATGGTGTAAGTTATAGGAATCTAAATTATCAAAGTAATATGTTGCCATGGACTTAATGCAGGCTTCTGTCTATCAGATTTTCTTCAAAAAAGTCTTAATCAACATCAGTTAAAAATTTCTGTCTTTTTTTCTAAGTGGGAAAGCAGATGAGCTTGAGAAAATTAATACCCATTATATTCAGTTCAACTCTCTAGCAATTCAGTAGCCAGGAGGAGCTACATTGGTGTATGTTTCTAGGACATGTTCCTGATAATCTCCTGAATGAACACTTAATTCTAAGGTTTGCTTCCCATATGCAACCATGGCATACTGCTTCCACTGGTAAATATCTTTCATTCTTCTCTTCCCTATTTTTCCTCTTTTTCTTCCTCCTTCTAACTAAATCCTGTACTGTGGCACAACACCTCGGAGCTTATGTCAGGCTCTTTCTTTCTTGCTATGCACTGGTTGAGAAGACAAAGTACAAAGAGGGAATGAGCCATTCGGGAAGGTGTGAAAAAATTTTCCATACCAGCACTTTGACACCCACCCAGTGTTATGCCAGAAGGCACCGGTGTTCCTCAGTGCTGTACAGGGACAGCTTCACATTTACCTCTCAGAGTCTGAAAGGTTTCAGCAGAAAGGACACTGCCACATCTAATCTGAACTAGAAGTCTTCCCAAAATCCCAGCTGAACTCAGGTCTTCATGTCGTAGTACAAACTGTATTGGCTTGGTTTAACTTTTCGTTACCGTTAATGCAAACTAAAAGGTCACAAAAATTACTAAAGAACATCATTATTTACCACTCTCTGCTTTGATTAGCATCTCTTATCAAGTGGCCCAGTGCCCTCTTGCCTACTACTGAAATACCATTTCAGGCCTGAGATTTTCAAAACAAAAGCCACCACCAACCCTGTTCACAGTGGGCACCAACTACAGTAGTTAATTGCATGCCATAAGCAAGCAGGAAAGCCAAAACGCAGTTTCTGCTAAAATGTGCTTAGCAAAGAGACGTTTTAGCAAAAAAAAAAAAAAAACTATTTAAAAAGGCATTTTACCAATAAGCCATTGTAAGTGACGGGTACAGCCTGCTGGTTGAATAGTTGCCTTACTCTGTTTTGCGTTGGTGTTACTTTCTCTGTGCTAGAGGGAAAATCGAGGTCTGCCTGAATAGCCTGAAACCAAACCAAACAAGACTAAGCCTAAGTCTAGATGCTTTTCAGTGTCACGGGTTTTGTTCACATTTTATAAAAACTTGTCTTTTCCTCCTCCCAATGTTAGTTGTTTGCTTCCAAAATTCCATAGCGCAGTGTTGTTTGATACAGCCGTTTAAATATGTACAAATTGTAAAGAATGTGTATAAACGTTTTACACCAAATGTAAGATCTGCTTGCATGTAGAAGCAGCTTATATAATAAATTGTTACAATGTGTACAGTAAATTCTGAAATCACTTTTTCAAGCCAGCTTTTTTTTTTTTTTTTAAAAAGCATTTGTATATTCACTTTTTGGTAACAAAATCTCTTTGTAACAGACTCTTAATTTGGGTGGGGAAAAGGAAGGGTGGGGCTTTTTACCAATCCCTAAATAGCTCCTTATGCACTAAAGTTGAAGGTTCTTTATCTTGAAGAGATTGTTTTGTAATCTTAAGTGTAAGCTGTGCATTTCCCACTGCAGGGAAACTCCGACAATAGTAACTATGTCAGAGATGCAACATTTTGGCAAAAGAAAAACTGTTTGAAAGATTTCTAGTGAAATGAAGGTAAATGATAATAAATATTTATGTATGCCCACCAGACTACTTTTTTTTTTTTCTTTCAAATCTTCACAGTGCTTTTTTAACAGGATGATGCAGTTATGAGGCAAATCTTCCTTACAGGAGCTTCCATGAGTTTACACGCACTGGCCAGCTGAGGAGTGAGAAAGCCTTCGTGTGTCCTCCATAAAGCAGGCATCACAACTGAGCGGTCTAATAGTGCTAGTGACTGGAAACCAGAAAAGGCTGCCCATATGTTGTAAGCTTTCATTATTCAGGTCAGTCCAGCTCCTTGTTGGTGGAATCCTCCTGACTGTAAATAAGTAGCAGAGCACAGTGCTACTGTGTATTCCTGGCTTTGTGCTGGCATGGTGCTGACCCAGAATAGAAATCAGATTGTCTGCGGTGTTTGTTTTTTAAATGAGACATCAATTGTGGCATAGTTAGGTTAGCTGAGTTGAGAGCAACAGAATCCTCTCACTGAAGATGCAGTCATAAAACAATAACAAGTTAGAAAAGACTTGAGCAGTGCCCTGCTGAATTTAATTTGTCATAGCTAAATAATTAATCTCTGGGGTATCAAAAAGACTTAATAATATTGTTTGGTCTATGCCATTCTTGGACAGCGAGTCAAACACTGGCATTACCCCAGTAACTTTGTAAAAGACATCAAATGCCCTAGCTGTTTGGGTTAACTTTGCATTTCAACTGCATAGTCCATTACCGCTAAAATCATTTTTCACAATGAAAATGCAGCTATACAAAGGGAAGTGCTACCTGCATTTGTCTACAGTTAATTCCCCACAGGATTAGACTGTACCAGCAGTTTATCATTGCTGTGATGTATGATATGCATTTGGATAAATAGTTACTGCAGCTGCAGTATTTTTAATGTTATAATGAGACCTAACTCTGCATGAGTGCTGAAATTTTTACATTGCTGAGCAATTTCTCTTTTCTGTGATAAAGTAATTTAGAAAATGTTGTCATAATATACATTTAATTCTGATGAACTAATACACATCAATTTGACTGCTACCAAAATTAGGCTTGTTTAGTGCAGCAGAGTAATTCAGACTTAACATCCCGGTAAAGAAAGAGAAGCATCTCTTGTGGTTTAGTTTGACATACCCCAGTCCCTTTGCCAGTCTGAACTGGCCAAAAGTACTTCACAGCCTTGTGGCAAGCAGCCATTCACAGCAAGCAAAGCACTCTCTAGGACAGCATCCTGCTACTGCTGCCTTCTGCCTTTCTTAGTGCTTCATGCTGAGGCACGGGAGTGTGCACCAGAGGAAAGGTAAGTTGTGTGGGGTCTTCAGTCAGTTGGCTTTTTCACTCTATGTGCTTCCCATATTTTTCTGTAACTCTTCCAACAGAATTAAATAACCGATACAGTAAGTACAGAACAGGAAAGGTGACCACTTGTGCTGAAAACTTGTTTTTTTCCTAAAGAACTTCTAAAAATAAGCAAACAAGCAAAAACTCAAAAACACAAAGCCTGGCTTAAGGTGCAGCAGTAAGGTTTTTAAGGATGTCACACATTTTGTTGCAGTCTCCCAGATTCCACAATATGCCAGCATAGCCCTTTCTAGTAAATCAGTACATTACCACTTTAAAAGCTTTCCTTTGCATACATCATCACTACATGAGTTGTATGTATATAAAATGTTACTTCTGAGCTTAAGGCTTTAACTAGATCAGTTAACCAACATACCTCATTGTTCCGTACTGCAAGTCGTACTGTGTCACCTTTCTTCCTTGGGTGCTTAAACCAAAGTCATTCTCTCATTCATGCCAGACCTGTTAATAAGACATGGCAGCAGGAGCCCTGTAGTTGGTGTCCTTGCAATGCAGTCAGATTGCCAGCTCATCAGTGTGTGGTATTAACGCCCTTGCTGTGTTGCTGCCTGGCTGTGCAGCTTCCATACAGTGCTCAAATACTTATATGTAGAGCTTCTATCACAAATGCAATCACATTTTCACTCTGTAACACTCAGTTCTGGCTATGACCACTAACTAGGTCTGCAACCCAGACCTAGTTAAACCTATGCAGGCTGCTATTTTGCTTTTAATTTACATTGTATTCCAGTTATTTCACAGACTTCTAGTGTAAGCTTTCGACTCCTTGTATGCCTATCTAGTAGTGGCCATATTTAGAATACATTCACTTCAATTTCTTCTGAGATTTGAATGTGAGAAATTTGTCAAAATTATTTCTAAACTGCTTCCACTTGCATCTCTCTACCTCCTGTTTTTAATTAGGCTAATCTTTCAGTGTTTAACCTATTTATACTAGTTCTTTTCAACAAACTTGGATTAGCTTGGATGTACCCTCCCTCCTTTTTCCTCCCTGCCATGGCCCTCTGCACATCAATTGTGACTCTGGAATCTTTGCAGCATCTTTGCTGCCACAAGCCAGTATCTTCAGGATAATGAATTAAAAGTGACATGATTTCTTCCTTTTCACAAATGTAAAAATGGTGTTTGCCTGCTTTTAACCTTCTGAGTCTTTAAATCTTTCCTAAGTTGCCACAATTTTGTAAACTATCATTTTTTTTTTTCCTTTCTTCAGGTTCCAGCCAGTACACCTACCACCTTCCTGCTGAACTCCCTAAACTAGATTGCTCTTATCTGCAGTTAACAACTATTTGCTCCATGATAAACTTGATTAGCTACTTTGAACTGATCCTATCAATCTGAAGTCAGCTTTCCCATGTTTACTAAACACTGTTCTTGCCTTATTCTGGTCTGTTGCTGTATTCTTCTGTTAAATATATTCTTGTAAGTCATGTATTTTTCTGGCAGGGCTGAAGAAAGAAGGAATATTGTACTTAATATTTTCTGTTAACAGCAGAGTTTTGCTACTTTCACTTCTTATTCCTAGCATCTTTAAAGACTATTCATTTTTTATTTCCTAGTTTGTCTTGGCACACACTGAGCAGTTCAAGGTCACTTTTAATTCACATTGCTTTCTGTTGCACTTAAGCGTGAGTAGATGCAAATCTAAAATTGTTACTCTTCACTGCTATCTTGTCTACAGAAATGTCATTCCCCGAACCATCAAGTAATTTCATTACAAGAAACAGTTTTCCTAAAAAAATACAGAGTAAATTTTTGAAGTTGTAAGTAATTTTGTTTACCTCTAGGAGGTTTATTAGTGGTTATCTCAGCAGAATAATAACAAATGGTAAGAGTACAAAATAAGAGAAAATACAGAAAGGCTGGGGAGATGTGGTTTGGTTTCTTTTGAATTTTACTGATTTCTTGACTTTAGTTATTAGTCTGTCCCAAAGACAGTTGCCAAGAGTGAGTAATACAGGACGAGTGATAGGTGTGTAGGCACATATCTAGGAATTTCCCAGGTTTGTGCTAGTTAAGATTGCTGAGCCAGTCCCTGAGGGCTGCCAAGTCTACAAAGAAAGGTGTCCAAGTGAGAAAACTGAGATGCCAGGTGAGTCAGTAACCAAGCAGGTTCTCTGATCATCTAACAGAACTGTTAGAGGGCAAAGAGGAGTGAAGGATGCATCTGTTCAGCTTATAAGAGGCTTGGATGGGGCGACAGGAGAGCACTACTTGAAGAGCTTGGAAAGGGGGAGAAAGTCTGTAACTGAAGAGGAAAGAGAAAAGCAAAGGTTTCCTTTAGGATTTTTAATTCTTTTTCAGGGTTTCCTGAAAAGATTTACCCAAAGTTTGGAAGCAGTAGTTACTTTTGTTCAGCTGTCGGAAGTAAGTACACTTTGGAACATTTATGCACTTTTAACCATGATGCATGTCTCAGGAAAATGCCTCCATACTGGACTACCTAGAAAAGATGAGCTTAAGCTGTTTGGATCACTGAAAGCTGGCCCTGATGCTGATATTGTGGAAATGGTGCAGGCCCATTTAACATGAAGGAGTAACTAGCAGGAAAGCTGTGCTTGTAAATGTGGTCCTGAGCTTAGGGGAGGAAGAGCACTGTATGTTATCTAGACCTAAGCAAGTCAGGTTGCATTGGGACTTGATCACAGCTGTCTGAGGGCATCTGGCCAAGGAAACATGCTGTGGTCTGATGTTTCAGTGTCTTGCTGTGTTTCTTCAAGCTTGCTTCTTGTGGTGGTTTGGCAGTTTTCTGCCCCCGCTACACTTTGAAATAACCCAGGCTAGGACTCAGTTGGCTGGAAGTTAAGGAATGAAGCTTTATATTTACAGCTATGCACAATATACAAGCAGATATTTACAATGTATAACAGATATTTACAGATATATACAGTGAAAAGGTAATACAGAAACACCACACCCTTCCCAGAGATCAAAATCCCTAAGAGGGGTAACTAACCACCCCTACCACCTTCCCCCTTTCCCCAGTTTTCTCTCACTATCTGTTTTATGCCACAGACAGGCAAAGGTAGATCAGCCAGAGGGATTAGCAGCAGGAAAGAGATTAGTGAAATTATTGAGATACAGCTAGGAAGGGAGAAAGAAGCTACCACAGCCCAAAGGGGTCTGAAGCAGTCTCCCTTATCTATATTTGGGCTACAACTCTTATAACAATTTTTTTCTCAGTAAAGCTATGAGTGAAGTAGCATCATCGGTGTGTTCCTTTCTCAGCCTATAGCCTAATTTCTTATTCAAATCCTCCAATTAGTTCAAACCAGCACACTTCTGCAAGCAGAAGTGAACAATGTCTGTCTTAAACAAGGGAAGACCAGAGCAATATGAAAGCGAGTGCTCCAAGAGCTCTCCAGTTACTGGTTTCAGTAAGTTAACCTGCTCTAAATACATGTGAGTTTTCCTATAGGCTTCCTCACAGAAAATATTAGTGTGAGGATAATGGATGAAGAAGTATTTTTACCTTTTCCTGTCAACCACCTGTGCCACAATGTGAGAGCATTCCCTGCATATCTCACTGACAGGGAAACCGAGGGACACATGAATTGTCACATGCCAAGAAGGCAAGAGGGCGGAGAATAGAAGCCAGATGATAATTCTGAGGGAGGAATTTGATGGTGAAATTCACCTGAATTCAAATGTTGATCCCCAGACCCTACCCAGCTGCTTCTTCCTTGGGCCACCTCTCTCCCAGACCCTTCAGCTGATGCTTATCTTCATGGCTTCTGATAGTTTGCAATGGTGAAGTGTGTCACACATGCAAGAAGTAGCTATTACATTGCTTGTCATAGCATCCACCCACATGCACCTGCAGTTATATGATGCCACAATGACTAAAGAATTTGATCATCTACAGGAGACTTGAAAATAGTGAGACAGTAGGTTGGAGTTTACTGATAGGAGACTGTGAAGAGCATGCTTTCATCCCTTCTGTACCAAAGGAGAGAACAACAGGGCACTGATAAATCAAGAGGCAGGCTTTTTATTTGTGACTATTTATAGCAGAATAGCTGAAGAAAACTGGTCAAAAAAAAAGGCAGTTGTGGATGAAACTGGATGCTAAACATACTGGTACTTCCAACACAGAAGCTAAATTTTGATCAGTCTTCTTTCAGGTCTCTAACCTAGTTATCTTGATAGAATTAGGTTAGTTAAAGTGCTAGCTGTTGTGACCTATAGTCGATATACTGGACTGGTAGGAGTTTCTAGGACTATGACCCTCTCAGTCATGTTAAAATAATTAGCAAATAGTATTTCCAACAGCTCAACAAAACACGAGCTCTCTGTAATACTTCTAAATCTAGCTAGAACTTAATATCTTGGTTCTATTAAAAGATTAAATGCATCCCTTCCTTACACTTCTCTCTATGATTTGTGGGAAGAGCATCTCCCTGCTCCCATGTGTTCCTTGTGCATTGCCTACTCATCTAGACCTTTCTGGACCTATCAATATTTATTATATTCCTAACTTATATAGCACCAAATTCACTTTATTTGCATCTCAGAGACTTTGCATCTCTGGGCTGGTCTCAGTCCTGTCATACCAAAGAGCGGTAAGCAGCTCAAGCCCACTTCTGAACCCTGGCTCCAGCTGCATGTATGGCACACAGGTGTGGTGATAACCACTTCTGCAGCATGAAGAAAGACAATAGAGATGTACAGTGCTACTGTCTGGTTTCCCCTAAACTGCAGGATGCAGCCACTCTTTGGCTGGCCCTATGTGAAACCAACTAAGATCTTATATCTTGATTCTCCTCTGTGCCTTGCTAAAGAAGCTTTACTAGAAAGTTGATAGCCCTGAAGGCAAAAAGAGGGTGTTAGTGTAGTTGGCTCCTTGCACAGTGGATAAACAGCCCTAGATGTCTGCTCCAGAATACCTTACAGTTTTCTCCTATGAGATTCCAGACAGCACTAAGTTAAACTCAATAGCCAGCACTAGGCAACAGTTCAAGCACAGATGGCCATAAAGTAAAATATTAATCAAATAAGTCTAGTCAACAGGCATAGATTTGTCTCTTAAGGCAGCACATTGCTTAAAAGTAGTCATTTTATAATATCTTCCCTGCAATATGATGTATCCTGCCCTATCCATGATTTCTTGTTCCTGTATCAGGACAGTCTTCTAAGTGGCAGCTTCTAGGATTAAACCAAGTTTAGTTACTCTGTCTTCCAAGAGGCATTTTAAAGCTGGCAAAGCATCTCTGCTTTTATTCAGGCATGCTATGAACTTTGTGCATCAGTGTTTCCACGTGGAAAAGATTTGCATTAGTTCTGGCTCTTCCATGCAGTTTGCAATAGATCTCCAGGACCAGATGGAGTCTATTCCAAATTTCTGGAAGAAGTAAAGACAAAATTCAGCTGAACTCCTACCAAAATACACAGGGAACATTATTCAAGATAGCTTCTCTGTAAGAAGAGCATAGGAAAGCTGTCATTGCACAAACAAATTGAGGAAGCAATTGCAGGGATAGCCAAGCAATAACTCTCTGTATGCATCAGGATCACTAATAACAGAAACTAGCCATTAGCAGAGCAGTTGGGCAAAATGCATCAGAGAATGAAGCAGGGAGAAGGGAGGGAGAGTGATAAAGAAGAGGAAGAGTATTGAGGGCAGCAAGGAAGGCAATCCAAAATGCTAATTAAGTAGAGGTAATGGAAACAGCAGCAAGCAGTCATTGCATGAGGTGAACAATAGTGGACTGGGTGTCTGACAGAACTAGGGCTGTTACTTTTGGCTTGTGGCTCAGGGGAAGGCATAATCACTGATGTCAGTCACACTCCAGCCTCCCCTGCCCACTCTGAAGTTTGTTTTACATGGCACTGTACTTCTCATGCCCCAGGAGCTGGCTTCCCCCCAGGTCCACTGCTGAGGTTTTCCAGTCACACCCACACACAGCCTTTCCACCCCACCTGCTTGCTTTACCAAGTTGATGAGGTTATTTCGTCCTGCCCATGCTCTGTGCTCACCCACTTCCACACACATCAGCCTGGCCATGTTACTGGTACTACTGGGGTACCCATAACAGTAGCTGTACCAAAAGCAAGGAAATAGACCAGGACAGAGTGCAGATTACAAGTAAAGAGGGTTTCTCACCTCCCCTCTACCCTGATAATTTTTAAACACCTCCTCTCTCTCATCAGCTTGGAGCCAAAAAAGAGTAGAATTGATTTTTAATTGCTGCAACTCTGAATCAGCAGGGCCAGTGAGCCCTAGCATGGCCTACTTACCCATAGGGACTAATCATCTGTGCTATACATGCCATGATCTATCCCCAGACTAAGATGGATTGTACAATGCCTACTGACACTGAAATCTAAACCACCTACATCCTAGGGTGGGAATGTGCCATTCTTAATCAGCCTCAAACTCCCATAATGTTGGTATGTTAATAGTGAACACAGTACAGGTTAGAAGTACAGGCAATTCTTTCTGTTATAGCAATGCAGGATCTTGTTTTAGCAAAGCAGGACAGCACACTGTGCTGGTTTGAACTAATTAGAGGATGTGAGTGAGAAATTAGACTATAGGCTGAGAAATCATAGAATCATAGAATGGTTAAAGTTGGAAGAGACCTCAAAGATCATACAGTTCCAACCCCATGCCACAGGCAGGGACACCTCCCACTAGATCAGGTCATTCAAGGTCTCATCCGACCTGGCCTTGAACACCTCCAGGGAGGGAGCAGACACAACCTCCCTGGGCAACCTGTTTCAGTGTCTGTGGCAGAGCAGGGCACTGCCCCACCGGAGGTTTGAATGAGGTGTGAACTGTAGCAGGGCACACCCAGTCCACTGCCCCACCAGAGGTGTGAATGGGGCAGGAAACGGTCTTCCTCCCTCCCCACCTCTGTCACCGGAGGCTTAGTACAATAGGTGTGAAGTGCCTTCTCCCACCCTCCATGGGCTTGAACAGGGAGGCAACAGAGCACCTCAGTATATATATGGCAGCTGGACAGATTGCAGCAGGACTTGCTTGGACTTGCAAGGACTTGCAAGGACTTGCTTAGACCTTCACTGGGCCCTGCACGGACCTGCACTGGGACCTGAACACGGACCTGGAGACACGAACCTCGCACGGACTTTGAGACAGTCTCCCATCTGTAAGTAGGGCAAGTTTCATGCCCAAACCTTTCCATTTTTCTGATTTTTCCTGAATTACAAGAAAAGGCATCATTGTGAAGACTTTTCCCGACCGAATTAGAACCCAAACTTAAACTAATCTACACACAGATTGTGGGTGGGGCTTTTGGAAATTATAAAAACTACATAATTTATGATTTCAGCCTCTTCAATTGCCCACAATCAATACAGTGTCTCACCACCCTCACTGTGAAGAATTTCTTCCTAACATCCCGTTCAAATCTCCCCTCCGCCAATTTGAACCCATTCCCCCTCGTCCTGTCATTACAAGACCTTGTGAATAGTCCCTCCCCAGCCCTCCTGTAGGCCTCCTTCAGTGCTGAGGTGATCTAGGCATGCAGGACAGTTTGGGGTGCTTTGAGAGGGGAACTGAATAAATGGCTTTTTTTTAATGTGGGTTAGTATCTGGCATACAAACAGCAGTCCATTATCAAAGGCAGTAACTAGACATTCTCTATCTTACGAAAGAATGCAGCAAAAAAAATCCTGAACCTTACACCCGGGGAATGTTTGTCATGGAACTTCTATATGAAGATTTGGGTTCTGGATTATGTTTAAGATTTGGCAGAAATGAGCCTATTCATCAGAAGTAACAACTTCCTCCTCACATCCAATCTGAATCTCCCCACCTCCAGCTTTGCTCCATTGCCCCTAGTCCTGTCACTACCTGAGAGCCTAAAAAGTCCCTCCCCAGATTTTCTGTAGGCCCCCTTCAGATACTGGAAGGCCATAAAAAGGTCATCTGGGAGCCTCCTCTTCTCCAAACTGAACAGCCCCAACTCTTTCAGTCTCTCCTCATAGCAGAGGTGTTCCAGCCCTCTGATCATCCTTGTGGCCCTTCTCTAGACATGCTCCAGTATGTCCACATCCCTCTTGTAATAGTGGCTCCAGAACTGGACAAAGTGCTCCAGGTGGGGTCTCACTAGGGCGGAGTAGAGGGGCAGAATCACCTTCCTCGACCTGCTGGTCACTTCTGATGCAGCCCAGGATCTGGTTGTCTTTCTGGGCTACAAGTGCACACTGCTGGCTCATGTTGAGCTTCTCATCCACCAGCACCCCGAAGTCCCTCTCCTCAGGGCTGCTCTCCAGCCAGTCACTGCCCAACCTGTATTTGTGCCTAGGATTGCCTCGACCCTCGACTTTACCTTGAATGTCTGATTACACTGAGGACAGACTTCAGATCAACAAGCTTTAAATAAATTAACATTAGAGTTATGTACTGAGCATGGGAGCACTGATCTCCTTGCCCTCGTCTCCTATCCCTCATTTTTAAATGCCTCATTATAGGTCCTCTTTGCTCTGTATGCTTCTTCTTTATGATGTGTAGTCTGTATTACCCAACAAGACAAAATAACCACAGATACTTGTGTGAACAGAATTAATTTTCAAGCTAATTATAGTAAGAGGGACTGGAATCTAACATTTTCTCAAGGAATAAAGTGTACTGCACCACAAAAATTTTCTATGTATATATGAAGCTCTCATGTGACTTGAATGAATTAATCTTCTCAATTTTTCCAATTGTTGTGTGATTTGATTAGCCTTAGAAACGCTAATGCTTTTTATTTGTTCCCATTATTTAGCTTTGAGGTTCATCTTCTGTATCATAATAATCTTCCTGTTGTATCCTTGCATTTTCCACCCTTGTATTCATCTGTTTCTGTCTAGCTAGCTATATCATCTCAAACAGCAATGAAACTCAGACTCTGAAAAACAAGGAAAACTCTATTCTTTCCTCTCACAAATGCAGAGAGCATCAGCAGGATATCAAATTCTTACTTAAGAATAAAGTTAGGAAAGACTTTGCTGCACCAAGCAGTCTTTTCTAGTACTCACCCTGCCTGTGAAAATGGTAGCCCCTGTATGCTAGAGAAATGCCACAACAGACAATCTAGGATTGCCTCTTTCTAAAGTTTTCTTCACAGCTGACTCATGGATAAGAGGAAGGCCTCTTGCACCTCATGAAAACCACATTCCTTGATGTGAGCTAATCGTGAAACTCTGCTTTTATTGCTGCTGTTCCAGGGAGGCATGTACAATTTGTCAGAAGGTAAGGAAAGGTATATGCTCACTGAGAAGAACAGCCAATGTATACACTTTATCTCTTTCTATGTAAATGTTAAGCAGTTCACCTCAAATTTGAAGTTTTTATTTTATTCAGCACTTTAGTCTTCCTGTTTGGAGTTCCAGAAAATTAGGTAATAAGCAGTGGAAAATGCTGTGGCTTCCTCATCCTTTTGAACAGCAGAGAGGAATACCTACAACTAATCATAAACATGTCAGACTGGAAGAAAGAATCACAGTTTTATCTGGTTGGCTGGTCACTATTACTGTCTATATAAACGCTATCTGACTAATGCCGCTCATCTGCACATAGCTTTGGGATGAAGAAAGTTAAGCTTTAAAACAGCTGCTGTTACTGAAAATAGTCTCTCAATAAGAAAAGGTTAGTATCTGTGAATGCAAGTTATTCTGTCTCTCTGGAAAGATTTCTTCTACTTAGCACAGGCACAACTAAAACATAGGTGGAAGTGGAGGTGAGAATTTCCACTGACCTCCCAGCAACACTTCAAATACAATTTTTCATTAGCAACACTTACAGAACAGTTAGCACTAGACCAGAGAATTTCACAGCCACTTCTGCTACGCATCCGGAGCTTGAATTCACATCCCAGCCTTCCCAAATCTGCAGCTACAGCCTGCAGCCAGGGAAGGCCTGACTCAATCTGAACATAAAGACAGTTGGCTTCCAGTCCAACTACCTTTAGTAGTTGACCTGGTACTGTTTATTTACTTGAAAAGTCTCACTCAAGCAAAGAGCTGTGAGATTTAAGCTACTGATGTACTTAGACATATGTTTAGGTCTCCTGCTGAATTGGAGGTCCAGGCTGGCTTTATTAACCTATCCCTCTGTCTTCCAGATAGTTGATTAAAGGGTAATACTGGCACAGAAACATTAGGATTTCTTTTTCTTCCTGTAAGGATGATAGACTGCAGGAGCAAGGAGTAAGGAGACTCAGTCAGGAAAGGTTGTAAACAAGAGTAAAAAGTTGAAAATACTAGCTTAAGTATACAAAAGGTCTGCATCACTCCTCTTACACTCATGGCAAGGTCAAATGCTCTTTGTCAACACTGGAACACAGACATAAAGCACACTAATTTATCACTTGTGCTTCTCATGCTCTTCAGAGTTATTTTTAAGGAAATGCTGTTGACTTTCTTGAGAAGCAGTGACCTAGCTCAAAGTATATCACACAGCATCTCTGACAAAGCACCAGATGTCTTTTGCACACAAAGTTCTTGACACCAAGACATAACCCACCAGAATAGAAATCTCTCAGTTTCTTTGAAAGTAAGAAGTGACTTTAAAAACCCACAGCTACTTTTCACAGAAATAGTTTGAGCACTTTAGCCTACCAGTGTTGCAGCTGTTTCTCTGTGGCAAATTCAGCTGTAACTAGAAGTTATTCTAATATTAACTCGAAAACATGACAACAATAGAAGGGTTTGCACATTAGCAGCAGTTAGTAGTTGTTTTGACTACCATGTGCAGGAAAAGTTGTGCTGAGGTATTTCCCTTATTTTTTCTTACCGAAAAGTTTCTCATAAAAGGCAAAACCCAAACTATTTTCAATGACCTTGTGAGCACACACATTTCCTGAGGAATTTGTGGCCACTGAGGCTTAGTGCAAGTGGCCAGAAATCTCCAGGAAATGCCATAGCAAGTACTCATCTATATTTAGCCTCAAAGCCTTAAAAAAATTACCATTGCATCCAGGACCATCACACTGGGAACACACAGGGCTTTTTTGTTTGTTTCTACTATGTATTACCAAAGCTTTTAGTACCAGAGTCCCACCCAGATTGCAAAGATCATTCAGGAGCACATCAGGACAACCAATTTATGCTACAGAGACCCACTCTATGCCACCAAGTCCAGGACATGGGCCTCACACAGCTCTTCCAGACAGCTAAGCCAAGTTATGTCCTGCTCTCTCCAGTTCTGCTAAATGCTGTTTTGTAACACCCTTCTTGCTCTGCATCTGATGAATCTGCAGACAAACACACAACGCCACTTGCCAAGACCAGCATATAATCTTTTTGATTAAGGTTGTTATTCAGATCCTGTAAACATCTACAGAGACCTGAGAGCAGGAGTCATTATTAATGGTTCAGAGGTGAACAAGGACTGGGCAGGGGAAGGGATTAGAAATGTGAACCAAACTGAATAATGACTTGGAAGCAGATAGAAATATTCAAAAGCTATGCTGAAGTGATTTCTGCAGCTGAGGTAACAGCTAGATTCCTACTGACAGTGGAAGAACTGTGCTTAGAAATCTGTACAAACACGGTGAAGACGTAATCTTCAAAACAACTTATGCCACACCTGAGTTAACAGGAACTAAACAGGAGCTAAACTTTATTTAATAGCTGAATATCCTACCACAGAGGCCTGCCCCCCTAACATATCAGTGCTGCGATTATGTTTGAACTGCATTTCACACAGTTCTAAAGTCAGCAAACATGAGATGTTAGGGACTCCTTCCCTTCTCTCCCCCTCTTCTGAAGACAGGAAAGGGGAAAGGATTTGTAATAAGAAAAGGAAAGCAAAGAGCTCTACTGCTGACGAGGTATTTTCTGCTCTCCACACTACTTTCACTATTCCGTGTATGCAGAATGGTAGAGACAGCCCAGTGACCTTTGCTTCTGTCAGCAAAGGCAGCAAAAGATCACCTATTTACTGTGGGAACTTTTGAAAACAAAACAAAATACCTGTGACCTCTCAGAGGTAATAAAAGTTATAAAGAACCAAAGACAGGAGTGTGAAGAGAGGCAAAGAAAACTAGTATGATGGAACTAGCACGGCAGAAGATTAAAGGAGAGAAAAAATACACTGAAAAAGGAGGATGAGATTTTAAAATGCTGAAGATTTAATGACGGTGTGGCCTGGGTGAAAACAGTTGCTGTGAGAAAGGGAATGAAGGACTCCACAAAGGACTACAAGTGTTGATCAGTTTCCATGATACTTACAAATGCTCCAGAGCAAGACATCTCAACTCCAAATGTCAGCTAAAAGACAATGTCAGTCTCAACATTTTTCCTTAAAATGGACTTTCATGCATTGAGTGAAAGTCAGTTTAGTGAGATGAAAAGGTCTTCAGTTCCATACAATAAGGCAAGGGAAATCTTTGCATACCCCACTAATATATCAAGCAATATTCCTATTTGGGCACTTTTCAAATTACTACTACTTATAGTAGCAGTAGGCAACAGGCAACCTACTTCCTTGCCCATCTCAGCCCCTCAGGTGCCATTGAAAACCAGGTATGAGGTTCTGTTTGGGAAAGACCAGCAAAATGAAGATGTGGATGATGGGCAACCTACACCAGAGGTACATCCACACCCAGAAAAGCCTACCACCCCTATCACAACACCCACAGAAAAAGGGGAAAAAAAAAAAAAAAAAAAAAAAAAAAAAAAAAAAANTTTTTAAAAGGGTTACAGTCATAGACGACTCCCTTCTGAGGAGAACAGAGGGTCCAATATGTTGGGCAGACCCTTCTCATAGGGAGGTATGCTGTGTCCCTGGAGCCTGGGTTAAGGACATCACTAGGAAACTGGTGAGTGCCTGGTGCAGTTCTCAGACAATGTATTACCCATTACTGATCTTCTGCTAGGTGGAGAGGAAGTAAGGACTGTTAGTGCAAGAGCAATTAAAAGAGACTTTAGGGCCTTGGCACAAGTGGTTCAAGATTCTAGGGCACAGGTCATCTTTTCTTCTGCTCTTCCAGAGATAGTGACACTCAAATTAACAATTGAATCCAGTCCATTAATACATGGACTGCATCAAAAGAAGAGTGACTAGCAGATGGAGAGGTGATTCTGCCACTTTACTCTAGTGAGACCTTACTTCGAGTACTGCATTCAGCTCTAGAGCTCTCAACACAGGAAGGAAATGGAGTAGGTCCAGAGTAGGGCTATAAAGATGATTGAGGACTGAAATACCTCTCCTACGAGGAAAGGCTGAAGGAGCTGGTGTTGTTCAGCCTAGAGAAGGCTTGGGATTCACCTAATAGCAGCCTTCCAGTACCTGAAAGGGCCCTACAAGAAGGCTGGAGAGGGACTGTATACAGAGGCCTCTAGTGACAGGATGAGGGGCAATGGTTTGAAATCAGAGGAGATTCAGCTTGGATATTAGGAACAAGTTCTTTACCATGAGGGTGGTGGAACACTGGAGCATCTTGACCAGGGAGGTAGTTGAAGCCCCACCCTTGGGGATATCCAAGGCCAGGGCAAGTGGCCTGATCTAGTGGAGGATGTCTGGGCTGACTGGAGGGGGATTGGACTAGATGATCTTTGGAAGTCCCTTCCAACCCACAATGTTCTATGATTCTACTCTTCCATAAAATAAATAAAACTTCCATAAGACAGGAAGCAGTCTCTGCTTTTCATTTTACTTCCATCAGTTTCAGTGGCAGCATAAGACTGCTGTATCCCACCTGGCTCTGGTCCACAACAGAGCCATGGCAGGTGTCTTCAACAGCAATGTGACACAGTAATAACACATGGCACTTCGGGTGTTTTGAATTTTGCAGTTTTCTCTGTGCATAAGAGGAGCGTATGATTCTGCCATATTAACAAATTAGAACTGTGCTTAATTTACATATGTATGAATAGGGCTACATTTTCTGCTAGAAATTACAGCAAACTTTCTTCCATCTTAACACATTGGTGTACCTGTGCCTACCTCCTCAATCTGTTCCTTATAACTGAATTCTGGGGAAAAAAATTTAATACTTCATCCTGTACAGTCTCGACAGGTAATCGTGTTGGGAATGCCGCAAGGTCCGAGCGGCAAAAACCCACCAACAAATCCCGGCACTTCTATATGAAGGAACACCTTTTTGATTACTAGTCAACCCAAACCGTGCGTCGTGCCATGCGCTTTTCACACAGCCTGCGGGACCGCACTTGCTAGGCACTGCCGAAGCACTCTGAACGCCGAGGGGCCGCAGCAGCCTGCCGGGGGGCCGCTGCACCCTGCGGAGGGGCCGCCGCAGCCTGCCGGGGGGCCGCCGCAGCCTGCCGGGGGGCCGCCGGCTTCTGACCGCCGCCCAACTGCAGGAAGCGGGAAGGAGCGCAGGCTGCCCCAGGGTAAAGCTGGGCGGCAGCCTCCGCTTGCCACGCGAGCGGAAAAAGCCATTTTGGCCTCCCAAAGCATTTCACTTATTTCGGCCCTCCCCGCCTCAGGCAGCGCGGCCGAGATGCGGAGGGCCGCAGGGCGCTGCCGGCGAGCAGCCGGTGGGCTGCCGCCGCCTCGACACCTCAACTTCACCTGCGCCGTCGCGCCCATACGCGCCGCTGAAGGGCTGGGCAACGCCGACCTGCCGTGCCAGGGCCCGGGCCTACAGTGCCTCACTGGGCGCGGCAAGGCAACGCGGCAGCGGCTGCCCGTCCTCCCCTCTCCCGCGGGCAGAGGGTGGGGGCCCTCCGCCGGCGGCTTGTACCTGTCTCTCGGAGGAGGCGGAGCCGCAGCCCGGGAGGGCCAAAGTTAACTCTGCAAAGTTTACAGGGGACCGTGGGTGGGAAGAGAAAGGCGGAGAAGGGAAAGTCGTTCCCGCCTCGCTGGCCGCAGCCGGGGACTCCCCGAGGAAAGGAGGTAGCAGCTGTGCTGCGGAGCCGCAAGGGACAGGGAGAAGCAGCAGCCGCAAACTCTCCGCTGCCTTCACCGCTGGACGCCCCCCACTCAGGCACTTGGAGGCCTGTTGTGGTGACCGGCTCCCGGGAAGGGGACACGGCTATCCATCTTGGCCGTCTCCCAGGGCATCCACGCCGCCGGGGAGAAGTGGGCTGCCGGGATCGGGCACCAGTGCCCGGAGAAGCTCCCGCGGCGGCGCGGGGCTGCTGGCGGCCCCCCGGGCTCCGCGCTCCCTGCGCTTGAGGCGACGGCGGCGGCTCCTTCGCCACCCGTGCTGTGGGACTCATCTTCCTTCGCCGGCACCTCCCGCTCTTTCTTCCGTGTGACCAGCTGCTGCCATGGCTCTAAGCAAAGGGCTGCGGCTGCTCTGGAAGCAGGAGCCGGGGCCGAGCGCCCTGCTGGAGGCACGCACCCGCCAGGACTGCCTGTTGCTGGAGGCCGGCACGGTGGCGGCGCTCAGTAAGTGCCCCGGGCCGGGCCGGGCCGGGCCGGAGCAGGCCGGCAGCTTCCCGCGCCGTGCCTGTTGGGGGAGGCTGTGGCGTGGGAAGGTGGCGTGGCCGTGGGTACGCTGTGCTGTCTGTGGGACTCGTGGTGCCAGATGAGGGGTGCCGGGGTTCACCGGCCAGTGCCCGGGCGGCACTTTTCCTTATGGCTTGAGAGAGGAAGGGAAGAACTCAGACCTGGGCCCCGTGGGGCACTGAATGGCGGAAATCAGCTCACCTCACCTTAAAACCCGACTTCCAGTATGGTCGTCCAGACCTGCCCCCTTGCCGCTTTAGAGAGATCCGCGGTATCCTGCCATGTGTGGAGCTTTAGCCAGCATCTCCCTTTGCGACCCCAGGCCTGATCCATGCCTCAACAGCTTTCTGCCTTCTAGATGCCATTATCCTCCTCACCAGCAGCCAGGGTGGAAGAAGCAGGAGAGGTCACCTGCTTGTCTGGTCTCTGTGGGGGTGTCGACACAGGGCACCGTTACTGTACCAGACTCATACTCTACGGCCTTGTCTGAGCCTTACTGCAGAGGAGAGTTCACCTAAAGGGGTTGACATTTCTTTTCGGCCCCGTTGGTTGCTAACCACCTGTGTAGTCATCCACTTCGAAGCAGAGATTGTTTTCAATGTATGACCTGAAATTCACATCCTGTACAGCAAACCTGGCGTCTTGCTGTAATGCCATACCTGCTCCTGTGTCTTGCACTCTGCGCGGTTACTTGAGCCTGTCGCTTTAAGACACAGGTTTGTGTCGCATGGCAGGGGCAGTGGAAGTCATAAACGTCCTTAACGTTTCTTATCACCTCTTTTGATAATTGCCACCCGTGAGTTAATGCCTTGGTAATGTTGAGGCAAACATAGAAAAAAGAGGTAACGTAAGGTGCAAGAACTAATGTAGGGGAACACATTGTGCTTGTGCTGTGGGTTTTTAATCCTTGCCTGTTCCGTGTGCAGTCATTACACTGTTCACTGGGTTACAGGAGTCCATATGCAAGGAGCTAAGAGGAAAAGGGATGACTGAAATTGTAAACTTCATACTAAAAACTGAAGGTACATTGTAGTCTGTACAGTGCCAATTGCAGTGTCGGCTCAGGATCTGGGTCCGCTGAACTGAAACTCATGTCTCATAGGGTGGCAAGACATTCAGACTAAAACACCGATTTTTCAGATATCGGGAGTTCTGTGAACGAAGAAAGCCCAAAGATGTGTTAAGGTGTCAGCTGAATGTCACGAGAATAGTTCTGATAATGGAAAAAATTCCATTTCTAGTGATTAAGACCTGTTAGGTGCCGCACGGTTATTTAAAATTTAGTTCTATGTTGTGAAATAGTTTGGAGGTTCAGTTTCTTGTCAAATTATTTGGCAATAGTGTATTTTTTTTCTAGTTTTTTATTTTTAGCTGTCAAAGTGAGAAGTTTTTTTAGTAATGAGCAGCATTTTATTTGCTTTCCTGGATTCAGAAGCCAGTTACATTAAAACTTTTCACTGAGATCAGTGGGGTTTGGTCTGTATTTCACTACTTTGATACAAATCTAAAGCAGCTCCACTGCCTAAAGCCAATGTGCATGGGTAAAATTGAGAGAGAAGTATTCCTCTAGTGATTCCAAGCCATTTGTGTGACCAGTAGTTGATATCTCAGTAATCATGGGAATCCTCAATTTACAATAGCTTTTTCTTCCCCAGTGTTGCTGTCCCCTGTTTGAATTACTATAGTTAAAAATTACTAGAGACTTAATATAGTCTCTTTTAGAATCTGTGTTGGAAGAATTTTGAAGTATTGTTCTGTGTCATGGCTGGTGTAAAACCCTGTTAGCCATGTAGCCTTTAGAAAGTCCAGTGTCACCTCTTGAGATAACTTTAATCATATATACATGGGCATCCAGCCCCACTCCGTGTTAGTAGCTTTGTAATTTTATTTAATTTGTTTTTTTCTTTTCCTGATGGTGCTTGGTTCCTTTATTATAGGAAATGCTAGTTTATCTAGCTGAGACAATTTAGTTTGTTTCTTATGGGCCAGAAAAAAAGAGGGGGAAACTAGTGTAGATGTTGAGTGTAGATTACAATATTCATTGTCTGTGTTAGGAAACTTAGTGGTTGTGAGACATAAATTCTCTTTGATGGTTTATGTCTGTAGTGACAGCAAGTTTCTATGTTAATCTATGAATATATGACAGGAAGCATATAAACATAATGGTCAAGCTCTGGAGAGATGACTTGGAGATTTGTCTTTTATCTTTATGTTCTTAACTGCCTGCAGATGACAGTGCTAGCCAGTGGAAATCCAATGGCTTTACGAGCCTGATCTTAGGTTGGGAGCTGGGGTTGTTTAGCCTCGAGAAGAAGAGGCTCAAGGAAGACCTTATTGCTCTCTACAATTACCTGAAAGGAGATTGTAGCCAGGTGGGGGTCAGTCTCTTCTCCCAGACAACCAGTGACAGAAAAAGAGTATGCAGTCTCAAGCTGCCTCAGAGGAGGTTTAGGCTGGATGTTAGGGAAAATTCTTCACAGAAAGAGTGATTGGAATGGGCTGCCCCAGGGTGTATGTGTGGTGGAGTTCCCTAGAATTGTTTAAAAAATTAAATGTGGCACTTGGTGCCATGGTTTAGTTGATTGGATGATGTGGAGTAATAGGTTGGACTTGATGATCTCGAGGGTCTTTTCTGACCTGGTTAATTCTGAGATTCTATGCTATTTAATGTTTTTATCAACAACATAGACAGCAACGTTGTAGATGACATCAAACTGTGTCACCAACTGAGAGGGATGGAAGGGACCTGGACAGGCTGGAGAGGTGAGCCCAGGTGAACCTCACAAAGTTCAACAAGAGCAAGTGCAGGGTCCTGCACCTGGGATGGAACAATCCTTACTATCAATACAGGTGTTAGAGAGAGCCCCATGGAAAGGGATGCTGGTGGATGAGAAGCTGGACAAGAACAGACAGTGTGAACTTGCAGCCCAGAAGGCAGATCATATCCTGGGCTACATCAAAAGAAGTGTGGCCAGCAGATCCAGAGAGGTGATTCTGCCACTTTGCTCTGGTGAGACTTCACCTGGAGTACTGCATCGAGTTCTGGAGCCCTCGTTATAGTAAGGACATGGACATGATGGAGTGGGTACAGAGGAGGACCACAGAAATGATCAGAGGGTTGGAGCACCTCTAATACGAGTACAGGCTGAGGGAGCTGGGGTCGTTCAGCCTGGAGAGGAGGAGGCTCTCGGGGGACCTAATAGCAGCCTTCCAGTACCTGAAGGAGGCCTACAGGAAGGATGGCAAGAGACTGTTTAGAAAGGCCTGCAGTGACAGGACGTGAGGCAATCTGCTCTTCTCAAACTAGAGAAGAGCAGATTTAGATTGGGTGTTAGGAACAAGTTCTTTACTCTGAGGGTGGTGGAACACTGGAACAGGTTGCCTGGGGAGGTGGTTGGGGTCCCTTCCCTGAAGACATTCAAGGTGAGGCGTGACAGGGCCCTGGGTGACCTGCTCTAGCGGGGCTGTCTCTGCTGACTGCAGAGGTCTAGATGACCTCTAGAGGTCCTTTCTGGCCCGGACCATTCTATGTTTCTATGATTCTGTGACATATATGTGCATGCAGCTCTAAAAACAAAATATCTCCCTAGAAACAGCATGTTTTCAGTCTAATGCAGGAAGCCAGTGAACTGATTTTCCCAAATGCCACTTTCTAGATTTATTTGTTGTGTTTTTATCCAGAAATACCACTGCCTAAAAAATGTGTAATTAGAATTTTGAAACTCTTAACTGTAACTCTGACCACAGATGTCTTTTTCAAAAGCTCTTAAATGCTGGGCTTGGTACTATGGTACCTTTCCACCCTCTCCCTCCAGTCACTGGTGTTTCTGGGCACCATATGTTTGAGAGAGACATTGGTTCCTGTTGAAGTCGGGAGTCAGCCATAAGAAAGGGTTGAATAAAGGTAAAACTCTGTATGTCTGACCAGTCTTGGTAGCCATTAAGTGGACTTTGCAGCTTTTACCAGCAGGAAGGGGCATTTGCATAGGCCATGTGGAGGATGTACTTTATGAGGCCTTTTCGTGGTGTTTTTGCTTTGGTTCTGAAACGTTTTACACATGGGAAAAGATAACGTTGAGTTTATTGTAGCTTAGTTTGAATTAAGGTGTGTCTTCTGTTTCACAAGGGTTAAAATTTTGAGCTAACATTCTAACCTTATGTATAATTTATATCAGGAGCTTTTACATAATTGATACTGAGAAAAGAGCTTGAGTAATGCAGACAGTGTTCAGGTCTGTAAAGCTGTTAGGAGCACAACACAGTTGTGGAGAGGGGGGTACTCAATTATGCTTAGTGGAAGGGAATATTACTAAAAGTATTCATGTAAAGCTTTAGTGGAGTTTGGTAATTACTGTATGTATTCATTAGTATCTATAGTTGCTATTCAGTAGTGACCAAATGCACTATGTATTTGCAAATTGGACTTGTTCTCTAAGGAGAGAACTTTCTTGAGAGTTTCATCAGCTTCTGTAGCAGTATTGTCCATTAGCTGTGCATCTCAAGCTGTCTGGCTTGAAAAAGAAAAGATTTTTACATATGAGCAGGGTGTAGGTAAACATCCAGTCCTTATCCTAATTTTTCAAGCAGACCACTCTTACTGCCTCCGCATTTCAGAGTTCTTGTAAAAGCTATTGAAGAATATAAAACTATGAGTATGGAACACTTAACAGAGAAACTGGAATATAATTTCATGTTACTAATTAGAGATGTGCTATGTTTTTGTACATATCCAGCTGTCAAGTATTGTTGCTAAAGCAGTATTTTCCATACGGTTGAAACTTGGCAGATATGCTTTAAATTTTCCCTGTTTGTCAACAATCCTTTAGAGTTTCATAGTGGTTTTTTCCTTTAAATCTCTTCATCCTGCAGAAACAGTAGTAGTATATCCAGTAGTTCTTTTCTCTCTCTAGTCTCTCTCTGCCTGACTCTCGTGTCCTAGCATTGTTTGTGACTGGAGAGGTTTTGCTGACAATTACTTGAGAATTCACTAAGATTTTAAAAGAATTTGTAGAGGCCTTTTTTTTTTTTTTTTTCTTTTTTTTTTTTAATAATAAGGCATGAACTTGGCTCAAGCCCTTTGCAATAATGTCTTTATGCTTTCTATGTATTGCTTTATATACCGTTTTTTGGTTGGTTGCTTTTGATATATTGTTTGGTTGGTTTTTCGAGAGGATTCTTCCTCTCTATCCCTCACCCCCTTCCAAAAGCCCCAGAAGGTTGGCTGGGATGTATTACAATCTGGTTTAGAATTTACTAGTCCTGAGGGATGCTGTGTGGGTCTTTATTTGCACAGTGGCAGGGCACGCAGTAAGATCGGATGGTTGGAGGCTGTGAGAGATGAAGGACTCATTCACCCAATTATGAGGGCCCTTTATGGAGGAGATGTAGCATTTGTGAGCTGCTGGCTGACCTCTGCTACCCAAGAGCCCTGCCCTGGTCCACACATAACAGCAGGCATTACAGTTCATATCAGGATTTTGAGCAACACGGAGGAGTATAATGGGACAAGGGTCTTCAAATTCTGTCAGTGTTTATAATAAGTGGATTACTTTGTTTGCCACACAAATTTGGTCTGCATGCACTCAAATATTCTGGCCTCTCCATTTGCATGACCCGTAGGCATAGCTATGTCTGTTTGGCTTGTTTCTTTCCTCTCAAACTATCCACAGGTGTGATTTTAGAGTATGCTGTACCTTTAGAAAAGTGCACAGAAGTGTCAAGGAAAAATCATTATTGCTTTTTTTGGGTTTTGAGTCTAAATTGCTTCAGGGAGCAAAATTAACCATAGGGTAAGTTAGAGAATCTGCCATGTGGTAGAGGTTATCAGGCAGCCGTAAGGAGAGGCAACACAGTTCAGAGTTTTCCTAGAGCTTTGTGTTTGGATCCTGCTCCTCCCTTCTGGGCAGCTTTGCTGGTACTGGTGCTACTGTGCAGACATGTTCAGCGAAATGGCCTGCCCAGTGGTATTTCTCTGTCACTATTAGCAAACTGCCGCTGTTTGTGTGCTTGGAAAAGTCCTGTATCAGAAGCTGATGTGTGTGTGTGATGCTGCTGCCTTGACCTGGGAAACTGGTAGCTTCAGTACATGCTGGTGTCCGGTGCTTTATGCTGTTAGTGGCAAATTCCATGTTGCTGATTTCCACTCTGAAATAAATTCCATTCTTTTGGATCATGCTCTTGCCAGACTCTCTAACAGTCAACATGCCAGGTTCTAATTGTGTTTTGGAGAGTATCACCGTGCTTTCAAAGTGTCTTCAGTGCTTTCAAGTTATGCCTAGACGGCAAGGTTGAGAGCTCCTCCTACATGAGTCTGAGATCTGAATCTGTTGCTGTTTCTGTCATTCTCTATTTCTTCCAAAAGGTGCAATGGTTGGAGCAAGAATTTTGCTTATGATTTTTCCTTTTTATTTTAAATGGAACAAGGATAAACTTTTAAGGCAGAGAGCAGATTTAAGAAAAAAATTGGTTGTTGCAGCTCTTTTCTACTTAGTGAAGATTCCATGGAAAGTGAAAGATCCCTTGTTTAACCTCTTTTTAATTTTTGGGTTTTTTTTGTTTTTTTGTTTTTTTTAATTCATATGGAAGACTTGACAGGGAATCTTTCAGAAAAAAAAGATTATCTGCTTTCTAAACTATTTTTGCTGAAGGTTTGTTTTTTTTTATTTTAAGTGACAAGAATTGAGCTTCCAGAGTCTCAGCTCTTGGGAGGTGCTGTTACTGAATATTTAAATTGTTACCTTCTAGAGGTTTGTTACCCAGTAACAATCCTTTTATCCTTTTTCCATTGCTTGTGTTTTGTTTAATTCGTGTGTGTGGTATTTATATTTTCTCCTGATTCGCTCTGTGTTTCTGAGAAAGCAGAATAGACAGATTGTGAGAGTTTGAGATCAAACTTAAAAATAACAAATTATCAAGTCTGCCTTATTTCCATGGGTGCAAAAATTGAGACAAATGTGGTATGATTTCGTTTGGGGATTGCCTCTGCTAAGGAATTCAAAATGTCAGTGTTATATGGGATATTTATTTGCTTTCCATGCTTCTCACTGAGCTGCTTGCCTCTTGAGGTTTATAAAGAGAAGTCTGTTCTGTTCTCTTCTGTTCTATCAGACATTGCAGGCAGTTCAATTTGTCCTTTATATGCCCAGAAAGCTCAATTTTTTTAACTTTTGAAGTTCATTAAGAGCATAATATTGTAAAGTAGTGGCTAATCTCAAAAATACCATGTTGCTTGTTTTTCTGTGTTTGAGAAGTAAATGGACATTTGAGTGGCACAGGCTGTTTTCCTCATGAGAGGCTAACCTTGCTCTCCTCATTCAGAAATTTGTACAAAAAGCAGACTTACTCATTCAGGAAATACTTTGGTTTTACTTCAAAGTGTAGCCAGTGAGAAGTTTGGGCCGTGTTCTGGTTTAACATCTGAATGTTCATTTTGTGCCCATTGAAGTCACTTGATACAGAAATACACAAATGTAATATCAGCATCTGACTGACATATTTATTTGTTTATCTTAAATGAGTTAAAATCACTAAAATCTAAGTTTAATTGTTCTTGAAATCAGCATCTGATGTTACATCAAATTTTATTATCTGGGATTAAAAAACAATTCTGTCTCAAAGGAGACTGAGAATCTGGAAGAAGCCACCACTTCAAGAAAAGATATATTTTACCTTATGATCAGAAAAATCCTTATTTTATAATTTTAGAATGACATGCCTGTGTATTCCTTATTCTGAAACTGGTGTGGCATCTGTTCCATAGAGTAAGAACATTACTGACAATCAGATTGCTTGGAAGGTAGTGAGTGCTCTTCTTCCTCCTAGGGTGGTGTGTGGGGAGGCTGTGTGTTTCTGTCCCATCACTTTTTAATCACTGTTCTTACAGCAGTTTAACCATACCTTTATACCATAGGGGTTTTGGTGTTTTGGGTTTTGGGTTTTTTTCCTACATTGATTTTTGTTTTATTGGTGTGGGCAGTAGCAGTCTGAAAATTTTATAAATGTTGAAAAAGTTTGCTGACTTTGATTTTGTTTCTCAGCTCCAGAAGAAAAGGATGCAATTAAAGGACAGTATGAAAAACTCATGGAGGCTTATGGCTGTTTGGGAGAACTTCAGCTTAAATGTGGTAAGTGGCTATCTGTATGACTTGAGATAATAAAATACCCAGACAGTACTAAAAGACAAGTGGCTTAAACTATCCAGTTCCTTAACTTATGAAAACTAATTACACCTTGTTATGTACACTCTGGAAGAGATCTATTTCTTCTTAGATATAAAAGCATATCACTAAATGAATTTTGGAATTTTTTTCTTCCTTGTTTCTTTGTCTAATGTTCTTGGCTGCCTCAAGCTAATTGCCATTTTTCTTCCTTACCATGTTTGTCCAGGGCAAGCTATGATTTCTTCCTCTTTTTTTGAAAGGCTGTATGTGAACACTGACTAATCATGGTCGTCTGTGACTGCAGTGCTACAGATTGTCAGTCCTTATTGTAATGCCTGTTTGCTTTTGATTGGGTAATTCCCAACTGGTAATTAACCTCGTGAAATTAAATAAAGACAAGTGCCAGGTCCTATATCTGGAAAGAAATAACAACAGGCACAGTACAGGTTGGGGGCTGCCCTGCTGGAAAGCAATTCCATGGAGAAAAGACCTTGGAGTCCTGGTGGACAGGAAGTTCTCCGTGAGCAAGCAATGTGCCTTGTGGCCAAGAGAGCTGATGACATCCCGGGGTGCATCAAGAAAAGTGTGGCCAGCAGGTCTAGGGAAGTTCTTCTCCCACTCCACTCTGCTTTGCTGACACCACACATGGAATACTGTGTCAAATTTTGAGCTCTCTGGTTCAGGAGAGACAGGGATCTGCTGGAGAGAGTCCAGTGGAAAGCCACAAGAATGATTAGGGGACTTGAGCATCTCACCTATGTAGAGAGACTGAGAGATCTGGGGCTGTTTAGTCTAGAGAAGAGAAGACCGAGAGGAGATCTTATCAATGTATACAAATATTTGAGGGGTGAGTGTCAAGTGGATGGGATCTCTTTTCAGTGGTCAGCAGCAGTAAGACAAGGAGCAACAGCTACAAACTGGGACAGAGAAGGTTTCACCTCAACATGAGGAGAAACTTCTTTACAGTGAGGGTGACAGAGCACTGGAACAAGCTGCCCAGAGAGGTTGTGGAGTCTCCTTCTCTGGAGACTTTCAAAACCTGCCTGGATGCATTCCTGCGTGGACTACCCTAGGGAATTCTGCTTTGGCAGGGAGGTTGAACCTGATGATCTCTGGGGATCCCTTCCAATCTCTGGTAATCCCTTCCAATCTCTGGTAATATTCTGTGATTCTGAGAGTTCACATGGGTAAGATTTGGAGAAGCAGGACTTTAACTTCAGGCAGTATAGTAAGGATATTTTATGCCAATTGTTGCAAGCTTCTGTACAGTTTGGGAATGTTGATTTTGCAAAGGAGTTGCTGCCTCCAGGAATGTTAATGGAAATAGCATGTTTTAGGAAGAGAACTGCAGTCACTGATTTGGTGATAATAGTGCCTTGCACAGCCAACTTCAAATTCACTGATGAAAAATATGCACGGTCCCATGGTCTTTTTACAGTAAGCCCTAATTTTGACTTGAAGGGATTACAAGACTGTTTTCCATGTGACTGGGTCAAGGAATCTGCCAAAGGCTGTGGTGATGTGAACACTGATGTATTTAGACTAGTAGATGTAAGTTTGTCATCTTATAGCCTGCCTTTTTATTTTCTTTTTTTTTTTTCTTTGCATTTTACAACTTGAGTAATGTGACTTGAGGTTGATCTGAAGAGGTGACTCCAATCTGAAAGATTTCTGTGTTCCTATTTAAGACTGCAGGCCCATATAGTCTTTAGAAACGAATGTGAGCTTTTTTGTTTCCGTTTCTTGTGGAGTTAATTAGGCATTTCTATGGACATTAATAAGAGTTTGTTAATGTAATTAAAAATGGAGGACTGGTGATTAGTTTTTCTTGGCACTTGAGCCTGTTTTTCTTTGTAGGAGTCTCATGAATCTTCTTGTAATAGTAAAAGAATGTAGCTATTGAATTCAAGCTCTTCAGACTACAGATGGTTGTAGTTTCTTCTATGCGATGGGAACTAAATATAGCTGGTGTTAATCTTCATATGAAAAGCGGAATCATTTCAAATGATGTGTGAAATACTGTCAGCCTTTTTTTCCCCTTCTTTTATCCTTTTGTTTCTGTGTTTACCATGTCCTTACTTTGTTTTGAACAACGCCTATTTAACTTTGGTGCCCTCAAAGGGTGAGGGTTTCGCTCTCTGAGCTTTATCACTGCACCTCTGCCTTGCTCTGGCATTAAATTACTTGGTACAGGACTTCCTTTGGAAAGGATTATTAAGATGGTTTTGGTAATTGGGTAGAAGAGTTAGCTACCAGAGGCAAACATCCAGTTGTGGAAAGTCAGGAGGGTCATACTATGGTGGTAAGCAAAGGTAAGCAAATATTGTGCGCTGCTGAACAGATTTTAAAAAACAAAGATGCCTGATATCAAACCATTCCAGAGGTAGCTTTTTGCTTTTTCACAATCCTAGTTAGAGCTCTATTTTCCATCTTACTTATAACTAAGTTCCATGCCTGTAGCTGTTGTTTGCACAAAAGATTGACACTAGAAAGGAATGCAGTGTAACCTTTTTTTTTCTTTTCTGTATAACTGCAAACAAGGACATAATCAAATGGCAGAGAGACTTAGCCATTGTTTATGAGTTTCACTATTTTTTCAAACCTACAGACCATAAGTACTAAATTAACTCAAAATATTTATGGAAGTACATTCCACTGGGATATTTAAAGAGTATATTTGGAGAACAGAAGGGAAACTTTTTTCAAGACATTAAAAGTGTTTCTGAGCGCTTCATTTGATCTGTAAATATTTCTGCTTAGCAATCAATAAATCCCATGGCGTGCCTGCCAAAGCAGATTGTGCCTTTCACAAGAATGTAGATGAAATAAGTGAAACTGATTCACAAAGTTAATGTTTCCCACCAGTAACAGCATTCACATCTATGTACGTATGTCTGTTAACATGACTCACCGAGTTCTTCTGCTTTACTTCATGAGATGGAGGGTGGCAGGATGAATTGTACAGTGTTTCTGAGCTGAATCTCAGCCAAGATTTTGCTGCCAAAGAAGATCCAACAGTGGCAAATACATCTCAGGCAAAGTGTTAAAAGAGCTGACTTTGCAGTGTTTGGTTTAGCTTCCGATGTCAGGAGGGGGGCATATGTAATGTATTGTTTTGATGCCAACACCACATAGGTGCTGCATTTGGGAAGGCATTCTGAATTCATTTGACTGTATTTACTTTTCCTCTTGCACATATGCAATGTGTAATTGAAATGAAGAAATTTCAAAGGCAAAAATAAGTACCTATTTCTTTTGAACATTTCCTTATAATAAAATTTTATTTAGAGGAGAAAAAAAGAGCATCTTTGAGACTAAAATTGTAGTGTGAAAATATTGGAGTTTTTTTTTTTTTCTCCTAAATTCTGTTCTAGATTTATAGAATCATAGAATGGTTTAGGTTGGAAGGGACCTCAGAGATCATCCAGTTCCAACCCCCTGCCTCAGATACTTTCAGCTAGGAGGTTAAAATTGGCTCCTCAGCTATGTTCTGTTACTAACTCTGAAGACAGAAGAGGCAAAAGTGTCCTGCAAATTGTTTTTTAGTGTACTATAAAGTGAAGTGGAAGTATGTGCAGAGTGGAGATGCAACAGACTTGAGAGAACGTAAGATAATGACACGTCAGTGCTGGAATGGAGAAGGAGCAAATACTGGAGCAGATTAGTTTTTTAAAAGGAAAAGGCAGCCTTTGAAATATTTGCAATTTCGAAAGATGAAGTAAGAACTGAATATTGCCTCCTTTTCATTGCGATTCATGATAGGCAGCGCTGAAGTCATCCCGCAAATTGCAGGGGAAACAATTGCCTTGAGTCATGTAGAACCGAGTTTAATACAGAAACTGCAGCTTGTTACTGTAGGGTGCGGCGTACCAGAACTGTGTTTCCTGTTCCACTTGGATTGAAGCAATTGGTTTTACAGGGACTTGTAAAAAATATGGATGCAAGTAATTTTTGTCTTGTTCCTATGCAAAATGTTCTCCATCCTCCTTTGTGCAACCTGATAAAAGGGCATTAGGACTGTATCACTGTGAGCAAAACATCTCTTAGGTTTCTTTCAAAGCGTTGTTTATAGACAGTTCTGGTGATTTATGGCTGTAATGGGGCAAATCAATGATCTTGGTCACAACACGTGAATATTTGTGCTCATCTGCCTGACGTCAAAATTTGGTCCAGAAGCTTTGAAAGAATTTTCTGGTTTTGCAGAAGTGTAGATGGGCCTTGCTTTTTCATGGATGTGTTGCTGTAGAAGCATGACTAGTAAGGAACACTTCACTTCTTACTCTTAAATTATTTCAGGGATTTCTTTAAAACACTCCAGATTGCATCCCAAGGAAACGAGGGTCATTTCTAAAATCTTCTTCAACTGCAGTTCTTTTGTTCCTGGATTACTTTCATCTATGTGTAATGTTTAGAAAGGCTAATATGAAGTAGGATTGTATATTAAAAGAAGTAGAAGTTAATTGGGAAGAAAATTGTTTTTCAAGATAGGAGTCCTGGTAGATAGTCCACAGCTAATGTAGTTATTGATACAAAGAGAAGTGTGGAAGCCAGACCTCGAGCCTTGATCACTTCACAGGAAAAAACTTTTCGTTCCTTTCTATTTGCCTTACTGCTGGCCCTGTTCATCATAAACCTTGGAGCTATCAGCTGAGTGTAACATACTTCCTGCTACTGTCCTGCACATGAAATCAAGAGAAAATTACCATTGTGTTTACATTAATTACTTTTAAAAACCAATCAACCAAAAAACGTTTCAAGAAGTAAGATTGGAGTTTGGCCTGTACCCTACTCCATATGGGCAGGAAACTCCTGAGAGCAGGGAAACTCTGGAGGCTGGTGGCAATGGGTGGTACTGACAGGGCTACTACTGACTTTAGGGAATTGATTTGGTATTAATTCTTCCTTTGAAAATAATTTTAAAATTATCTGTTTGAGCTTACTGTTAAGGGGTGATCACTCATTTTATGGCCTTAGTGTTTTTGTCCATGCTGCTGTTGATGTTTTAGACAGAATAAATATCAATACCTTGAATAATATTTAGCTCCCTTCAAAGGTTGTAACCCCATAATACACTTTTTGATCATGCTGGCAAGTGGATGTGACATGACTATCTGATGTAGGGTTTTTTTGTTGTAATTGGTCTTAGTCTGGTACTTCAAGTGCTTCTTGCCTGAAAACAGTTTCACTGGAAACTTAGAAGTACCAATATTTTTGATATAATTGCAGAGTTGGGAATAGCAAGCTGCAGTGAAGGCTTGCAGGAGTTAAATGGAATAGTCTTGATTATTTTAAGAGGAAATACTGTCTGGCTTTAAGGAATGTCTGGGTGTTTCAATTTGATCTGTTTTAATAAAATTGTGGTATTTTCTCAGTTTGCTCAGCAAACCCAATTTACTAAAAAAAAAAAAAAAATCTTGTCTTTCTTGTGTCATGGCTTCACAAATCCACCTACATAGGAAATCTGATGTTAGTGTCAGAAATGTTGTTGTTTGTTTGTTTGTTTTTAAATTATTTATTTAGTTTGGTGTTTTTAATATATTTTTTCCTCCATTTTTTAATTGTGTGTTTAGTAAACCAGGAATTCAACTTCTTGCATTCTTTTTTTAAAATTTACTGGATGATAAAAATTAATTGTTCAGGAACTAAAAATAATTATTTCAGTAAATTGTTGTCAGCTAAGAATGTTATTTTACTTGAAATGAATGAACAATTGCCAAATAACTTAGTGTCTGCAATTTATAGGAAATTGGGAAAGTTGATTTTAATTGTGCTTTTTATCAAAATTACTTACTTCAATAGCAGCATCTACCCTGATTGAAGCAATTTAAGCAATTTCTACCCTTAAATTTAAGTGCATTTAGGTAGGGTTGTGGTTAGTACAGCTGTTTTCATGTTAAGTATCTGTTTTCAAAAGGAAAGATTATGGCTCGTTGACATTTACACACCAGAAAAGAAACCACACTGACTTTAAAAAGTTTAAATTTAGAAGTAAATGCACTGGTTTTTGTGCTTTATTATATCCACAATAATAGACTTTCAGTGACTGGGCAAATAGAAGCATTTTCCTGTTAAATTTATGCCATATTGGGTACTGTTGTATATGTGATACTTTTGTTCTTTGGAATAATGTTTTCAGTATGACAGAATGCCTAAGTGAAAGTATGAGTGGAGGTAGAGCAGTTGTCATTTCCATCACAAAGTTATCCAGTGTAGTTATCAATATATTTAAGAGTATTGCAGCCTTGGTTGAGGACAAGGCTTCTTTCTTGTTGTAAGAAAAAAAGTGCAGGATTTAAAGAAGACATTCCCACACTTCAACTGATGCTGCTGGCAAAGAAGGGAAGATGGAGAGAGTTTTGTTTCACTGTGTATAGCTGTATAGCTTAGACCTGACAGGTGAATATTGGAATAGTGTTTTGGTAGCATTAATTTTGCTGCATGATGTTCTAAAAGGGTGAAAAACTGATAGGAACCTTACCTCTGCTCAGAATCCTGGCTATATCTCTGTGGTGAGTAAAATTGAGTGGGCACAGGCTTGAGCACTGCTATTAGGTTGTTGTGATTAGTTTTGTCCTTGTTCCTCCTGCAGACAGTGCGGTGACAACCAGAGCTGTTTCTCAGGGACTGTAGTGGTTTAGAAGTTACCTGCCTCCCCACCTTTTGTAAACCCCAGCTAAGACTCAGAAAACACTGGAAGTTGATAAATGAAGCTTTATATTTACAGCAATGCACAATATACAAGCAAATATTTATAAGATATAACAGATATATATACAGTGAAAAGGTAATACAGACACCACACCTCTCCCAGAGACCAAAGTCCCCAAGAGAGGGTAACCAACCACCCCCTACCACCTTTCCCCCCTTTCCCAGTCTTATCTCACCACCAGTTGATGCTGCAGATAAGCTGAAGTAGGTTGTCCAGGGGGATTAGTAGAAAGGAGTTAGTAGTTTTACTCTGAATTAGCTAAAAGACAGAGAGACAAAGGAGAAGCAGCTGCTGCACCGAATGGTCAGAAGCCCTCTGCTAATCTGGTTGTTTTCAGAACAGTTCTTAAAAACAATTTTTTTTTTCTTTCTCAGCAAAACTCGGTGAAGTGACACACTGTGTTTATTTCTCTCAGCCAATAGTCTAATTTCTCACTCAAATCCTCCAGTTAGCTCAAACCAACACAGGGACATTGTCTGAAATACCATCTTGGAAATCGGGGGACAGGGTTGAGAAGTTTTTTCAAAAGTAAGAGAGGTTTTTTGGTAAGTTGAGCCTGTGGTGTTGAAGATTTTCTGTATCTGGCAGTTTCGTAGTGTATCCATTGTGATGTAAGCAAATTTGAAGATCACCTCAGCTCACAAGGCTGTAAGTGTGAAACTCCTTTAGCAGCCTCTTCCTGTGCAAAGTCATCATGAAAAGTTAATGAAGGCTGCTCTATAATTTGGAATAATTTAGTCTGTGTGTATAGAATCATGGAAAAAGAGGCCTTTAAAGATCATCTAGTCTAACTCCCTTGTTATGTACAGGGACATCTCTCACTTGATCAGGTTGCTCAAAGCCTCATCCAGCCTTACAGTGAACACTTCAAGGAATGGAGCATCCACAGCTTCTCAAGGCAACCTGTTTCATTGTCTTTCCACCCTCACAAAAAAATTTTGTTTTTATAGCTAATTCTAAGTCAACTTTCAGTTGAAAAACATTGCCTCTTGTTCTGTCACTGCAAACCTTAGAAGAAGTCTTGTTCTGCCTTTCTTATAATTCTCCTTTATATATTGAAAGGTTGCAATAAGGTCTCCCCAAAGGCATCACTTCTCTATGCTGACCAACATCAGCTTTCTTAAATGGGGTTATGCACAGCTTCAGAAAGCCATCAGTCTTCTGCTTTGGGTAGCTTCTCAGCTGTGACTACTGTTTTTGAACTCATGATCTGGTGGTTTGAGGAAATAAAGATGCTGGGCTGGACTTGTGCATGTGTAGCTGTGTCTCCCATTTTGGGAGTGAGTAGTTGAATGGAGTAGGTAGTGAAAAGAGTCAAGTCTCTGCTGCAGGATAGCAAGTTTCTAGAGAAGGCAAAACTGTGTGGTTTTGACTGAGTTTTCTGTCCTGCTTTATTCCCACTTGTTGATTTCTTAAATAAAGAATTGCTTTGTTTAGATCCGGTTCTTTTCTGCTGGTTGCAAACTCCTCAAAGGTCACAAACGCAAATAACAAGCCCATTGTTGTTAAATTTTTGTTCTTTCTGGCTAATGTTAATGTTCTCATTTGATCTCTTGTGAACCCTCTGGGAAAGTTTGAGGTCATTGAAGCCCATAAATGTACTTGTATTCTCTGTCTCAGCACCCTAGCCAGTCAGCTTGCTTGATCAAGTCTCTCACTCCTAGTTTGCTGTTCCTGAAGCATATTAATAGCGATTCTAGATATTGCTTCCTGATCCTCATGGAGTCCCGTTTGAGATGATCAGTTCTGCATGGTTTCACCAAAGTCACAGAAGTTAGTAATCCCAAGAGACAGCTAACTCCTCCTAATTCCTTCTGAAGGCTGCAAGTCAGTATTTAGTCAGGTATGAACTACCATGGTGGTAACTGATGTATCTCTTACCCTTAGTTCTGTGTAATGATGCACACTCACGTGCAAAGGAGGAATAAACTGTCAGGTTTTGTGTGTTTCTAACCCTTCACTATGGTGTCATCTAGAAAAAGTACAGATGTACTCCTTGAAAACAGCCAAGAGAGCATAGCATACCTTTGTTACTAAAAGAAATGTGATGAACAGAGCTTTTTCTGTAAATGCCACCTACACTGACCTTTATGCAAAACTAGCGTCAGCAGAATGGAATGAATAAGATCTAATCTCCCACCTTGTCCTGCCATTCCAGCCCCACGTGCCTACACAAATATTCCATCACCGCAGAAAATCACCCCTAACTCGAGTTCCTGTATCCAGTTTGTGATCTGGAAGAAGGGACTCCCCTGCTGGTGTTCCAGAAAAAAACAAACAAAACAAAACAAAGAAAAAAGTTTTGTGAGAGTCTGTGCATGTGTTGGACAGCAGGCCACTGTGGAGGGTTGTAGAGTGATCCTACCAAGTGTTCCCTTTTGCTGTCTGAAACCACACTGTCCTAGACTGTCACTGTGCCCTTAGCTAATTAGCTTGCTCTTGACAGGTTGTTTCTGCTATGCTAGAGTAATAAATGTTGGCTCATTTCCAGTTTTTCTTATTAACTGGAGTGAATAGGATGACATTCTCTTCACTCGAGACCAATTCACGTGAATCAGACAGTTTCTTCCTATCAAAACCAGTGGTTTCAGAACAACTGTTCTACTGTTTCTTAATTACTTTATGATTTCAGAGAGGATGAGCAGAGGTTGAAATCCTGCTGTTTGTGAGAGATCTGATTACAGTGGTATTCTCAAGCTTCAGAATTTATCTTTTTGTTTTGGGACCCTGAATTTCAGCTGCTTCATGATTTCACACTTTGTTCCACAGCCATGAGAGCCAGAATTCTTTTAGTGATAATTGAGGTTGCCATATAATCAAGTGCACTCTTTCGTGACATCAAAAGCAGAATCTCAAGAATTGGTAGTACTGAAACTTTATAAACAGCTGAACTTGCTCAGCTTCAGCTGAAGCCAGTTAGAAATCTGAATGCTTTGTAACTTTAAAATTTAAAAATGCATTCAAAAATCCACAGTGAGGACTACACTTTATCTCATAAATTACCAGTTTTTTACCTTACTTTTCAGTCAAATTCAGTGAGAACTCTATGTTCTCTAAAGTGGTGAAATTTTATTTTTTTGAGTTGTGTCCCAAAACTCATGGCACATTCAGGTGCAGCAAAGGATGGAGATCTCTAAGTATCATACAACATTGAGTCCTGCATCCAGTTCTGGAGCCCCTAATGCAGGAAAGATACAGATATCCTGGAGCATGTCCAGAGAAGGACCACGAGGATGGTATAAGAAGGCTGGAGCACCTCTCCTATGGAGAGTCTGAGAGAGTTGGGGTTATTCAATCTGGAGAGGAGAAGGCTCAGAGAAGACCTTATTGTAGCCTTCCAGTACCTGAAGAGGGCCTCCAAGAAAGCTGGTGAGGGACTTTTTAGGATGTAAAGTAGTGATAGGACTAGGGGGAGTGGAGCAAAACTAGAAGTGGGTAGATTCAGATTGGGTATTAGGAAAAAGTTCTTCACCATAAGGTTGGTGAGGCCTTGGAACAGGTTGTCCAGGGTAGTAGTAGAAGCCCCATCCCTGGAAGTTTTTAAGGCCAGGCTGGAGCAACCTGGTCTAGCCCATGGCGAGGGGGTTGGAACTGGATGATCTTTGAGGTCCCTTCCAACCCTGACGATTCTGCGGTTCTTTAATGTTACACAATCGCAATCACTTCCCTGCAGTCAAAAGGCATTCAGAAATGCAGCTGAAAGTAGTCCGTGTGCTTGCCTTTTGTTTTCTAATGAAGCAAAGTTACTGGCCTCTGCTGAAGCCCTGTCAGCATTGCATTTGATGGGACTGATGCCAAAGAGCCTGACCTGTGTCCACCTGTAACCCTTTCTCAACCATCTGTCATCCTCTAGGTAACACTCGGCTGCACTTTCTGGTCCTGGTGACAGGCTGTACGTCGGTGGGAAAAATCCTGGACGCTGAAGTTTACAAAATTACTGCAACAGATTTCTGTCCTCTCCAGGAGGAAACCAAGGAAGAGGACCGTGTTAGTGCCTTGAAGAAAATACTGAACTCTGGGATGTTCTATTTCTCCTGGCCTAATGCTGGCTCGAACTTTGACCTGACTGTGCGGGCTCAGAAGCAGGGTGATAACAACTATGAGTCTGGTAATTCGTTCTTCTGGTTAGTACCACATGTTATGCCAGTCTTCTGTCTTAGTATTATTACCTGTATCTTACTGGTCAGATGTTCTCAGAGGAAAACAGGCATAAGCATTTCAAGTGCACCTCCTGTAATTTCATTTCGTTATGATGTCATTTTACAGGGCATCTGCTCTTAATTCATTCATTAGAAACCTGGGTCAAGCAAGTAACTTCTGTTTAATTAAAATTGGTTTTTGTAGTGAAAAGCAACTGTAATGACAAAATTTTGAGTTCTGAGGAAGGAAACACAAAATGTATTGCTCATGCTACAGAAATATGTCTCTACATATCATGGTTTCCCCTGCAGTTCTTTGTAATAATTTGCTTTAAAAGTTATTTAATAGAAACTTGCACTCTTAAGTGATTGAGTTTATGAACAGTTATGTTGAAGTATCTTATATTTCTTAAAAGTGTATGTGTTTACAGTCTGCAGTCTAATGTTTCAATAATGTGCCCTAGTTTTTATGCTGAAAGCATCAATATTGAATATGTTTACAGCTCAGTGCAGAAGTGTGTTGCACAGAAAGAGAATTCTGTGATATGCTGTGCTATAGTTCTTAGTTTATTGTGCATACAAAGCAAAGAAGTGTTTCTTAGCATCACAGAATCACAGACTGGTTTGGGTTGGAAGAGAATAAGGGTCCACTAATACACCTCCTCAGCAATGAGCAGGAACATCTTTAACCCCACTAGGTTGATCAGAGACCCATTCAACCTGACTGAATGTTCATAGGGATGAGACATCTACCATCTCTCTAGGTAACCTGTTTTCATCTCTCTGGATAACCTGTTTTAGTATTTTACCACCCTCATTGTAGGAAATGTCTTCCTTGTATCTAGACTAAATACACCCTCTTTAAGTTTAAAACCATTACCCCTTGTCCTGTCACAAGAGGATGTACTGTTTCTATCTTTCTTATAGGCTCCCTTTAAGTCCCTAAAGGTTGCAATGAGGTCTCCCCAGAGCCTTCTCCTCCCCAAGCTGAGCAACCTCATCTCTCTCAGCCTTTCATCAGAGAAGTGTGCCAGCCCTCTCATCATTTTTGTATCCCTCCTCTGGACCTATTCCAAGAGTTTCATGACCTTGTGCTGAGGGTTCCAGAGCTGTACACCGTACCCCAGATGAGGTCTCACTACAGCAGAGTGACAGTATCAGCTCTCTTGACCTGCTAACCACACTACTTTTAATGCAGTTGACCTTCTGGTGTGAGTTATCTGGATTGCTCAGATCATGCTTTTCATCCACCTCTACTCTCAAGTGATTCTCTGCAGGGCTGTTCTCAATCCCTGCATCCTCCATCCTGTATCAATACCAGGGATTGGCCCAACGCAGATGAAGGACCTTGCACTTGGCCATGTTGAACCTCATAAGGTTCACACAGGCCCACTTTTCAAGTTTGTGTAGGTCCCTCTGGATAGCATCCCCTCTCTTTGGCATGTCAGTCACACCACTCAGCATAGTGTTGTCTGCTAACTTGATGAGGCTGCACTCGATCCTGTTGTCTATGTCATTGATAAGAATATTGAACAGCAATGGCCACAGTATGGACCTTTGAGGAACACCACTTGTCACCAGTCTCCATTTGGTCATCAAGCCATTGACACTCCCAGGCACAGAGGTGAGGCTGGTAGGTTGACTGTTCCCAGTCAACCTTTCCATCTTTTTTAGGTGTAATGTTTCCCTTCTTCCAGTCACCAGGAACTTCACCTGACTGGCATGACTTTTCAGATGCAGAGTGGCTTCACAACTACATCAGCCAGTTCCCTTAGGATTCTGGAATGTATCTCATTAGGTCCCATAGACACATGTATGTTCAGGTTCCTCATGTGGTCAAGGACCTGATCTTCTCTTTCAGTGGGAGGGACTTTGCCATCACAATCCTCTTGTGGCCAAGTGGAAGGAAAACAATCACTGCTCGAGTTTATCTTCCCTAGACAGACTCAGTTTATTTGCTATACAAGTTCTGGCAGAATGCTTGAATTCCTATACCCTCATTTTTCTCTCGTTAAACAAAAAGTCACATAGTAAGCATAGCTGTGTTGGGAATAAATGAAGGTTATATGATGTAGGTGGGAAATAACTGGTAGAGTTAAATGTAGGTGTGCTGCTAGAATGTATGCTAAGTCTTGTGGCCCAAAGTAGCTGGATAATAAATAGGCAAAAACGTTCATAATCAATGATAAGTAAACATGTGAGAGCAGTTCGTTCAGGCTAAGTAATGTGATGTAGTTGTTGACTGCTAACATCTTGTGCTTTGAGTTTAACTGAGGGCAGACACAAAACTTACTTTCGACTGTGTTAATTATGCATCATGCTTATCAAGCTCACCAAGCATGTCAGGTCAGACACGTGGCACAAACGAGCTGTGTTCCAGTGCTGAGACTCCCAAGCTGGCAGTATCCCTTAATAAAGAAACAAACTTTAAAGAAATTCTTTTTACCAGTACTGTCTTTTGACTTTTTATTTTTTTTTAATTTAAATTGGAATAGAAGTATTTGAACTCTCCTTCTTTGCTGCTTGTGGGTAATCCAGAAGTAGCTCTTGAAGAGATTCCATTTTCCTTTCCTGTGTGTTGTGCAATAGATATAAATGGCGACATCACGTTTAGGGCAAAAAGATGTTCCAAAGAAAATTATCTCGAGACAGTTATGTGATGTGGGAAATGTCAGACCAAACAGTAGATTCTTAATAAAAAGTAAACAACTGGATAAGTAGTTCTATGATATGCGTAGGTCAGGTGACCTTAGTTAAGAGTAATGCAAACTGCCTCTTAAATGAACTGCAGCAACAGAAAAAAAATTGACTGGAATTTGTCTGAGTGAGGACTTCCTCTGTGAGAAGAGCTAGAATAAGAAGGTGGAAGAAGTACAAAAAACTGCTTTAGAGCTGCTTTTCCAGTTACATATTTAATTTTAAAATGTAGGAAGGACTTGCACCAGAGAAGTCCTTTACTCCAGAAGATCAAGGCTTCAAGGGTTTCCCTATATGTAGTAACTCTTGTATAGATCTCTTGTGGACCAATGAATTACGATGAAAGGAATTTTCTTGGCCCTCATCTGTGACTAAAGGTGCATTTTGAAAAAGGAAGTTAGGAAAACCATCGTAAGAGACTAGCATTACTGTTACCCAGGCATGACAGGTTTCTTGGGCAGCTGATCTTAAAATAAATTGAAGGTTAAGCCAGACATTCCTCTTAACTTTAGTAGCACTTTCTGCAGTATCTATTGACTTAGGAGTCCAGTTTCTGCTGTGAAAAATTTTCCTGTTTCAGCCTATAGTGGATGCTAAAATCTGGGCAGTGTTGTAGTTTAGGAGAAAGACTACTAAATATAAATATATATCTAGAGCTGAAAGAGGTGACATTAGCATCAGAATTTATAAGACAGAAAGTATAAGGACAACACCTGGGTGGTAGCTGTGTTCTTAAAATATGCCATGTTCTGTTCACTGTAGTAGTTCACAAGGATTTATTGCTGATATTTACAGGTTTTGACTAAAGTAAAGATAAACCAGAAAAGGAGTCATGAAGCACTTATTGCTGAAATGAGTAAATGTAGGGTGGCACCTGTGCCTGCCTGTCTCGTTTTATTCAGCAACGTATCTGTATGTTGTTGAACCTTCCAGGAACCAGCTGTTGCATGTGCCCTTCAGACACTACCAGGTGAACTGCTCCGACTGGTTGCTGAAGGTGATGTGTGGTGTAGTGGACATCCGCACTGTTTACGCTTCCCACCAGAAGGCAAAGGCCTGCCTCATCTCTCGCATCGGCTGCGAGCGAGCTGGGGTCCGGTTTCACGTTCGAGGGGTCAGTGATGATGGGCATGTATCTAACTTTGTTGAGACAGAGCAGGTAAGTGGATGTATCTGATAGCTTTGAATAATTCAATCCACTTAACTTTAATTAGTGCAACATTTAATCCTTTCCGACAAGAATTAAGGGAGTTCAGCAAGTGTTTTTCCAAGAACAATATTACTGCATGGCAGATCTCTCTGGGCTTGCCCATTAAGCATTTCTTTATGATCTGTTCTTTTTCTGGCTTTCCCATGTACTCAGTTTTTCACTACTACTTTTAATCTTTTTCCTGCATGTGGAGATCTGGCTGGTTGATGTAGTGAAATACTAGGTTTTAAACCATTCTGAGAGTTCCATGTGTTGACTTCAAGCAAAATCAACATGACAATGTTGATGTAACAGTGAAGTTTCTCAGCTGTGTGCAGCTTGCTTAGAATTATCCTCCATGAGCCCATGTATTAAACAGAAGAATGTTTTCAAGTCTGTCACACTTTTATATATTCCACATACATCCCAAAGTATTTTTTTCCCCCTAAGATTAGTCATGTTTCCAATGCTGTAGCATACTGGAGAACCGATCTGAAAAGATTTTCTGTATAATAATGGTTTCTACACTTAATTTCTTCATTGTTCATTTTAAGTATCTCTCTTAGTCCTTACCACCAGATGTGCTGAAGTAGCTATTGAGAATTCCTTGCACTGCAATGTCATAACTATGTCTCATTGATGTAAAATAATTTGGTTAAGGGTGCTGGGAGTGATTTTCAGCAAATACTAGAGTTGGGAGTTGCTTTTTGCCTTTAAGGAAGTCACTTAGAATCATATGAAATCTTACGATCCTAAATGTTCCTGTTTTCAAGTTGCTTCTCTCTGCCTTAATTGGATTAAAACCATCACTTCACACAGTAAGTTTTTCAGCTATAGAATGAGGGTGGCACTTTACTTCTTTCCTGATAGGACTTTTGCAGACCAGTGAGGACAACATTTATGGCATGTTAGTAGTGTATGCCATGCTATGGTGAGGAAGAACTCTTGGCGCTCAGATCTTTCTAGTTAAGAGGAAGTTGCTGAGCAAAGAAGCTTTGTTTGCTGGGAGTCAAATCAACTTTGTCTGGTAAAGTAAAGGGAGAAAACCTACCAGTCAGGCAAATTTTGGTGGAAGAGAGTTTGCTTTTTGCTTTGTGGTGGATTCTATCCAGGGAGAGATAGTGTGACTTGAGAGCTTGATTGAGACAAACTAAATAGCAGTCACTTTGGGTTTGTTACACATGGTTTAAAATGTTTGCTGCTTTAATAATGAACAAAAAGCAGTGGACCCTGAAAAATCTGAAATCTTCTGTGCCAGCTGAAAGGAGTAATTTCGTATTCAAGTATAATCACCTTTTCCTTTTTGAATAGAAGTAGCAATTACCAGCAGTCAGAACAATCATACAGAAATGTAAGCAGATTAGATAAAAGGCTGGTATCAGTTTTCAACAAAGGACAAAGATCTGCTTCTAAAATTTGATTGTTTTCAGTGCCTTCTGGGCAGACCTACAAGCCTATGTATATAGCGTAGATGGTTTTTCTGTGCATATATATGTGCCTGTGTGAGTGCATATGCAATAAAAGTAGATTGCTTATCTGATGCTCATAAGGGGGAGCTGGTGAGAAATCTCTGAATGACACAGTAAGTATACCATAGAAGTTCTTAAGCTAGCTGTGTCGTTATTTGTGACAAAATAATTACAGCTACATCACTGTAGACTGTGCCTGACTGCTACGGGTGGCATCCCTGCACAGAAGTGCCCATACTTTGGCACTGGTATTTCCTCATGGCACTGTGTGAATACAGCAGCTCACACTTGGTGCTGCTGTTTCCCTTATCCCACTGCATGACAGGCAAGCCTTCATGCACCTGTTTGTTCAAAATCTAGCAATATTTGGGTACTTGAAAAATTTCATCTGGTTCTGCCTAAGGACGCAGGTAGAGCTACCTTAGATTTGATAGTGCTGTGTTGCTCAGCAGAATGCCTGGAAGAGATGCAGAATGGTATTCCTGAGTTTGCTGGTGAGGTTTGGTCATAGAATGGTTTAGGTTGGAAGGGACCTCAAAGATCATTCAGTTCCAATGCCCCACCATAGGCAGGGACACCTCCCACTAGAACAGGTTGCTCAAGGCCTCATCCAACCTGGCCTTGAACACCTCCAGGGAGGGAGCATCTACGACTTCCCTGGGCAACCTGTTCTAGTGTCTCACCACCCTCACTGTGAAGAACTTCCTCCTAATATCCAGTTTAAATCTGCCCTCTTCCAGTTTAAACCCATTACTCCTTGTCCTGTCATTGCAAGACCTTGTAAATAGTCCTTCCTGTAGGCCCCTTTTAGATACTGGAAGGTTATTATAAGGTGTCCTCGAAGCCTTCTCTTCTCGAGACTGAAGAGCCCCAACACTCATAGCCTATCCTCACAGGAGAGGTGATTCAGCCTTTGGATCGTATTTGTGGCCCTCCTCTGGACTTGCTCCAATAGTTTCATGTCCGTCTTGTGCTGGGGGCTCCAGAACTGTACACAGTACTCCAGGTGGGGTCTGATGAGAGCAGAGTAAAGCATGCACACCGTTACTGCCCAGTGGTCAGAGTTCTCATCAAGGATGTGCGTAGCTTCTTGCTCATGTCCTTCCTCCTCCTGGTTTACTTGCATTTTCAGTAGACTGGTCTGGCAGCTTTCCATATTGTTCAGGCTTCCACAAATTCTGCTTGTTGATTGCCATACTGTCCCCCTGCAGTGTTTGAGGCTCAGTGTCAGCCTCTGAATTCTCTGCTAATAATAATTCTCTTCCTGTGCCTCTAATCCAGAGCAACTGCAAGCCAAGTCCAAGACGCAGCTACTTCCTAGAAGGTCTGTCATTGCATTGGCAGATAAAGATAGGTCTACTCACTGAAAAGTGGAATTTTCCCCTGGAACCTAGGAACAGAAAAAGGGACAAAAGCCATTTTAAGTAATAAATTGGTACAGTCTGCTATTTTATTTGAGTGCCTTTTCATGAGCATTAGTGCAAAGTATGTTACTCAGGATTTGAAGAATATTCTCTTGCTGAAATGTAGAGGGAAGAAAATACTGGAAAGAGTTGTCAGCTTTCTTGCAGGTCAGTCTCACATTTGCAGCACTGCACTTAGCAGCTGTCTAATTATAGGAAATACTTCAACTATACTGCTCACTAGTTAGGCAAGAACTCATTGTATTTAATTATATTCCTGGAGCACATTATGTTGCAAATGGTTAGCATGAAAAATAAGATGGCCTTTGCATTCCAACAGAAAACCTGAGGATTGGCTTCTGGTGGGTGGCAAAACAGTACTTGGTTGCTAATTCTTGCCTTAGCTGAGGCTGGGTCAGGCTCTTCACAGGAACTGCTGTGCTTTGTTCCTCTTCTGTGAGGGGACTAAAGGCTTTTGGGTGTTTTGCAATTGACTAAGCAAAAGCTCAGGAGTGAAATTGTTGTAGAGTGGAAGGCTTGAGCAGGTTGAAAATTATGACAAGGATTTGTAGTTTTAAAAGGTTATGTGGTTTAGTTTGATTTTAAAGGAGAAAAGAAGTTTGCTGTTGCTAGTGGTGATAAACACTAGTTTTACCCAGCTGTCCAAAGAACTCAAAGTTGGGCTAACTACCCTGATGCCTGAGATCCAGTTCAAGCTTGCATCCGCTTACCATTAGGAAGGAAGAGCCCTAGAATAAACTCTCTCCTACTTTCATAGTAGACTACTGAGTAATCGTTTATGAAGTAATATCTTGGCTGAATAACATTCTGTTTCCATTTGCTGCAGCCTGTACAGTACAGTGGCACGCTGGCTGTGTGCTTTCATCGATAAATAGCACCCTAGGATTCTGAAAAGCCAGGACGTCCCCCCTCCTTTGTAGGACTTGCTTCTAAGTCCGTTTTTAGAAGAGGGAGAAACAATTAGTCTTACCTCCAAACAGCTCTTTTATGCATAGATGGTGTGCTTTTGTCTCCCACTGAGTTAGCAAAATGCTACAGAGCTCTGCAATGAGTCATTTTTTTGTGGGCTCACTTAGCTAGTGTGACTCACAGTGTTTGAGAAGGGGGAAAGTTAAGTATCTCACTTCACTTCTGTCTTTTAATTTTTATTTTTTTTTTAAGCTACTGGCAAATATCTATTTGATCGTTTGGTTTGCATCTTGACAAAGGAAAAAGAAGAAAAAAAATGGTAGGAAACACTCAAATTAAAACGAAATGTGAAGGGAAGAGAAAAGGGAGCTTTTTTGAAATCCCTCTGCATGTGCTTCCAGATTTGCTGTTGGTATTTTTTAATGGAATGGTAGCCTGTTCTACCTGCAATGTTGCAGTTAATCCTGAAGCACTCGTAAAATCGGTCTCTGCTTTCCAGTGATAGCTTAAATATTTCCCTTCCTCCTTTCTTCCTCCCCTAGTAATCCCTTAAAACTGAGACTGTGTCGCATTCTTTGAATTCTTTTCTGCTGATAGTGGAGAAACAAGCCTGGTTTCTTCATTTGTTTGTCTGCCTGTCACTGTTTACATTTGAGGTCCACCTCCAGTTACTCTCCAAAGACTTGTGATAAATTCCTCATATCTTAGCGTGTGACTTATGGAAAAACAACTCTGATTTACCAGAGATAAATTAATGTTTTCAGTTGTTTTCCCCTTCATGGAACTGTCAATGAAGTAAACTGAAACCTTGACAAGGCATTAAAGAGAAGCTGCATGAATATGGATTTCCCTTCCCTTTACTCCAGTTTAAGAAAACAATGTCAGGCATGGATTAGTAAAAATGATCTCTCTATCACAGTAACTTTGTAGACTGTTGGATAGCTCTTCAGGAGACAAAAGGATGCAATTTTAGTTAGTTTATTTTCTGGATCAAGTTTTAATGTGGCCTCAGGCGGGGACAAGAGGTTTATTTTGGCAAGTATGTCCTTGGATCCCATGGTCTGAGCTAAAAGGACTCATGGGGAGATATGTTTAGGCCATCTGCTATCCATACTTTTTGTGGGTTGTATGGCAGAGCTGGGGATCCCAGAACAAGCCACGCATGTATCCATTTCATCATGGCCTGTGTCTCTGTGTGCCACTTGAGTCGGGAATTAATTTTTTCATTTAAAGTTGTGACTGAATAATGGTTCCCCTGTAGTGACACTGAGTGGTGGAGATTAGTGAGTAAATGATTCCAGGCAATGAGTGCACACAGTATGCTGGTACTAGAATGCCAGCTGGTTGAAATAGATGTTTGCTTCTTGCTCAGAAGCAGTACCAGTTCTTTTCTTGCTCTGTCAGTACCTGTGCAGGAAGCTTGTGTTACCAGGAAAGGTCCTTGGATTCTGCAGGCATGATCTGGCCCTGTGCAACAAATAGGAAAGACTGAGAAACAAGCTTTCTAACTGTCAATGCTGTCACTCTTGATCCTGGAGTCGGGGAGAGAGGCCACAAAAACAGTCTAGGACAGCAGAAAGTGAAAAGCAAAACATAGCAAATTCTTATGTCAGATGTCAGAGAACAAGCAATCTAAAGAGGCCCTCTACATAAGTTAAGTAGGCAATTGCTTTTATATTGTCTGATGGGAAACTGCAAGAAACATGTCCAAAAATCCATCCAGCTAACTAGATTGTTCTATGGGCCAGACCATTTCAGATTAATAAGGGGTTTGATAGGAGTGAACATTCTCCCTGGGCAAATAGGCAACAACTTGCAGTCATTTCAGATCTAAGACAAAAAATAAGACTCCACAGTAATTTTATGAGGGCCAAAGATAAAGATTGAGAAGTATGCATCAACCCTAATGTCAAAGCATTGTCCAAAATGTAACAGGTATTTGTGTAACTTTAGAGAGAAAGTGGTGTGATCTTCTTGGATGTATTTATTGTCCATGACTTAAGGGAAGCAGAGAACAGGAACATTCTGGAAATAATTTTATATTTATTTTTATTTTAATCTCTTTCCTTAAAGAACTGTTCCTCTTGTGCAGTGCCTTAAAATAAGGGAAAAAAGTATCTTCTAGAGGGCAGAGTAATAAAGTCAAAACTAGAATGACAAAAATGTGAGTAGACAAAGACGTACTTGTAGGAAACATGACATTGTGACCAAAAATGACCAAGGCTTGGAATAATGTGAGAAAAGTTCTGTACTTAGTCATACACAAACGCTGGAATTGCATAAAGAACAATAAGGAACAACGTTGGAATATTTTATTTATCAGTGTAGTCTTAGGCTGGATATATTATCATAGCTTATTTAAGATTTTAACAAATTGGGTTTCCTGTAGTGCATATAGGTGTTAAGATTATGTCCATTCGTGAACTGGAAAGTCGTCTTAGCCTTAGTCTTCCATGCTGCTTGCTTGACACATCTGCTGGTAGGAAGGCTGTTGCCACCATTATTGTAAGGTCAAGGAGCACAGGTAGTCAAGATCAGGGGGTGATGTTCCTTGGAGTGGTGAATGAGCAATAAAACTACTGCTAAAATTCAAGGAAGATTTGCACAGTTGAAATGCTTAATGGAATGGTTGCAGTCTGTTGGGAAGGAATGCCTGGCAGAAAACGATGTTATTCTCCCACTCATTAAAAAATCCTAGGTCTATTTCCAAGTCATTGGCAGCTTGGGAAAAAAAAAATTGGATTCATCTGGGTCACAAAAATAAGGTGAGAGAATTGTGAAAGACGACTGAATTGCTCCAGAGGTTATAAGGACAAGCCCTGTAAGTGAAAAGAGAAACAACCAAAAACTAATCTGGAGAGCTCTCTTGTGAGTGACAGTGTTAGAGAGGCCATGCTCCCAGTTCAGAAACCTCATCTGATTTCTAAAAGCTACATGACAATATACATGAAAATGGCAGTTTCTTTCTTCTCATAGAGAGGTTCTAGATTAGACCTCATCCTGGCAGGATACCTCCCAGTTCATCACATCAGGGTCTGGGCATCCTGCTTAGATCACAAGAATGATCCTCAAATAGTTTGAAATGTTATTGTTCACTTCTCCAAATGGACCACTTAATATGCCAGAAAACATTTAGAAGTAGTGAGTCAAAACCACTGAACAGAAAGTGTGAGTGATAATAGTAACAAACATCTGTTCACTCTTAGAATGTTGAATCACTAATAAGTGGAGATTCAAGCTTCTATTACTGCAGAAGGGCAGAAGTGGTCAGTATTTTTCTTCTAAATTTGGCATAAAGAAGGCAGGTTATATATTCATGGTCTGTAACAGGTTAAACTGTAGCTCAAGAAGATGTTAAACTGCAGATATTAGAATTATCATTTAATCAGTGGGTCTAAAGAATTTGCAACTGGGACTTCTAAAAGAGATGGCCAAACAGATACTTGAGCTGTTGATTTTTCAATTAGTTATGGAAAGAGGCATTTCTAGAGGTTATAGAGAAAACTGATCCTGTGTAGCAAGTTTTTTTTCCCTGTGTTCATCATCATTAAATGTTTCATTTCAACTTATTCATCGCTAAGGTCATCAGGTTTTAAGTGAGCCTGGCTCTTTTTTGGACCTGATCCTTATTTAGTTTGAGTCAGGATAATGCTGGGTCTGTCAGTGGAGCTAGACAAATTTGCTTTACCTTAGGCTTAGCTTTTCTGGGTCCATGACTGTGGGTGGAAAGATGATTCAGTGTTTAGAAGTCATTGACTCATCTTGGTGTGCCCTGTCTCAGGGAGGATGTGATGAAGAGGGAAAAAGGCAGGCCTACTTGCTCCTCCTATAGTCCAACTTCAGGATAAGCTCTTCTGAGCAAAGAAAAAGCTGCACCAGTGCGTTGTCATGGTAATTAGCATCTGCACTCAAGTACCAGCAGTGTTTAGAAAGCTCTACTGGGAGAGCCATGTCATTCAAACTGTGAGGCAGGTCTTGCAAGAAAGCTTCTCTAAGCAACCCGACCTCTTGCAGGAACTTGATGCAACAGAGAAGGGTTCCTTGATGTGAGGCTAAAACCATCAAAATGTACAGTTGTACATAGCATCTGGGCATGTCCCTGATAAAGACAATTCTTTCATGTTAGTAAAATAGGGACAACTGTAAGTGTTCTGCAGAAATGCAAGGATTAGTTACATAAAATTGATTGCAGAATATTTAAATACTCATCTCCCTGGTGTAGCTATACTTCTTTTCACATATGGAGCTCTAAAAATTGTGCATTGCTAGTGATTATAAAGATGAAAGGTCAAAGTAAAGAAGGGCACTTCCCCTGAGCCATCCAGCTAGCACAGCCAGTGGCAAATACAAAAGTGCAAATCATGTTAAAGCTGCAGAGTAACCCAATTTCATGTTCTTGTCTATTTTGGGAGCTGCTAGCCAGCTGGCAGCAGTTGTGCTAAATGATACGATGCAGTTAAAGAAGCATCTACCTGGATGACCTGGATACCGTTCCTCCACAGGGTTGCAGAAGAGTCATTGTCATGCATGAGATAAGAGAGATGTGTCTCATGTGTCTCCCATGGAAATCAGCCAGGATTCCACTGCTAAGTATAGGCTAGGGGAATGAGCTGGGCTTTGCACAGTTGCTCTGTGGTCAGATTGAATCTGAAGATAGTTCCTTTTGTGCTGAGTTACCATATAGTGTAACTCTTTGCTTCGAGGCTGGAGAAGGCACAGAGCAAGATCAGTCTTTGCTCTTGGCATAGATTTGACTCAAAATCAGCTTGTTAGCAGTGATTGCAAGTACAAATATTAAGCGAGAGTTTGAAATTTGGCTAGGGAAGCAAATGGGGAATTTGTAGCCTGTTGCTGTAAGCCTCCTGGAAAAGAAGTAGATCACATGCTGTTCACTGAGTCTCAGAATGGGAGTGGCAAAGCTGCTTGCTTCACTAAGATTTATTTGGACACTCTGACAAGGCACAACATGCAGTGAAATAAGAAATAGCAAGTAAAGTAAGAGATAAGCTTGTCCCACACCTGACATTACCCATCATTGGTCACAAGGAGCAGTGACATTTTGCACAGTTAAATTTTGTGAGAGAGAGACAGAAGGAGAGTATATGGCTGGTCTTCCTGACTGCCTCCACGAGTAGACCAGCCTGTCTTCATTGTGGATGAAAGATTCCTTCCTTCTTGCCAGTGGTGGTGTTCTAAATTTTCTCACGTTTCTGGTGAGTAATGATTTGAACCTGCTGTGATGACGTGAAAGCAAATACGTTGTGCTTTGTTCCACTGCCTGTGAGACTATGGAAAAGTGGCAGGAGCAGTAAGTGGATACTGAGAGGTACATGGTTTACTCTTTTTGTGCTTTGAGTTCAGTGTCTTAAATTGTCACCTCATAAAGGAGTCACAGACTGATAGGTCTAACTGCAGAACTCCTTCCCTTTATTTTCTTTTTGCAGACAATTTACTTGGATGATGATGTCTCCTCCTTTGTGCAGGTCAGAGGTTCTGTTCCACTGTTTTGGGAGCAGTCTGGGCTTCAGGTAAATAATCAAAAAGCCTACCTTACTTATCTCTCCTTGTACTTATTATGTAGAACTTGCATGAAATTTGGGGGTTTAAAAAATAAGCTGCAAAGTTCATTTTGTGAAAACATTGAGCTATTTAATTTTAGTTTTTACCTTGTAGGGCATTTTGTGTATTTAGATAAACAGAACTATATCAGGTAAATGGCTATAGGCAGCTGAAGTTTAACATTTTCATGTGTTCATGTGCCTCTACAGGGAACTATTTGCAAGGGACTGTGTCCTAAGATGACACAACAATATCTTTGTAACATTTTCCAAATGATTTGGAATATTTTTTCCTTATGAAATGCCTGGTTGGCTTGATGATATTGATCTCCACAATAAAATTGGACTATCTAGGGCTATCAGGAGCTCTATAGGAGCACATTACCTTGAAACAAAATATAATGTCTGGGTGGTGCATTTGCTAGATTTCGGTCCAAAGTGATGATGGTGATGATCTAATCTGATCCTTCTGCAGGGCAGACATATAGGGTTTCATCAGGAGATGATTGCATCAAGCCTGATGGGTTACTCATGGTTTGTGACTTACAGTTCATGTACAGTTACAAGCTCAAGTAAGAATCATGCTAGCGCTCTTTACATCCTCATAACAGGAGGGGTAAGCAACTGGAATGAGTATGCACATACATTAGCAGAGAGAATACATATTAAAACTTTTTAAAGATACCTTAAATATTATTTTATACTTTTAAGTAGTTAAATCTGGCACATAAATGCTGTTCAGAACTACTGGATTTAGCATAAAAGAAGAAGAATAAAGGATCTGTGTTGTCTGTTTGCCCCATCCAGTGCAATATTTATTTATTGCAAATACTGTTGCCTGCTAAAAACTGTAACTTTTGTATTAAGGGTATTATGTATGTGAGTGTGTGGAGTTTGATAGGTGTCTGGGGCTGTTAAAGAGATATTTTTTATCTGAAGGAAAAAGAGAGACATCTAATGATTTAGGACTCTAGCAGTAAACTATTTCTGTTTCTTTTCCTTCCAATATTTCATTTTAGGTGGGTTCTCGTCATCTGAGGCTTAACAGAGGTCTGGAAGCCAATGCTCCTGCCTTTGACAGGTAAGCTTCATTCCACTTCAGCAGTAGCATGGAAGGCTGGCATTTAACCAAGATAGTGCAGCTTTATGCCTTCCTAGTAAATCCTGAGAGATTTAAAACCTCTCTCACATGATGTAGCCAAACCTCCAGGTGCTGTGGATTATTAAGTGGGCTTAATTAATTTATTCACTGATTTTTGTGCATTTTCCTTTTTGTTTCCAATAGCAATTGATAAGAAATACTGAAAGATATGCAAAATGAAGGTCTCTGTAACACTTTGTGAGCCATAAAATGTGTATTTATGCTTAAGGTACACAGAGGACATGTTCTTTACCACTGTAACCCAAGTAATTAAAAAGTAAACACTTCTTCCACTACACTCTGGATTTGTTTTTCTCCTCATCATTCTACTGCTGTACGAAAATAAGTGTCCTATGCTATGATGTGGATGTTTTTCTACTTTATTCAAAGACTGGCTTGTAAACCTTTTTAAACCATTAAGACTGCTTGTAAGCTGGAAACTAAAAAAAAAAATCCATGCATTAGCTTGGGTTTTTTGAATGTCTGACTACGAAGTGCTGCATTTTAAGTGCAAACTCCCATGGATACAGGAACGAATGTTGTCTAAAAAGATGAAGAATTTGGCCTGAGGGAAAATGTCAACTTGTTAAGTACCAGGTCATGTGGTTAATTTCTGTTTTGGTTTGATTTGTTAAATCAGAGTTTGTGTTGATTTTGCTTAAGACCTCTCAATGTCTTGATTTCATTCACTGCAATTGTTACCAAACATGACATTGGTGACTGTTAATAGTTTTGCAGCACTGAAGACCCCAGACAGGGATTAGAATCTAAAGGGACTGTGCACTATAGCAGCTCTGCCCTGAAGAGTCTTGGCATACATTCTTTCTCCAAGATTTTAAAGGCTTTTAAACCATACTCAATCCAAATGCCCTTGAGACCATCTTGTGGGCATCTGTTACCATGATAACTTGCCCTGCCAGGTGTCCCTAAAACTCCATTTTAGAAGTTTGCATTCAACAGCAGAGATAATTTTTGTCAGAAAACAAAAACATAGCATTTTACTGTGCTGCCCAAGAAACTGAAGAGTACCTCAGCAAGGAACAGCTCTGTCAAACCATTTAGCTCAGGTTAGGTGAAGTTAGGGATGCTTTTGCTTTAAAGTCTGCAAGACAGTCCTCTGGCAGTGGGCAGGGAATAAACAACTGCTTCTGTGGAAAAAAGACACTGAAACTTAGCAATCAACTACAGCTTTTCTGAGAGCGATAGAATGATATAGCCTATCACATTTAGCCATCTGATAGGTTACTGTGTTCATAAGGCACCTTGAGAAGTGAATGGTAGTTTTGTTGGTGGATTCTTTTTTTTTGTCTCCTTGAGAAAACCCTGGGGGATCTCTGCTTACAGAACTCAAGCAGGTGATGTGAGCTTCAGCAGTTTTGTTGTAAGGAAGCAACACTGGCAGGGAAGTAGGATCTTGATGCTGGAGTCAGTCAGAGAGGTGCAAATGTATGGGAAGAGCTGGCATGCAAAGAATGGGTTACAGAATCAGGATTATAAATAGCACTAGAAAATAGTTAGCCGTATTTCTTGAAGGCCATGCTGATAATATTTTCCTTTTTTTCCCCGTTCCCTTCCATGGTTTTCTGTGTAGTTAATTTCTACTTAGAGCCAGAAAATGCATGCTTGCTGTTTTTCTGACACTTGGCTGTTGCGTGTTGCTTTGCAGCATGTAACAGCTTCTAATGTGCAAGTGCTTATTTTATTTTTCTTATCTTTTTCCACCCAGCTGCAGTGTTGTAAGTACATGATGGAAGATGGCTTTAAAATCTAGTTGTTTCTTGATGAGCCAGCACAGCTCCTGTAGCATGCGTGTGCCTGACTTGAAAAACTTTGTTGGAGGGAGAATGGGTGCCTTCTGCCTCTGCCTAAAAGCTCAAGTCCCTGAATGTCAGGCTTTGAGAGGTTTGGGATATATGCAAAAAATCCCTCACTTTATACTTGTCCTATTTTGCATCTTTCCTGAAAAATCTGGGCCAGGCCACTTGGATAAGAGGACCTTTGTTCTCATGTAGTGCAGCAGTTGCTAGCTCATTTGAGAATTAATATCTCCATACTGTGGTAGCTCATAGGTGTTTGAAGCCTGTCACTTAAGACTTAAGTGTATTTGTGCTTCCCTGATTCTGGCACTAGAATCTCTATTCTTATCTTTCCTGTGTAGTTCCCAGGCTGACAGCCAAGAGGTGGGAGCATACAAAGGGCAATATTAAACCTAACAGTGACATAAAAGATCTGGAGCTTTCTTTTTCAAAAAGGAGATGTTTTTGCTTTAATTTTACTACAAAATACTGTCTGTTAATTGCATACTTTCACCGTTTGTATTTTAATAATTGATTGCAAGGAAACTGAGGAAGATGTCTACAGCTGCTGTGGCTGAAACTTTATGCTGGATGGAAAGGAACAACCAAGGATCTCAACTTCTGTATTTTGAAAAGGGTATCAGGCAACATAACATGGATTTATTTAGTACCTCTTATGGTTACTTTTGCAGGCATCTGATGCTTCTGAAAGAGCAATATGGAAAGCAAGTGATTGTTAACCTGTTGGGAAGCAGAGGAGGGGAGGAGGTGCTCAACAGAGCTTTTAAGGTAGAAGCAATATTTTATTTATTTAACCTACTGATTTCCCCTGAGCCTTCATGTTCTTCTGTTTCCCTTCTGGCCCAGTAGGTGATGAATAGTGTATCTAAAGAAATTGTACTATTTCTTTCCTAGATGTTGTATACTGAGAGAAAGGTGCTTCATGCTATTATGGATTAATTTCCAGTGCTACCTTCCTGCATTTTTTTTTCACAGTTTAGTGCACATTCTTTTCAAACACACTTAACTTAGGAACTACTCCTAAGAGTAGTTCCCATTTGCAAGAACGTTCTGTTTTGTCATGGTATGTAGTCAAGTATGCAGTCTAGTGCCCCATGGGATTGCCAGAATTGCTTGGGGGGCAGGCCTTGACTCTGTCTCACTGAGTGTGAGCAACCTGTCTTGCTCTGTTTGTAATGGGAAATAGCTGCTTTGCACTGATATTAAAGGGATTTGGCTACCTGAGCACCTGACAGTCTGATGTATGGAGAAAGGTTTACCTGGCCCCTAAGTATCCCTAGGCACAACTAACACCCAAAAGCACCTGGGTTGTGCTTTCAGGATGTCTGGCACTGCCAAGGTAAAGCTGCAGTGAGTTCTAGTGCAGTGTTCTCATGGACAGAATTTTAAAACTAAGGTCTGCCTGAATGAAATTCACAGCAGTGCATAGCTGTCTGAATCTTGACTGGAGGATTATGAAAGTCAGCCTGCTCGGTGCCTGCTGCTTTATAAATCCTACATAGATGCTTCCTAAGAATAATAGGAAAAATGTTTAAGTGTGTATCTGCAGTAAGTATTATGTGTCTATCAGTGGTAAAGAATGATGTAACGGTTCCGAGTTAAAATGTGTATTGTGTGAAACTAAGCCAAATAAAAATTGTAGTTAAATACTAGTTCTTGGTTTCCTTTGCACTCTGTTGGAATAATGTACTCAAGACAAGGAGTGTCTTGAGGATTTTTGACAGTTTTTTTGTGTGACCATCTCCTCCTCCTCTGAAAGAGCTGGGGAGGACTATCTGTTTTCCCAGTGGAAAGTGAAAGTCCCTCGGTACTGAATATGGTCAAAGAAGGTGATTATGGCTAAAGCCTACAGGGCTTTACCATGTACAGAAGTGAATTCTGATCCTAGCTTCTCTTTTCAACTTCCTATTGAATTGCTGCATGACACAGATTAGCCTCTATAGTTTCTTGGTTTGCCCAGCTTTAAAACAATTTTTATAGTTTATTTTTCAAACCCACTGAAATTTAGGAGTAAGAGATGTTCACTTGCAAAATGCTCAGATAATTTAGGAAGATAAAAATAAGACTTTTCATATAGATTTAATACTGATACTTCATCAAATACTCACATTCTTAAAGACAGTGTTCTGGCCAGTATCATACAGAGATGATGTCAGAAAGAGGGCATCTCTAGATTAAAAACTTTACATTCAATCATTTATTTTAAATAGAGATCTGTTTCAATTGTTGAACTTTATAGATGTTTAAAAATAAAGAATTTATGAAGGCACTGCGAAAGAATGTAGCCTGGCAGCACTGGAAAGTGATGTTTTGTTCCCATTCAGGAGAACCACTTATTGGTCTGTTCTTTACCTTTGTGTTTAATAATGGATGTTTTGAAAGACCCTGTAGTTAATTTTTACTTTGATGATTTTAAAAAGTCTTTGATGAATTAAAAATTAAGTAGTTTGCAGAGGAATGATTAGGAATTAAAACTTTTCTCCTTTTCTGTTACTAGTTTATTTGTTTTTCAGTCTTCCTTTTTATTCCTTCTTCTCTGAACTCTTTCTTTAGCCTTAGTAATTCTTATCCAAGTTAATTCAAAATATTCTCATAATTACTGCTGCTGGGTTTCTTTGATGGGAATGTTACCACTACCATTCTATTTATGCAACAGGAACAAGTGAAAAACTGTAAAAGACCAATTTGCCTTCAGCTGTTACCAGACCCAAAATCAATATCATTCCCAGCAATGCTGTTCCTCTCATAAGCATCTCCTAGAACAGATGCAATTATGTTTACAGTAAAAGCAATGCTGCAGTGTAGAGTTATGGATACTCTGACAGTGATTTAAACTTAGGCAGTGGGTAAATGCCTCAAATGCATTATTAGTGCCAGCAGCTGTAAAGGTAAGTTGAGGTGTCAACAACAGAGAGGCTCATACCAAGTGTTTTGGCTTTTCTAACAGTGTAATGAAACATTTTGGAAGTTTCTCCTCTCCAAACACCATGCAATGTATTTAAATCTGTTTCTGCAGGGAAGGCCTAATGGCATGCTTGATACAATTGTACTGATGTAATAGCTTCATGTACGCTTTTAATGTCGTATCAGAATTGTTTTGTTCAGTTTGTGTCACAGTCTAAGTGGAGAAAAACATCTGGCTGGGGATGAGAATGTGGAGGAGGGAAGGGAATAGACAAAGGCTTGCATAATTAGAGTTAATATAATAGTTCTCCCCGGCTTTGTCATGGAAAGGAGGATGTGTTATTGTTGTACCTACTGCAGGTAATTTAATGAAATTCCTCCATCTGAGGTTGTGGAAATCTGAGATCTATTAATGAGGCTATTTGTGCCTCTTCTTTCACTTTCGTGGTATACCACAAATGTTTTATAGTATGTTTCCTGGGACATAATTTCTTTTTCCTCTTTGAGTGATCTCTGCCTAAATTTAGGGCCCTGTTTTCCCATGTTTTGGCACTTAAGGAATGGTTAAAGGATGCACTCATGCATTGTTACATTCTTTAAGCAGCTCTGGACACTCTTCCCATCAGGGTCCCTGTTCTGAGACTGCCTGGAGCATCACTGTTGCTGTACACCCTCATGAATAGAGGGAGCAGCTCACTGCTGCAGGGCTGCTGCTAGCCAAGGTGCAGACAGTAGCAATTCTGATGTATAATTTGTAGTCACAGTTTGAGTTTGCCTGCATTATAAATGAGGTCTAAAAATTCAGTTTACTTTTCCTTCATTCTCTGTGTAAACAGAAACTGCTATGGGCCTCTTCCCATGCAGCAGACAGTCCCATGATAAACTTTGACTACCACCAGTTTGCAAAAGGTGGGAAACCTGAGAAACTGGAAAATTTGCTGAGGCCTCAGCTGAAGTTGCACTGGGAAGAATTTGGAATCTTCACAAAGGGCGAGAATGTAAGTCCATGGTGAGTGTCCCTGCCCCTGTGTCTCAGTGTACCTGGCATCACCCGTCTTGTCTTACCTAGGTTTCTCACTGCCTTTGGACAGTGAGTGTTAGTGACCACCTTGAATTACAGTGACAAAGTATAATATTGGTGCTAAATAAATCATTTGCATCCTAACTGCATCTCTATTGTTTGGAACCTGCAAAGTTCCCTGTGCATGGATTTGCTAATACAGTAGTGCAGACATGGTCAAGTAATTAGATGTGAATGGAAGGCACTGTGCACAATGTGCTTGCACCATCAAAATGTGGGTGACTCTATTCAGATTAAACATTTGATCTTGTTCAGTCAAGCTCGTGATTAGATGTTTTAAAATGACCTTTTTTTCCCCTCTCTCCTCTTGTGCTGCTTACCAAAGTCTACAGACAGGTACTTTTCGAGTGAATTGTTTGGACTGCCTGGATCGTACTAATAGTGTACAGTCCTTCATTGCACTGGAGGTGAGTTTGGCAGAGGACCATTTCTGCATGTCTGTACTGCCTTTGTTGTCTGTACAATGGGAAAGACAGGAAAGAGGGCATAAGCCTCAGTTACACAAATCTGTCTTGCCAGCTCTATGATAGAATTGTGCTGGCTGGAACACTTATATTGAGGACAAAAAGCAAAAACATGTAACGACAAGGTGGTTACTCGTTTTTTCCTCCTTCTGCACCTAATCCAGGTCCTGCTTGCTCAATTAGAGAGCCTTGGGTTGAACTCTAAATCTGTAATTGAGCGCTTTGTGGAATCCTACAAAGTGATGTGGGCTCTCAACGGTGTTAATCTGAGCAGAGTATTTGCTGGCAGTCGTGCCCTTGAGGGGAAGCACAAGGTAAAGAAGAATGGTAAAACTGTTTATTCAGAAGTGCAAATGTCAAATTTACTCTTCAGTGTCACTTGTATTGATGACTGCTGTCGGATGCAGGTTGGGAAACTCAAGGATAGTGCCCGCTCTGTGTCTCGCACCCTTCAGTCAAATTTCTTCGATGCAGTAAAGCAGGAAGCCATTGAGCTGCTGCTCATGGGTGACTTCTTCAGAGAAGAATATGCAGACAAAGGCAAGATGCTTATGGACCAGAGTGCACTACTAGGTAAGGCCAGTCTAAATTCGTCATGATTTTTTTGTGTCTTTTTTTTAGCTGTCAGATACAAGCAATTACACCCACTGGAAAAAAAATAAATCAGTGACTAAACTTCCTTAGCCTAAATGTATTGCTTGAAACACTGCTTTCAAACGATCATAGCACGATTTTGTCTTTTAACTTCTCTGTGCTTATTTCTTATATTTTGTCTTGGACTTCTGCACATGCTTGCTCTTTGATTGTGATCTCTTGTAACAGTTTGGAGGATTTGGGCCAGAGGGGAAGATTTTAAACTGGATTGTTAGACCTCATTTTTAATGCAGGCAAACTCAAACTGTGACTACAAGTTCCGCCTGAATTTGTCTTGAGGAAGTCTCTTGAGCTCAGACCTTTTATGTCCTTTTTCTTGGCTTGCAGATTGCACATGCTTTTAGCCATTTGGATCTTTAAGGACCATCTCTTCAAAAGCTTTCAAAGGGTACACTGATTTCTGGAAGAGAAATTGTTGATGCCAAGCTCAGTTATTTTGTAGTTACTGCCACTGGAGTTCTTGGCTTTTGTGTTGCTTGTGCTAGCATAATGTAATTGTTTTTCAGCGACCGTTGCCGCTGTCTGTATGTTTTCTGTCCTTTTACCGTGCATTCTTCTTTTATACTCTTTCTTTCTTTCTCTCTCTCTCCTGTTCCATCAGTAACTCCAAGTATTTTGAAGGCTATGTCAGAACGTCAGTTTGAATTCACAAACTTCAAGCGTGTTCGTGTTGCCACTGGGACCTGGAACGTGAATGGGGGGAAGCAGTTTCGAAGCAACATCCTTGGTACAAGTGAGCTGACAGACTGGCTGCTCGATTCTCCCAAGCTCTCTGGGGTTTCTGAGTTTCAGGGTAAGACTTCACATTAAAAATGTGTAAGCAGTATGTGCTGGCATCTCTAGAGACAGTGAATTGGGACACAAGATTTATTCCTTTCAAAGGCAGTGCACCTTGGAGGCCATTTTCTGTCAGTTATTAGGGATGTATTCAGCTCTGTGTAGACTTCTGCTGCCTCCTTGCAGCAATGGAGTGGTGTGTGAAGGGCTTTTAACAGTCAGAAAAACCATTGAGTCTATACCATGTGACAATTTTGCTCCTTCAGCAAGTCAGAATTCAGAGGTCTCTCATGTCATCATAGGGTGTATCTGCCTGTTCTGCATCCCATGTTGCATTTTGTTTCTCCATATATCTGGTCTTTTTTAATTCATTCAGGTATGTGCTTAGGTGCCCTCAGAATGTCTCCTTGGTCTTTATCTGGAGTTAAACATATCTGTGCAATCTGGACTCTGAGATTGTCTGGAAAGGTTGCTGTCAAAGCGTTCAGACAACAAAGATGTATTTTGTTGAGGGCAATTTCTGTGGCTGCTGAATTTCTTGTTTGCAGAACAAGGTCAGGGACTGTAATTGATTTACAGTTTTATTAAGGAAACTGAAAAGCAAAAGTTCTGCCCTTTTAAAAATGGGGTGACTGCAAAACTATGGCAAAACCTGTACTTTTGTTGTTAAAACGGAATATTTAGCTCCATGCAAGCAGTACAGGCATCATCCTGTGTCTAATCTTGAAGCTCAGCAATTTGTTCTTCAAATTCAGCCCAGTGCTTGAGTGTATGGAATATGTGATTAAGTGCAGATCACTGTGCTCCAAGCAGCTTTGGTGGGTAATTGGTCCAGTCTGTTTCAGAAATAGTTTACATGTATAAACACACAATGACTGTGCCCATGCTATTAACATTCATTGAGAGCCTATCATCAGCTAGCTTTGCCAGGCCTTCTCCTTAGAGAACTAGAGTAGCAGGACTGCATGATACAGGCAGCCATAATGTGACAGATCTAAGCAGCTTCTGAAAGTCAATTGAGTTAGTGAATGGGCAGATCTAGGGTATGACTATGTGTGGATAGCAGTGACAAGTAGTGTCCTTCAGGCTTTTATCAATGATAAAAATATTAAACGGTGGGATCCAGTGCACCATCAGCAAGTTTTCAGATGATACCAAGCTGAGTGGTGCTGTTGGTATGCCAGAGGAACAGAGACTTGGACAAGCTACAGAGGTGGGCCTAGGTGAATCTCATGAGGTTCAACAAGACCAAGTGCAGGGCTCTGCACCTGGGCTGGAACAATGCTCAGTATCAATACAGACTAGGGATGAAGTGATAGAAAGCAGCCCTGTGGAAAAGCACTTGGGGATGCTGATGGACAAGAAACTGGGCATGAGCAGACAGTGTGAGCTTGCAGCCCAGAAGGTAGATCACATCCTGGGCTGCATCAAAAGATGTGTTGCGACCAGATCCAGAGAAGTGGTTCTGCCACTTTGCTCTGCTCTGGCAAGACCTTACCTGGAGTAGTGGTGTCCATCTTTGGAGCCCTCAATATAGAAAGGACATGGAGCAGGTCCAGAGGGGGGCCACAAAAATGATTGGGGATTGGAGCACCTCTGCTACGCAAGGACAGGCTAAGGGAGCAGGGGTTCAGCCTGGAGAAGAGGAGACTCCAGGGAGACCTTCCAGTACCTGAAGGGGGCCCACAAGGAGGATGGAGAGAGACTGTTTACAAAGGCCTGTGGTGATAGGACAAGGGACAATGGCTTCAAATTAGAGAAGAGCAGATTTAGATTGGATGTTAGGAACAGGTTCTTTACTTTGAGGGTGGTGGAACATTGGAACATGTTGCCTGGGGACATGATTGGGGTCCCATCCCTTGAGATACTAAAAATGAGGCTTGACAGGGTGCTGGGAAACTTGATCTAGTTGAGGATGTCCCTGCTGACTGTAGAGAGGGTTGGACTAGATGACCTTTGGAGGTCCCTTCCATCCCAGACCATTCTATGGTTCTATGCAAATGCCAGTGTTCATGGTAATGTCAGAGTAGTGTCTACTAAATAGGTGAGTGTGTAAAGACAAATATCCAAAGTTATTACTGGGACATACTTGTGTGACAATGCCCGTCATATTAAGCCAGTAAAGGAGACCCTTCTGTCTACAAAAAGTTGCTGTATATTTCACTTTTTTTATTTTCTGAGGCAGATTCCTGTGCTTGTTTACTGTTTAGTTCTTCATGTAAATTAAGTTACTGTTACTTTGGATGTATGACAGCTTTAAAAAAAGTCACCAAAATGCCTATAGACAATGGACAGACCTGATGAGTCAACAGATGTGCCTCACTGTTGTATGAGAGTATTTGGTCATTGGTATTTTACCAGGGCAATTTTCACAGTCCTGGGCCAGGGAAGGAAGGGTCACTGCTCTAGAGTGATTTGACCTCATCTAACCTTTCAGGTGTGGGTGATCTAAGAAAAACTCAAAAGAGAGAAGATAAGGAGAAACCTCAAAGGCTTCCTTAAATTAGTATATAAATTTAGTAAAGGCATTGAGATGGAAGTGACATATTGGTGTATGGACAGTAAGTTCAACTACTTAGGAATCAGTATTGAAAAGCATGTTGGGTAAAATGATGAGTGGAAGATGGTGGGTAGTGAGATGATGTGGCTTTAGTGATGAGTGGGGGGAGGGAGGGAGAAAATGGAACGTTTTCTCATCTTAACATTGCTACATCATAATGCTCCATTCTGAATTGCTTCCTGCAAGAGATATGGAGACCAACTGGTGTGAGAAAAGCAGGAAAAAAATTCAGAGGAGCTGCAGGAGTTGTTTTGTGAGATTAGATGAAAGGAGCTATGAATATGTATAGCTTGGTAGGGGATGCATACAACAGAACTACAGGAATGATCTCTGTTAGAAATTAGGAAACAAGTCATTAGAAAATAACAAACAGAATAGTAACTCTTGTGTGACTTCTTCCTCTTTCCAACAGATGAGAACTGCCCTCCTGACATATTTGCAGTGGGATTTGAAGAGATGGTTGAATTAAGTGCAGGGAATATTGTGAATGCCAGGTAGGTAAAAAAAAAACCTCAAAATAATAAACACACTCCCCCACCCCACCAAACTCCAGAAGAGAACCCTCTGCCCCAAGAAACCAGACAAACAAAAGCCTTCAGAGTTTTCTTTTTTGTGGCCAGGTGTATAGCATACTACCTTCCAAGTCTGTTGCTTGTAACCATAGCTGGAAGTATGTTTAGCATTAAAAAATGGCACCGGGATGGTGCTGGAAATGCTGCTTCTTTCTGAACTTCCATACAGTGGAGTAAACTGCATTTTCTAGGTCTATTAAGTATGTTGGGCAGAGACCACAAATGTAGTTGGCATTCATAGGAGAACTCCAAAAATGAACTGAATATCTCTGAGTCTAATTACATATGCCCTGTAAGCATGCATCTTTCTAAGCACAGCAGACAAAATCCCTCTCACATCTAGGAGCAAGATGACTGTCTTTGTGCTCACTGACCCTGGTAACTCTGGATGCCTCATAAGGAGTTATTATCCATCTCTGCCATCCATCCTACAGCCCTTCCATTTCTGCAGCCTAATGGGATGTCTGTAAACCTAAGGCACAGTTGATCTGATCATTTTATTGACTGTATGCGGTTTGTTTTGATTCCATTAAATGATTTTGTGTTTGTTCCAGTACAACAAATAGAAAAATGTGGGGAGAACAGCTTCAAAAAGCTATTTCCAGGACTCATCGCTACATTCAGCTGACATCAGCACAGCTTGTTGGTGTTTGTCTTTTCATCTTTGTAAGACCATTTCATGTCCCCTTCATCAGGTAAAAACAAAACAACAAAAAACCAAACCAAACAAAAAAACCCCAACCCAACCTGTGTATTTAGTAACATTTGATGTTGGATTGTGGCCACAGAGGGTGGGAGGGGTTCTTCAGCTTGATGGTTTATCATGCAAATCTGAGTTCTCGTCTCTGCCAAGTTTAAAAGTGAGACATACTTCTAGGCAGCAGTAGTCTGAAGTCCCTCTTCCTGGGTAGCACAACAGGCAGGCAGCCCCAGTACCTTCTTCCAGTTCAGCTGAGAAGCTGAGCATACTCCAGGTGGACAGTTAGGGTGCTATCTTTCTGGAAGAGGAATGGCCTGAGTCCAAGAGTATTTGGAGCACCAAGGCAATTGCCTGCCTTTGCTGGTAGGTCAGGTTTTGCTTTCTAAATCTCTAGTGTTTGAGCAGGGCTAGTTCCAGGACTGAAAAGAATGTGTGAAGAGGTGGAAAGTGGGCTAGAGGAAAGAAAGCAAAATTTTCCCCGATATTTTATAGAATTGAGAGCTACAAGGACCTATTAAGTGCTTTGTCTCTCCCAGATATCATAAGAGCTAGTATTATCTGCCTAATCAAGAGGGTGCAAAACTGTATGTCCTCTGAACTAGTCAAAACTATCTTTGGGTAGCTGTCTGACCAGCTGTCTAGCATGCTGGTTCAAACAGTGCCCTCTACTCCATGTTAAGAACCCTGATTGCCCACTGCATTTTGTGATCAAAATATCAAGAGTCAGCTCTTTCTTCCATCTAAATAGATCAGTGCAAAGCTTGTGCAACTTCAAGTGCTGTAGGTTAGGCAGAGTAATGCAATCCAGGTAAGCCTGATGGTCTTGCATTGTTGCTTTCCCAGTAGTTTTTCTTCCCCACGATTAAAAATAAACCACAGAAGTTCAGAGGAGAATTTTTGTGTCAGTTTTTGACTTTTTGCATGGCTTACAAGAAATTTGTGTAATCCAGCAGGAAGTACATGGTTTAAATGAAAACCAGAAGCAGAGCAGCACAGTGGCTCTGTTGCAGCTGTCAGACTGCTAAGAATTGGATGTAGCCCACTGAGATGCAAAAAAAAAGGGAAGGGTTTGATTGTAGTGACTAAGGTTCATCATTTAATGTTAATGTCCTGCTATGTATTACGTGAGCATAATCAAACCTAATCTGCATGCTTGTGTAGTTTTGCCCATGTCTAGAGAAGGAAAACAAAAATGATCTGAAGTGCAAAAAAGATGCTTCTGTGCTTACGGATTGAAGAGATTAGGGCAGAGGTTAGAGAACAGAGGGGGAAAAAAATCAGAGAACAGCTGAATCTTATACAGCAGTGAAAGGATTGATGAAATTCAAGCAGCTGAGTGTACAGTGAGTTATCTCAACATAACCTTTGCCAGGAGTGCAAATCAGATAAATATCAGTCAGCAGTTAGGTAGGCAGACAGCAGGAAGGGAAAACTCCTTACAGTGAAAGGACATTCAGAGTCCTTAAAACTCATTTTGTCACAGAAAATATTGATGATCCTCTTTTGTCTCCTTGAGGGTGTCTTCTGGTGGTTTTCTGCAGTCAGGAAAAGAGAAAGAAATTAAGAGGGAGAAAAATACGGAGAGAGGGCAGGAGGGAAGAGTGTCTTTATCTGTCAAGGTTTAAAATGGGACAGATTGCTCTCTTACCTCTTCCAACAGGGGCTAAAGAAAAGCCACACAGAGGATTGGAGAATTGGAAACAAAACCCAGGCTTACGTGCCCTGCTCCCTACCCTCCATACCTCTCCATTTGTGACACAGCACAAAATTCAGCTTGGCAACTCCAGGCCCCAGTTAGGGAGCTCCAGGCCTAATTGGCAGCATTGCCAGGCCTCTTTCCTGATCATCCTTCCAGGAGGAGAGAGGAAGGGAAAAAAAAAAAAACCAACTTTGCAGCCAGATTTATAGGGAGGTAGGACTTAAGGGTATGAAATACAAAGATTATACTTTCCGGTACACCTGCTGGACCTCTCTAGCTTCTGGAAGTCTCTGACTTTGTGGTTGCTTAAAGGCATTAGCCTCAAACTGCCACAGTAACATCTTGCATCATTAAGGGCAGCAATTCAAGGAAGAATTAGTGTTTTTCTGCTTGCCTCTTGCTTATAGAGTCCAGATCTGCTTAACTTCTATCCGGAAAGTAAATTTTTTTCAGTGGGAAGGACACGCACAGTGCTGGAGTTGGTTACAGCAATGATCTCCTCATTGCCTTATCTGATCAGACAAGCATGCTTTATTCTTGAAGCAGAGTGCCTGTCTGGGACAAATTATCTTGCAAGCAGGTGGTCGGCCTTGCTGAGTCATCTTTCAAAGTATATGCTAATCGTGAATTGAAATACTGTGTAATTACCAACATGGAGGCCCAAAGCAGTTTGTCATCAGTACAGAACTCCATTTAAGAGTTAGGTATAAATAGTCGTATCCAGTAATCATCAGGTTTTTTTGCATCTGATTTAACAAATTATGGGTTACGATCTGCAGTTTTTTTAATTGACTGAGAAATCCATCATCAGCTGTGAAGTTTGGTTTCAACATGTAGCAACGCTAATTAAATTAACTCTGAAAACCAGATTCCCCTATGCTCGGAAGTAAACCAAAATATAATAGTAATACTAGTTACTGTCACGATTATAAAGGCCTTGGAAGGTGTAACCTTGAAAAGTGTACTCTATAGAGTTCCAGTATTTGAGAAACAATGCAGCAAGACTATGGTATTATGCTTAACTTGAAACGTAAGTGCATGAACATCATCAGGAAACATCACAGCCTAAAAGATGGTGCCTGAAATCACCAAGCTTTCTGAGGGAAGAAATACTGAGGGCATTGTGAATTAGTTTTTCCTTTACGTTGCAGTCAAAGCTGAACAAGTATGTATCCCTGTAGTCCTTTATTCTCTTTCCTTTNTGTAGCAGTAGACACTGTGAAGACAGGAATGGGAGGAAAAGCTGGAAACAAAGGCGCAGTGAGCATTCGTTTTCAATTCTATAGTACCAGTTTCTGCTTTATATGCAGTCACTTAACTGCTGGGCAGACTCAGGTGAAAGAGAGGAATGAAGACTATAAAGAAATCACACAGAAACTCAGCTTCCCAATGGTAAGTCTAGGTATATGTATGCTAAAACCACCTGGAGATAAAGGCTATGTCTTTGCATTATCTCAGTGCTGCGGAGAATGGGTAGAAAAGAAAAAAGCAACCCAAACAAACCAGATACCACCCAGTATAACACTTGCTTGACAAAAGTTCTGTGCCCTTCAAAAAACACAATTGCTGTAGTGCTGCACTTTGAACAGTTCTCAGGTTGATCTCTCAGAACAGTGCAGATTAACTGACAAATCTGTGAGGCCTCATGGATAAGATCTAGGTGAGTGGTGTTAGTGCTGGAGAGCATGATATTGATAGCTCTTGCTGGCACTTGTTAGTAGGAGTTCCTAAAAGACCATCCATGCCACTCAGTATGTCAGTGCTTTAGCTGCTCCCACTCCCATATCACATATCACTTCATGGTCACTGATACAGTACTCTCTGTTCCCTTCATTTTGTCCTCGTGAATGTGTCACTGTCAAGGAACTGTTGGCATTTCTTAGAGCATGGAAGTAGGCACTTACTGGTCTGTATGAATACTGTTTCCCTTGAATGGCTTCCAATCGATCACCCTAGTGTTTTATTTCACACTTGTCTTGTCAGGCCAGTAGTTAACCTATGGGATTTGACAGTAGTGCTTCTTTGCTTCCTTTAGTGTTGGTTGCTTTATTTCCACAGTGCTTTCTTTCTCAGACCTCTCTGGAGAGATCCTACACTAGGGAGGGAAAGACAGTCTGTGTATTCTGGTCAGTCAGCAAAAAGTGTCATTTAGGTCACAAAGCACAGAATTTTAACTCCCTGTTGTATGCAAGGTTTGGAGGCTTGGCACATGCAGCATATCAGTTGTTCTGTGTAAGAACTAATACTGACAATCTGAACATCCTGCGTAGAATATCTGCTCCAAATGGCCAAAAGTTGTGCTTATGGTAGTTTCCCCTTCTAATACCTCCTTAACTATTTACCAGCCTTTCAATGTCCAATAGCTAAGCGCATCTTGTGTGTGTAATGCATATAAAGAGTGCCCTCTAGTGCTGTGACAGCCACAGCTCTTCAGTACTTCATGAATTGAGGCTTTAGATGTGCATAGTCTAACTGAAAAAGAACAGCCAGCCTAGTTAGAGGATAGGAGGATAGGTTGTTAAACTTAGAATTGGCGTGAATCTTCCTTGGTGTTTTATTTCAGTGCATTACAACACCAGGGTTGCTGACACCTAACAGGAGACACCTGTCTC
>VWZI01012089.1:851-93744 GCA_013396835.1 Psilopogon haemacephalus
ATGATCTTTGAGGTCTCTTCCAGCCTAGACCATTCTATGATTCTATGAAATCTACTGAGCAGCACACTGTTTTGAGGTCTGTCTAGAACCGGGTGTCTGTCACACCTCTTACATCTAGTCTCTGACACTGTAACAATAGTTAGCAAAACAGCAGCTTGCAAGTGTCAACAATAAAAGTGACTGAAGTAGTAATCCTCTGCATGTCAGCATGTTTAACATCCATCTCAACCATCCCATGGTCTGCATGAATTGTTAATCATGTAGAATTGAAAGATGACACTCAAATGGCATAACTGCTACAGCCGGTTAAGAAGCTAGGAGCTAGCCAGAAGCTAAGGTTTCAGTAGAAGCTATTTTAACATTCATATGTCTACAGAGACAGCAAGCTTAACAAACAATTGGACTTTTACTAGAGCCCTCTGCCAGAATGACACTTCGAAGATCATGGCTGAAGTTAACTTTTCACATAGAATCAGCTGCACTTTTACAGTGCAGCCAACAGTGAGCTTAACCAGAGGCTGGATTCCCTTGTGGCCTTTTAGCAAAAGTTTTGCTTCGTTGATTACAGTTTCACTTCAGCTGTTTTCAAGAAAGGATGATGACTTCTAGCAGACATCATGACTTTACATTCTATTTCCAGCATTAGCATATCAAACACAAATACTGATTAAGTGGATGGCTGCTCACAGATTTTCTACTTTTAATATGCAGCTCTAGAGTAAAGGCTTAAAAAACATAACTGCAGAAAATTAGTGACAGATAGATATTCTGGACTCATTCATACAGGTTACAGAGATGAGTGTGGCTACACATCCTAACTTATTTCATCACTGACAGAATGAGGTTCTGCATGCAAACAGGTACTCCTTCTAAAGACCTTGTTGAAAACTGACAACTGCTACAAGTCTAAGCTGTGTAAAATAGAGGCAGCTTTTGGACCCCTCAACTTCTGTATAGGCAGCTTTTAGTTTTTCCTGCTGCCCTTGACAGCTTGAATGTTTTTCAAGGCAAGATCCAGCCAGCATTCAGTCACCTGCTGCTGCATTTATTACTAAAATTGATAACACTCAGCAGCTATATAACATGGGCATACCAATGCCAAGTAAACACTCAGAAAAAAAGAGCAAGTTTTAAAACATTTTACTAATATATTTGAATTCGAGTGTATAACAGGTACATTGTATTTTAAGATCAGTCAATTTGCTGAAATAAATCCTGTGTTAGAAGATGGGGTTCACGCTGAGCAGCTAAACATTAACTTGCATTAGACAAGCAATTCGCCATGCTTTTCTCAGGGCTGTTGCACAAACCAGAAATGTTTCACACAGTATTTTCCTTGCCAAAACAGATGTGCTGGTTTGAACTAATTGGAGAATTTGAGTGAGAAATTAGACTATTGGCTGAGAAATGAAAATACATTGTGTCACTTCACTCACAGCTTTACTGAGAAAGAAAAAAAATTGTTTTAAGTGTTGTAACCCAAATATAGATAAGTCAGAGTGCTTCAGACTGCTCATAGCTGTGGCTACTCTCTTGCATGGTTCCTTTGTCTCTGCCTTTGTAGCTAATTCTCAATAATTCCACTAACTACTGCTAATCCCCTGGCTGATCTACCTCCGCCTACCTGCGGCATCAACAGATGGTGAGATAAGATTGGGGAAGGGGGGAAAGGTGGTAAGGGTGGATAAAAACCCCTCTTACGGATTTTTGATCTCTGGGAGGGGTGTGGTGTTTCTGTATTACCTTTTCAGTGTATATATCGGTAAATATCTGCTATATATTGTAAATACCTGCTTGTATATTTTGCATTGCTGTAAATATAAAGCTTCATTTATAAACTTCCAGAGTTCTGAGTTCTAGCCAGGGTTATATCAAAGGTGGGGGGGGAGGGGGTGGGCAGGTAACTGCAAAACCACCACAACAGGGCAGTGGCTTCTTTCTGGTTTTCTCCACAACTCCAATCAGAATAGTGCATTGTGAACATCACACACGAGCCCTTCCTGTTCACACTAAGTATGTCACAAATGACATTCCTGTAGTGCATGATACAGGTGCCTGTTTCTGTAATAATCCAGGGTATTAATGCATTTCCTGAACTCAAGGCAATGATGTGTTTCAAACTTACTAGTATTATTGTTATTTATTTTTTCCCTTGCTGCAGCATCCGTTATTACGGGGTTCACTTTGCAGACCCTTTGGGCATGTATGTATCATATAATGAGCACCTTGTAAAAATTCTCAAACAAGTGTTATACAAGTTGGTGTCAGAACTGAAAGAAGTCGAGTTGCATGAATAACTTAATGGTATACAGGCTAACTGGCACTTATGGCACTGCCAGGACCAAACTGTGCTTAGTATCTCTGTGCAATATTATGCTGCCCATTGTAGAATCAGCAGCTTTCTTGGAGCTAAAGCCGGGATTGCTAATATGGGGCTCTTCTCTGCAGAGCAGGCCTGAGTGGTTTTCCCTAATGAATGAGGTTTTCCACAGGACCTCCTCTATTCTGCAAAATGCAACCCCAAGTGTATAGGAAAGATACCTAGTTCTGGCTGTTGAGGTCTCTACAAACAGACAATATAATATAATATACTCCTGCACCATATGTTAATGTAAAAAAAAAAAAAGAGAACTTAGTCTGAAATGTTATGCATGATGTATTTAATTTTAGTGAAAAATATATTTTAAACCAAAATCAACAGCATCCTTCTGCCTCCAACTGTAGGTAAATTAGTTCTCATTATTAGTGTAAGAGGTTGGTGTTAAGAATAAGCTCTTGATGCTTCTTTTTTACCTTTTTTGAATGTTGTAGGAATTTAAATTTCACTCCTTCCTGGCATGCAGTTTACTTTGTTTAACAAGTGGTTTTGAAAGTATGGAGACCTTAATGTCTCAAGATTTCTGAGAAAATATTTCGGGAAGAATGTTTTGTTTTCTCCTTAAATAAATATTTTATTTGATAAATGACAATGCTAATCTTCATAAGAGCCTTGAATTTTGTTCTTTAAGTATGGATTTGATTATAAAATCTTATCTGAAATATAAGTTTTACAAAAGCTCATGTAACACTGCAAAGATCAGAAGGAAGGAACCCTATTCTAAATCAGAGCTTTTCACTGATTCCCATTTAATGGCCTTGCCATGGCACTTTCCTGCTTTGTGTATCCTGTGTCTGTATACTGTAAAGAAATTTGAAACAGGTTAAAAATTGCTATTTGTGAAGCACTGTGAGAACTGTACAGAAACTAACTATACTGCCATTTTCTGTTACCCTGGTTATTAGGGACACATCCTAAATAGCTTTAGCAATCTATACAGCACATCTTAGCCTTAGTCAATATCAAGGGGAGAGAAAATTTTACTAAAAAATTAAAAACATCAACTTGAAGTATCACTAAAACTGTTGAAACTAGAAATCACATGGAATCACAATAGTTCCTTTAACAGAGCCTTCAAGATAATTCAGCTTGTGACAAGAGGTTTAGACTAACAAGGCATTAGACTATGAGGTCAGACTCTGTCCAGCTTTGCCACAGAGTGAGCAGTCTCTGACAATGCAAACACACTCACTCTGGTCTCAGTGAAAAGGGGATTACAGTACTGGAGCACTGCCTCTGTGGGGAAAGGCTGAGAGACCTGGGGCTTTTTAGTCTAGAAAGGAGAAGACTGAGAGGGGATCTAATACATGCATATAAACATATGAGGGCTGGGTGTTAAGAAGGAAGGGACAGTCTCTTCTCACTTTCACCCTGTGATAGGACAAGGGACAATGGATGTAAACTACAGTGCAGGAAGTTTCGCCTCAACATGAGGAAGAACTTTGTTGCTGTAAGGGTTACAGTAAAGAAGTGGAGTTCCCCAGAGAGATTGTGGAGTCTCCTTCTCTGGAGATTTTCAAGACCTGTCTGGATGCATTCCTATGTGACCTGCACTAGATTATATGGTCCTGCTCTGGCAGGGAGGATTGGACTCGAAGATCCCCAGAGGTCTCTTCCAATCCTTAACATCCTGTGATCCTGTACTTTTATACTGCTCTTCCTCATTTATGATTCAAATATGAGAACTCATTCATTAGGGCATTTGTTTTCTCAGATCTTAGGGCAAGAGAACCCCATTTTGCACCAGACAGCATAACAATAATAAGTAATACTGTAAGTTCACAAGCAATATAAGAACCAAAACTCAGACCCAGAATAGTGGATTCTTTGTTACCTCATGGCACATTTTTTGCTTGAACTTACAAAAAAACCCTCAGGGTTTATGTTACTCAGTACTGGAATTCAGCACAGAACCTACGCTACTTATTTTTAAAGCAAAACTAGACACTCAAGATAAAAACAAAAATTAATGACTCACTGAGTGATCTTCCCTGCCAGCCAAGCATTTTGTAGCTTACAAAATCTTGAGTGAACCCTTCATTTGTTGGTTTTTTTTTTTTTTTTTTTTCAATTCACAATTAGGAAAAAAAAAATCTCATTTCCTGATTAGATAATTTTCTGCTGCTACTTTATTCGCAATAGGTCATTTACTCCAGAAACAACTGAAAACAAAGCTGTTGGAAGACAGTTATGGTGACTGGGGAAAGATTATGACTTTCAGAATGTGATGGGATGCTTAATTTATATTCCAAATAGGCAGAGGAAGTGTTCACAGAAGAGAGAATATGCTACCAAGGTTTAATTTTCCACTAGTTCCCCAGAAAACCCTCAGCTAAAAGTCAATAGGCATAACCAGTTAAAGGATTTTGCAAGCATTTCATTGAGCAAAAGAGAAAAATGAAGAGGAATAAACCTACAACTACACTTTTATCTGTCTCTGTCATAGGCTCTGATAAAGTGCAAAACCAGAACACCACACAAGAGGGGCAGAATGAGGGCAAGGTAGAAAGCAGGGACCTGAGGCCCCTGTTAGTTCTCTAAGTATTCCCTCTGAAACCAGAACTATGTTAGGAATCTCTACCTTCAACAATAAAAAGTATTTTTCTTATTTAAAAGTGGCCAAATGGATTAAATTTGAATTAAATGAAATAAAAAAGGCTAAAAAAAAAATTCTGGACTGCATCTTTTAATGCTAAGTTTCTTCCTAGAACAAACTTTTGTGGTTGCAATCCCCTAAAACCAGCATAGAAATGTTGACAGCTGGAATAGTTATCCATACTGGTCCTTTACATGCGCAAAGTTGCTAAGACCTTGTAGTTAAATATCATGCCCAAATAAAAATAAATATTTTTTAAATCCCCACTCCATTACTTTTCAAGAAAAAAGTTCAGTATCTGTAACACTGACACAGGTGGTCTTAGGCCACAGACCCCCAAGCAGTACAGTGCAAAAACAGGTGTGAAACCTGTTTGGGTTCAGGGACACTGGTGCCACAGAGCTATCCCTTTCCACTGGCAAGTAGCTGCTCCCAGTGGAGAAGGTCCCTCACTGCTCTATTTCTGCCTTTGAAAATCCGCACATCACCTAACTGAGCATCCTGTATTTACAGGTGTCAACTACATCTCCCACAGAAGCTTGTGACATATGAAGAGCCAAAAATACTGCAGAAAACAATAGTTCAGCACAATAAAGGACCTAAAGTCACTGCACATTTCCAATTTGAGAAACCAATTTGAGAAACCCATTTTAGCCTTTAGCTGCTGGGGCCGGATGACATTTGATTACCAGGAGGGAGTTCTTAAAGGTTGCTGACAGTTACCCAGAGAATAGCTGATTCAGAGTTATTTTTAGAGGAGGTTTTAGTGTACTGCTTTAACAAACACAACTTATCTACTATGTTGCCCTTTAACTACATTGACTTGTGAAACAAGGTATTTGTTTAATTATCATATGTGGCTTAAGGTTGGAAACAGGAAAATGTGTGCATGGCGTTAAAGCTGTCATGTAGGCAGGTTTAATAAAACAGTGTGGAGGGCCATAAGCTTTCTGTTCTTTTGTATTAACTAATTTCAAAGCACACTCAAGGAGTGAGGGATACAGAGCTTGCAGGGAGGAACAGCATCAGTGTTCATTGGTCATGCAGATAGGGTTTTCCAGATTTCAAGCTAAGCCAACACAAGAAAAAAAGAAGCAGAATTGAGTAGGCATACCACAAAGGTAGATTTTAACTGGTAACCATTTGGGTTGTTAATGGATATTTTGACCAAACCACACTAATCAGTTTCCAGCAGAAACTCAGTAAGTTGATTTTTCTTACAACAGAAGCTATAGATGACACAGTGAAAGTTAAAGATCCAACATCACAGTTGTGAGAATTCCTGATTCTAGAGTACAGTAGAATATACATCATTTTAACTTGTCAGTGCAAACACAGAGCAGTTAGGACAAAACAAAACCAAACCAAGCATTAAGCAACTCTCCTTTGACAGAATTGTAATTGATTATTGCTATAGAGAAGTTTACCACAGAAGCCTGCAACTGGAATCTGGAAGGTCTGAAGGCATGAATATATACATCACTACAAAGTAAAACTATTTTCTTTCTGTTTTTCACAGTTATTTTAATATTCTACAATAACATGAAAGATCTTTACTGAGTTTTTTTCTTCCCACTGCTGCACCTTCAATTCCAGTGAGCAAAATCAAAGCTGAGGACAGACTGGTGAGGTAACTAGATGAAAGAAAGGTAAGACATCTCCTGGGAAAAAAAGCATGGGTGAAAGGAACGTAAGTGTTTAGAAGGGAGACTAACAACAATTAGGCTATATAAAAAATAATAAATAGTAAAGGAAAGAAACAGGATTTTTTTGAGGGCTACTCTTGTAAAATGAGACATTAAGTAAGGAGCTGGAAGACTGACATTAAAAAATTGATGAAAATAAAACTTGGATAAAACATGGTTAATCCATGAAACTTATTGCTGCAGATAAGACTGGACCTAATATTTGAGCAGATACAGGTTGGGACCAGTTATGAGATCATCAGGAATTCAAACACCATGGGAATTCTGTACAGCACAGTTTTTTTCCCTTCATGCTGCTCCTTCCCCCCTCCAAAGAAACAAAATGAAACCAAAGACAGAGTGAATATAAAGGCCCATGCTTCAGAGAGAAGAGGCAATTATAAAGAAATCTAAACCAGAAGCGGGTTATTTCAGAATTGTACTTTACAGATTTTGGTTACTCTCTTTGAAACATCTGGATCTGGCCCTAGAGACAGACTTCTGGACTACATTTCTCTGAGACATTATGGCAAGTTTAATTTTTGCCTTTATGTTGTGTGTATTTTGTTTTTCTGTCTCCCTATCTGCTAGAGACACAGTCAAAGCTTCCTATGTTTATGGAATGTCTGCAGAACCCACTGTTTTTTTGGGTGGGGAAAACTGACCACAAGTGCTGAATGTTCAGAGGTTGCCTCAAAATTCATCTGATAATTAAAACCAGACTTTTGGAACAGAAATTGCTCTCTTTCTTTCCCAATCACTGTGCTGAATTAAATGCATGCATTTTTAAAAAGGAAGATGAGTGCCTTTGGGTTAGTTGTTTTGTTTTGTTTTCTTTTTAATAAAGAGAAATTGAGGAACTGTTTGATTTTTTTTTCCCTAGTAGCAAGGAGATGGATTTTGTCAGCTTTGAACTTTACAAGCTTTGTTTCATTCCTGTTTGGATCTCAGTTGGCCATCTTCTCCCACTGTGCACACACATGCAAACAATCTTCAACATTTTCTGTGAAGGCAAAATAGAAAGCAAAACCCCCAAAACTCTCCCATTCTGCATAAAATACTCACTAACTCTTTCACTAGTTCTCTTAAAAAAACCCACCAGGCTGGCATGGGGCTCTCCCCTTCTTATACTCTCTGACAAGACTGTAAGTCCAATATCTTTCTTTCTTTACAACAGTTGATCACATAACAAATTTCAACTTGATGCTGACCCCACTGTATTTCTTTCTCATTGCAATGAAGATGTATATTGGACTCTGTAAAGAACCATAAGAAACATTGCTAATAAATTTACAGGGACAGATATCCTCTCCCTTTTCTTTCTCAGTTTGCTCATACAAAACAGTTAAGGGTTGGCACTTCCCATGTGGCAATTCACAGGCTTCATGGTTTAACTCAGGAATTAAGAACATGTTCAACTGAAACTGCAGAGGAATTTCAGCTAAGAAGAATATAGTTGCTCACAATGGACTTCAGTTAGAAGACAGGAGTTATCAGCATTTGAGAAAAACAGCAGGTAGCCTATACTACAAGAGGTATTGGATGTGAAGTGAAACAGAAGTCTCTTAGAGCCTTCAGTAATGATATACTGAAGGAGGAAGACATGGGATTTTCAGGTTTACATTTGCTGTTGACTCCAACCATTGCTATTACTGTCACTGTATTCAAAGTGGTAGAGCTTAACCACCAAAGCACAAAACCACCAGCAACAATAGTAAAAACTCTGGAGCTGAAGCATTCTAGTTCAATTGCTCAAAAATAGAAGAGGACTTCAGCATATAGATGTTACTTTGAGGGTAATCTGTGTAATGCCCAACTGCAAGGGTGGTCCTATATTCCTTTCAACAGTCCTGCAAGAAAGGTTGCAGAAACCAAAAGTATCATTTGTTAGAAGCTAGGATGCAAGTAAGTTTGATTATAAAAGGTGGAGGGGTGTAAAGGAAATAAAATAAAAATTCTTCAATTTCTTAAGTACTGCTCTTTAAAAAGTCGGTTTTACTAAACTCCAGATACAGATCCTTTTGCAGACTGCCTGTGGAGCCATTCACTAACCAAAGGTATTTTGGAGTAGTTGGTTTCCTTTAATACTTGTGTATATATGCAGTGGGTGTTACTCTCTGCCTTTCCCACTGTGACTTGTCTTTCAGCTTTTCTTAAGTGCCTTGACCAGTTTAATTAGTCCAGTCATTTCTCTGGCACCAACGATTAACAGTTTTGGCCAGCAGACAGATATTTGAGGCATTTTTCATGTAGCTTAATTTTGAAATAATGAGAGAGAGGAAATTAAGAAATACAAGATAAAAAAAAAAAAAATTAAAGAAAGCTAGCCTGTGGAGGTGGTGCCATTTGTCCATTTGAGAGGAGAGCAGAGTGCAAACTGATTTGATCCCATACTTCACACTTTCACTTCTTCAGTGCTAGAGCTAATGTGATAACTGACAGCAGCCTCAACTGTGTTTTCTGCAATAACAAACTGGAGAGCAGCAGCTTCATTCAGTTTACATAGAGATGTGGGAAGAGTCACCATTTACAATTACAGAACAGTATTCTTGGACTACAGCATTCCAGTAGATGTAGTTATTCAAAAGGCATAAGCCAAATACAGCATAAGCTACCCGTTTATTACATTATTACATGAATTTCATTTACCATTTATAATTCAGTGAAAGGATGAACAGAACACACCTTGAAGATGACAGACACTCTCTAACAGCCATGCAATTTTACGTGGAATATGCTCATATTCTGCAATAAAGTGCAGCAGCATAGGTCTCTAATAATAATTTTTAACACCTTCCAGCCTTTGTTCTTACAAACATATTTTTAAAAATACAGGTATTCTTTTAAATACTTGTGCCTAAGGGAAAAATAATAGAACTATATCTCTAAACTGATATGCCCTCACAATGGGAAGATAGGTTAAAAGAATGAGAGATTTTCCTTCTGGAATAATCATCAAGAGTGAGAGAGATATCCATGAAAGAAACACTAATGATGAAGGGCTAGGAAACCAACAATTAGGTATATTTGAAGTGATAATATTTTGTGAGACTTTGATTAGATTATTCCCAAAGAAAAACTGTCTAGTAAAGAAAATTATTCATGAGTAGATTATCTCATGATAAGTTCCTGTTGAAAGAAACCAGTTCTGTAACACAATTAGCAATGAAAAGACAGGAATAATCCTCCCACCTGTGAATTAGAAAAGTTCCACTGAATTTGTCTTACAGACGGAAACCTGTTTCCTTTTGTCTCTTCTGAGGGTGTTTTCAACTAACACAATTAATTTGTTGAAACATCAATGGAATTTTGTGCCAAATAGCCTTAAGTAGCTAATCCCAGAGCAAGACAAGATGCAAAATTATGAAATCACAACATACTAAAGATCTAATGGGAACATATATCTTCATCAAATATTCCAATGCTAAGTTCTTTTCTGGGAGTCAGAGACTTTTATGCCATATTGTCATCCTTAACCAAAAAGTTTAGCAGGCAGAATGAATTCAGAATATTTCTCATTACTCTGAGGGTATATAAATATAGTGCAGAGCAAATACAATCCCAGGTTACTTGCTTTGATGTTGACTGTGCTACCACCGGCCACTGGGAGATACAACCAGTAAGTCAAGGAGAACGAAGAAAACCAACAAAAGGGACAAGAGTAGAGAATTCTGCTAGTAGCCCGAAAGCAGACTCAGAGACCTTCAGGCACAGAGTTCTCTCTGTAAAATAATAGGGTACTCAAAGTAGAAGCTACAAAAATATGTATACTTTAAATCCTACTGGAACTGTTGGAAGGTTTTACTTCTAATGCCTCTTGGATGCAGACTGTGTGCACAGTGTTTTATCAAAAACATAAGCCAGTTCAGATTTTGGAGGTGGAGAAACTTGCATTGTCTGGAACCACACTGGTTAATAAACTGCATTTCTCACCACAGCTCATACACCTGGAGGAGCACAGCCTTCTTGTGGCTGTATTGCATCATGCTGTGTGGGTGCACCCTCTGCATTGGACAGGCTGAAATCTGTGCAAGAGAGAATGGGAGGTTTCACACCCAGCTGACAGCACACAAAGCAAACTATGTCAGAGCTGGGACTTGGATCTGTGCCCTAGGAGAATCTCCTGTTTCCACTGCATTCATTTCCCTCAAGCCAAACCCACACTTCGGTATCGCTTTTTGACACCAGTAGGTTGGGTAAAGTGAATGTGGTAGCTAGTTAATTAATGCAGGCTTTTGGACAGATAGCAAATGATAAGGTAAGCTACTGTTCCTCTAAACATTTTTATCCAGATAGCCATAAATTAAGTTTGACATGAGTAAGAACAGTGAGAGGAAGACTTGGAACAAAAAAAAATATTTAACTTCCTCCCCTATCGAGTTTAGATTATATAAGAAATTGCTTCAAAACAAAGCACAGCAAGTATGCCCATTCTCTATGAATCAGGCATCTTAAACCAAAATGCTGTAAACCAGCCTCTTCTGTAGAAATGTCACAGCTTGATCAGAAAGTTGTATCTTGCCTGAGGCTCTTTTTGGCTTAAGACTCTAGCAATCCCAGCATTTGATGCAGTGATTCTATGAATTTCCCACAGCAGGCAGTGGGAATGAGAAACATTCTTTTCAAGGCTATCCCCAGCAATGGAAGCCTCCTACAGACTGCTAAAACCAATCTCTTAATCCCCTCCACTCAGTGCTGACCTAAAGGAACAGAGGATCAAAACACAGCCTCTGGGCTGACCTTAGCTTGCTCTGTAACACTTCACCGAGGGTCAGAGATGTCAAACAGCTCCCTGCGGGCCCTTGCTGTTCTCTGAGGAATGTACTCTTTATCAGACAATCAAGAAAGCTCCTTTAGGAATATGTAACATACACGAGGGCTACTGATCATTTTCCTAATGAGATCTACATGCAAAAAGGCAGAAGGCAAAGAATTGCATTTACACAATCAACTTACCAAGGCCATGGTTTTTTTTCATGGTTTACTGTCTGAATTTCATTCTCTAAAATAATTTCTATAATTTCTCAATATCTTAAAATATAGCAGAAGACACTGAAACAATAATTGCACAGATCTAGAGCTCAAAAAAACCATCTCAAGTCTGCTGCAACAACAGACTGCTTAAGCCTTGAAGATACAGAATAGACCCAGAATGCAAGCACAGAGGACTCAAGATCATAGAGAGTGATGCAGATTTCCTTCTGTTCCTTCATGCAGAAGGTCAGAAGAGAGGAAGAGAATATAATCAGTTTTGTAAGTATAATAAAAATTACTCTGACAGAAGCCTCTTCAGCTTCGTTGTCTAAACAAAGTTAATTCACTTTTAGGAAAACCACAAACAGGCTGCTTGATTAATTATCCGATTAATTATGCCTCTATAAATTCAGTGACAACAATAGAGTCGTATGAGCATGATGGCTAAAAGCCACTTTACTTACTCCCTTTGAGGTGTTTAAGTTAACTTACAAGCTATTTATGGCTTTGAGGATAATCAGTTACTTTTCGGCACTTTTTGTTCCACTGTCAGGGTTCCCTAGCTATCCACTTTCCTCAACAAGATTTTTTTTTGTGTGTGTGTTAGACATGAACTAGGAAACGTGGATCTTTTATTGTTACAGAACCAGTTACATAGCATAGAGAACCTGTGAAAAAAGATCAGGTAAGTAAGCAACCACTGCATTAAAAACACACACTTTTGAGGGAAGTACCAAACGAAATGAAGAGCACCATAAAATGCAGAAAGCCACTTCAGATTCAGCTGCATTTTTATTACAGTGGCACCACCGTGTGTGTCATTTGACATTGTCTTTCTGTTATCTTCCAGGTGGTCCCTGGACAAACAGAAGAAACCTGCCCTGGAGCAGTTACATTCCAGGATTTGACAATGTGCTGGGCAGATCTAGCTGAGCATACCAATTGCTCTTAGTACATAATGCATGTGATGCACTGCACATATATTGCTTTGTCAGTTCAAGGGAGCACAGAGACATGCCATGACTCTGCTGTATCCCTGCAGAGGTGTCAATCATCCACCTGCTTCAAGTCGGTCAGACAATTGCAGCCTGGATCTGAAGGACAGGCTGTGGCATTCCCTTCTTCAGCAACAGTGTCTCAGCCTCACTAAGGAGATTAAAGCAAATTCACCACGATGCAAACAAAAGCTTTGGAGACAGAATATCATGGAGGAGTCTTGTATGTGTAAGCTTCATGGCTTACACATTGAGGAAGTGTGGAGACACAGTGTGGGGCTCATTTCCGCACAGTCTGGAAAGCAATGTTTCAAGGGTCCAAAAACAACTAAACAAACTTGTAGAAAAAAAATCTGTTGTGAATTAACACAAAAGACCATCTTTGATTAAGTGATCCTTACATCATAGATTACTGGAGACTGGGAAATACCTGGGCAAGGGTCTCTACAGCTCTATTTTTTTCTTCCATTTTCTTGTAGGCATTCACTGTCATGGAGAGGACTGTGGCCATGATGGGGGCCATTCTTCCACCATTATTGCAGCGAAACACAATTGCTGGCCAGAGGGGCACTTTTTATAGGCAAAGGACAACCCTGCTGGAGTCTAAAGAAAGAACAGAATGTCAGAGTCTTCTGAAAGGAATTTCCTTTCCTGCTTCCACTGAGGGTAAGGATAAAAACAAGCCATGAGTGGATTTGCAGTCATGCTGACACATTTTGTATGCCTTTATTAAAACAAGTAGAGAGCCTCCTTAAAAGTGGGAGGGGGCTATGAGCACAATGAGAAAATGGCCACTCTGGAAATAAAATATTTACATCAGCTAGAGAAGACTATTTTAGACAAAATCCGCAATATAGGTTGTCAATAAAGTATGGAAGTCCAAACTTTGGAAGTCTAAAGTTGACATCTAATCATCTGCCATAAACCAAATATTCACAAAATATCAAAGTGAGGCAAAGAAAAGAAAGGGCATAATTCTAAACTACAATAATCATCACCCCAAAATTCACCCTGGTATGTCATCGTACAATTATTTACCCTGTCTGCATGTTTGGCCATTGCTCCCTTGCACAACAGATATAGGGCACTAGAGGCTGAGGTGATCTTAGAAACAGAACTAACACCATTGAGGGGGTTGACTAAAGCAAACCAGTCTCCCTCTCACAAAAAAAAAAAAAAGAGGAGGGTAGTTGTTATTGATGATTCCCTTCTGAAAGGAATTGAGGGCCCCATATGTTGGCCAGACCTCTCCCACAGGGAAGTCTGCTGACTCCCTGGTGCCCGGGTCAGAGATGTTACCAAAAGGCTGCCTAATACAGTGCAGCCCTCTGACTACTATCTCTTATTGGTTATGTAAGTGGGAAGTGATGAGCTAGATATCAGAGGTCTAAAAGCAGTCGAAAGGGACTTCAAGGCACTGGGAAAAATAGTTGAAAGATCAGGAGCACAGGTAATTTTTTCATCAATACTTCTAGTTGCAGGTAGGAATGCTGAAAGAAATGGGAACACATGCCTGATTAACCAGTGGCTTAGAAGTTGGTGCCACCACCAACATTTTGGGTTCTTTGATCTTGTGGAACTTTATACAGCTCCAGGTCTGCTAGTGACAGAGGGGGTACATCTGTCTCAGAGGGGGAGAAAGATCCCAGCATGTGAGCTGGTGGGGCTTGTTGAAAGGGCTTTAAACTAGGCTGGAAGGGGGAAGGGGTTAAACACAGCAGTACTAGAGATGAACCAAAGGAGGCTGAATGTGGTACGGCAGAGATAGGGGTAAAATCAGCAGCCCAGTTGAAGTGTATGTACACCAATGCATGCAGTGTGGGTAATAAGCAAGAGGAGCTGGAAGCCTTGGTACAAGAAGCAAACTATGATGTTGTTGCCATCACAGAAACATGGTGGGATGACTCACACAACTGGAGTGCTGTAATCAATGGCTACAGACTCTTCAGGAGAGACAGGCGAGGGAAAAGGGTATGGGGAGTAGTGGCCCTATATATCAGGAAGGCACTGGACATGATGGAAGTAGAGATTAAGGATGATCAGGTGGAGTCCCTGTGGGTAAGAATTAGGGAGAAGGCCAACAAGGCTGACATCCTGATTGGAGTTTGTTACAGACCACCCAACCAGGAAGAAGAGGTTGACTTATTATTCTCTAAGCAGCTGGAGGCTGCCTCAAGATCACTTGCCCTTGTTCTTGTGGGCGACTTCAACTTGCCAGACATCTGCTGGGAATGTAATAGTGCAGAGAAGAGGCAGTCTAGAAGGTTCCTAGAGTATGTGGAGGATAGCTTCTTAACCCAGCTGTTATGTGAGCCTACCAGGGGTGCAGCCCTGCTCGACCTGCTGTTCACAAATAGAGAAGGGCTGGTGGGAGATGTGGTGGTCAGAGGCTGCCTGGGGTCCAGTGACCATGAAATAATAGAGTTTTCAATATATGGTGAAATCAGGAGGGGCATCAACAAAACCTTCACACTGGACTTCTGAAGGGCAGACTTCAGCTTATTTAAGTAACTAACTGGGAAAGTTCCTTGGGAAATAGCCCTTAAAAACAAAGGGGTCCAGGAAGACTGGACTTAACACCTTCTTTGCCTCAATCTTCAATAGTGGGACAGGTTGTCTTCAGGACAACTGGCCTCCTGAACTGGCAGATGGAGCCAGGGACCAGTATAGTCCCCCTGTAATCCAGGAGGAATCAGTAAGAGACCTGCTGGGCCACTTGGATCCTCACAAGTCCATGGGACCAGATGGGATCCATCCTAGAGTGCTGAGAGATCTGGCAGATGAGCTGGCCAAGCTGCTCTCTATCATCTATCAACAGTCCTGACTCTCTGGAGAGGTTCCTGAAGACTGGAAGCTGGCCAGTGTGGTGCCCATCTACAAGAAGAGCTGGAAGGAGGAACTGGGAAATTAGAGACTTGTCAGGCTGACCTCAGTGCCAGGCAAGGTTATGGAGATGGAGCAGGTCATCTTGAGTGCAATTACACAGCGTTTAAAGGATGGCCACGGGATCAGACCCAGCCAGCATAGGTTTAGGAAGCGCAGGTCCTGCCTGACCAACCTGATCTCCTTTTATAATCAGGTTACCTGCCTGGTGAATGCAGGGAAGACTGTGGATGTAGTCTACCTGGACTTCAAAGCCTTTGACACCATCTGCCACAACAAGCTCCTGGCAAAGCTGGCAGCTTGTGGCTTGGACAGAACCACTCTGAAAGGCGTCAAGAACTGGCTGGAGGGCTGGGCCCACAGAGTGGTGGTGAATGGTGCCACCTCCAGTTGGTTACCAGTCACTAGTGCTGTGCCCCAGAGATCAGTGCTGGGCCCAATCCTGTTCAATATCTTTACTGATGATCTGCTTGAGGGGATTGAGTCCATCATCAGTAAGTTTGCAGATGACACCAAGTTAGGAGCAGGTGTTGATCTGTTGGAGGGTAGGAGAGGTCTGCAGAGGGACCTGGACAGGCTGGATGGGTGGGCAGAGGCCAATGGGATGAAATTTAACAAGTGTAGAGTTCTACACTTTGGCTACAACAACCCCAGGCAGTGCTACAGGCCAGGGACAGAGTGTCTGGAGAGCAGCCAGGCAGAAAGGGACCTGGGGGTGCTGGTAGATAGTAGGCTGAACATGAGCCAGCAGTGTGCCCAGGTGGCCAGGAGAGCCAGTGGCATCCTGGCCTGTATCAGGAATATTGTGGCCAGCAGGACAAGGGAGGTTAACCTTCCCCTATACTTGGCACTGGTCGGGCCACATCTTGAGTCCAGTTCTGGTCCCCTCAGCTCAAGAGAGATATTGAGGTACTGGAACATGTCCAGAGAAGGGTGACAAAGCTGATGAGGGGCCTGGAGCACAAGACCTGTGAGGAGAGGCTGAGGGAGCTGGGGTTGTTTAGCCTGGAGAGGAGAAGGCTCAGGGGTGACCTCATGGCTGTCTACAACTACCTAAAGGGAGGTTGTAGCCAGATGGGGGTTGGTCTCTTCTCCCAGGCAACCAGCAACAGAGCAAGGGGACACAGTCTAAATTTAAGCTGGGGGAGGTATAGACTGGATATTAGGAAGAAGTTCTTCACAGAGAGAGTGATTTGCCACTGGAATGGGCTGCCCAGGAAGGTGGTGCACTTGCCATCCCTGGAGGTGTTCAAGAAAAGACTGGATTGAGCATTTAGTGCCGTTCAATAGGGCTTGGTGATATGTTTGGACTGGATGATCTTGGAGGTCTCTTCCAACATGGCCTATTCTATTCTATTCTATTCTATTCTATTCTATTCTATTCTATTCTATTCTATTCTATTCTATTCTATTCTATTCTATTCTATTCTATTCTATTCTATTCTATAAACCTCTGAGAAAGCTGTTATATAGTAAGGTACAGGAGAGCATTGCTCATGGCCAGTCCCTGGGCATCACTCTTACTCAGATTAGAGAAATAACTGAACATTTTGTATCAACATGATGTGGGATGGTGTTTTATAAACTGTTGCCACTGACAACCAATAATGTAACACAATGTGAGCACTGCTAAATGCAAACTTCAACATCAGATAAAGACCAAAATGCTGCAAGAGCTCTATGAACATGATCAAATATTACATTATGGCATACAAAAAGAGGATAGCCCAGCCTTCCTGTTAATACTGGGAAAGAATGCTTAAAACTCCAGTCCTGCCTCTGAAGTTGAATAATTTTTAAACTGTTTCAGGAAACAGGATGAGGTGGACAACTCTGATTCTATCCCACAAGGACCAACAATGTATGATATATCATCATGTTGCAGACCGACTGAATGAAAAAGCTCCAATCCAGTTCAGCTTGCTAGCAGCTAAGCAACACACAAACTCTTCTCTGTATAAAATGCTTGGGTCTCTTTATCTCTATTCAAAGGACATGAGATTAACATAGTAGAAAGGGCAGATAAACTGTATTGGACACCTACAGCTGTAAGGTTCACTAACAAAAAGACAAAAGGACCAAGGGAAAGTTTCTGCCTAGGGGATTTTATTGTTCTTCCTTTGAAGTTTCTAGCGCACACACACACATACAAACCCACAAAGTCCCCAGCAAAACTGACAGACTGGGAATTGTTCTGTACTCTTACTATCCTTGTCTCGTTTCCTGGAATAAACTAGAAGAGATGAAGTATGTAAAAACAAGGGTAGCATGAGGTTTGTGTCTTAGCTCTGGCACATGTGGCTCTTTTCCAAGTATGGATAAATTTTCAGTGACCTAAGAACCAGAAAGTCAAGAAATGCTAATCCAGATCCTGGAAAACTTCCAAGGCTTCCAAAGCAATTCTCTTCTCTGTCACAGTTTTTGTCAGGAGGAATTTACAAACAGATCGCTATGTCCAGCAGACCTGGGGTTTCCACTGGCAGCACAGCAAATAACATAGCGTACCTCAAAAATCAACTTCTGTATCACCTGACATAATCCCAAAAGTAGATGCTGCTTTAGACACTGCTGCTTCTGGAGAAGCTGCAAGGTTCTGCAGACAGGCATACCTCAAGTATTTGATAAGATCAAATTCCAGAAGAGTAGGGCAAAGACAGTTCCAAGTGCAGTATCAGCTAATCACAAAACTCAGCAATTTGAGATGAATCCTGACTGCTGATCATAAATCTCTACAATAAAGCCTACCTTATTATATGCCAGTCTGAATTCAAGGGAAGTCCTAATTTAAGGTCACATTTGCATCACAGTATGTAGATCTAGTCTGGTTACTTGTTTCCTAAAGAGGCTAAACTCAACAGATGCTACTTTCTGCCTTTAGCCATCCTGCATCACAATAAGGAGAAGAAACAAAAATCTAGATCTTCCTCACCAGCTTCTTCAAGCCAGATCTTTCTGATGTCCTCCTAAATCCAAAGCCAGATGTCTTATTCCCTTGTCAGCTGTGTTTTAAAGTGCTGAGGTGCCTCAGAAATTACCAGGCCATTTCTTGAAATGTCCTGTTTGGTGCACTGAAAGGACACAGTCTCTCTGGCAGTGAAGAAGCCTATGGGCTATGCTGCCATCATTCCTATGGCATCAGTTTCCATATATACAGTTGTATATGTATACAGAAGTGCTGTGCTTGGAAGCACTGCTGCCATGGTGGTACAAAGCTAACTCAAGACTGCGGCTCATGCATTTAGCCAGCTTCTTGGGTGGATTTTGCTTGCTGTATTATTCCCACTGGTTAAATAGCACAGGAGGTTTTAAACCTTCAGTTAGTGGCTTCCATCCACCCTAATTATATTTCCGTTCTAGTCCAGTCTCTGGAAAGAAATTTCTCCAAAAAGCCATTTTCCAGGCAGTTGTTTTTAAAATACAGAAAGCAGAGATGGAGAAGAAGAATCTTGCTTAAAGCAACTTAGAAGGAAATGCTGTGATCCCCAAAGAGACTCAGAAACATGTGGGTTTGGGATGAAAAGAACCAAGCCAAGAGCTAGCTGGCTACTTCCAGCTTTCACACCATAAATACTTACATTCCTTAGTGGCCAGACACCTTTCACATGTAGAAAGAAACTGAAAGAAATCGAATATGGTAGGATGTAGCAGACAAGATACAGCTTAGTCAAAGGCACACAGTGTCAGGGATCCTTTCCTACTCTAGCAGCAGCTCAGAGAAAAAGCTGGCACAAGGCCCAGCATCTCTGTAAATCAATGCAGCTGTTTATTTAAACCAAATGGCTGGCAAGGATATCAAGTGTTGATTGCTGTAGCCATTTTCAAGAGGAAATTAATAACATTTCAGGAGATGACAGCAAATGTATGTAAGAACAGAATAATTCTTTCCAACCAAGCTTTTATTCTTTATAGTGCATGCTTTCAGTTCACTGCTTGAAGCCAAATAATACAGACCCCATTATCAGCAGAATTGATTATCATAAAGCCAAACAGACAACCAGACAGATATTCTTCCCCTAAGTGTTCCTGACACCATAAAGTTCCTAAATATATTTGTAGTCATGAATGGCATGAGTTTAAGCTTCTTGGTAATGTGTGAGAATCATATTTAACTGCCAAGTGTTTTGAAGACTGGCACAGACACGTGCTGGTGCAGTGATACATAATCCCTTGGATGAGAAGCCACACTTGGCATGACTGTGGCCCAAGGCTCTGTCTGCGCACAGGGGTAACTGCAGCAAGAACACTAATTTTCTGCAGTGTGATATCTCACTCTAATCAATTTTTCCCCTTTGCAGACATGGTGGTAGACATACAAATCTCACTTACCAAAAAAAGAAAAGTAGAATTCAAGAGAAGGAGGATTTGCATCTTTAAATGTCCTCTCCCACTCTATCCTGGATCACACAAATATCAGTGTTTTTTTTAATTATTTTTTGTTTGTTTGTTTTGTGAGGTCTTTTTAAGAGATAGCTTTTCATTACACAGGTGCTCCCTATTGATCTGTTTTCAAGATCATAATTAATTTTCTCAATAACCTCCTAGCAGATGCAAAGAGATACTCTTAAAAAAAGTTGCGACCTTTGACTTTTTTAAGCTATGTTGTCACACTTCATTGGAAAGAATTTAAGATGACAGGTGAGGATAAATTTGAAAGCTTCCAGTGAACACAGGGAACACTCTGAATCTCTTCTTTTTACATTAATGGATTTGCTTGACTGCAGGTCAGACTCAGAGTTTGTACGAGAGGACAATACAGACATCACTTTGGACAACTGTTAGAAAAATAACATGAATATTCACAATTATGTGCTAGGGGATTTCTGATTTAAGTAGCACTGACAGTTCAAGAGTGAGAAAGCAGGACATTGAGCAAGAGTAAATTATTTTTTAGCCTGAATTAAAAGATTGCAGTATATTCATATATTTTTTAAAAAAATCTTTAATTCCTGACACACAGAAATATTTGCCTACAGATAAGATAAAGGAACTGAGGTATTTTCACAAGAGATCTCCTGAGCTGAAAGCAGGAAACATTAGTAAGTTAAAACAATTACTATAATAGGAAGGGCCAATAATCTGCTCTATAGAGATAGGATTCCTTTCATGCAGTGTTAACTCACTTGTTTAGGAATCATGAGGACCATATTGCTATTTTTAAGTCTGGTTTTGCAATGAAATAATACCTGTGTGACAAGGATTGCAAACTGCTAAAAGATGGCAGAAGAAGAGCTCTAGTGTTTTGATTTATAGGTCATAGCAGTCAAGAGGCAGCATTAGAAATTAAGTTTTTGGTAGTTCTGTCATTCGCTTCTGCACTTTCACATAATGCTGGAGTCTCTTGGGGCACGGTGATAATCCAAAACCTGGTCTTTCAGTTCTCAGTAGGTGCCTACACTTTAGATATAACTCAGAGACTCATGGTGAGAGGTGCCAGAAAAGCAGCATTTTCTTCTCCATTTTTGTTTCTGTAATGTTATTAGTAGAAATTTTAACAATCACTACAAACATTTTCCTCTGCTGTTTTAAGACTGATTATAGCCATTGTAATTTAAGACAGAATAAGCATTGAAGATTTTGCCATAAGCAAGCCTTCTGCAGCTGTCAGCCTACATGACTCTTTCTAACCTGTTCTTTTCCCTTGCAGGAGTTTCTACATCCATGCTGATGGGAGGATGCCCTATTACACCTGTACTCAGCTAAGAATGTTGAACCATCAACCACTGTTTCACAGAGGCTATGACTGGGTCTGAATTCCATCACTATGTAATTGCTCTGCCCTACATAACACAGTCTGCAAACACACGCACTCTGTAGCACAGTCTTCTGTTGTATTTTGCCTTCTCCTCTAACTAAAGCTTAAATCATGGATTAACCTTGGACTGTTTCAAGAAAAGAAGACAGAACAGGAAATAAGGCCTCTGTTGCTTCAGGCACTACCTGTGCCTCAAAATCACAGTGCTCCTTTAAGGAAAGCCAAGGCTGTATCAACAAACAAAAATACATTAGAACATGAGGAGATCAAGAACAGAGATTCAGAATCTGATTTCAGATAACTACAGCATTGGTCTGGAAACAAGTGAGATTACTCCCCTACTTGGCTCAAAATCATAGTAATGCTTGTCAAGCTTCATGGTAGAGAATGTAATAACTTCCCTGCCCAATACAGTAATGCATAATTAAGTACAACAATGCATCATTATTTCTTGTCTTAGAGACAGGAAAGAAGTCTATACTTCTTTCTAAGGTGGAAGGTATGTCTTGAAGAATCTGCTTGCTGCTTTCAGAAGTCTACTCCCACAGGAAAAATGTGCTTGTTCTGGTCTTTGGTGGGGCTGTTGCAATATTCTTAACCCTGTAATCAGCAATGAAGTATAGATGTGACCTTACTGCTGCTCTGAAGATATGGACTTAATGATATTGTACACATAATCAAGCAGATGCAAAAATCAGCTTCTCAATATTCCGGAAAGTATTTATGATCAACAGGAACCCGAATTACATACATGATAGCAAGAATACTGAGTGATCTTGGCTACTGAAACACTGAGTAGGTTCTCACATTTAACTTTTCCAGCTCCTTTCCTGACACTGATTTTCAGAACATGTCACACAGAAGGGCACTTCTACCACATCTAGTGACAGGGACACTGCACAACTCAGAAAGATCACATCACTCTAAACATGTCAGACTCAGAAGCTCAAATCTCAGACAGCAGGCAATGTGTTATCCACTCACTTTTGCTTTGAAGCAAGCACATTGCTTCCATTCAAACAAACAGGAAAGAAAAAGATGCCTGGAACATGTTAACATTCATGTTCTTTAACTAAGGGACCACAGGCAATTTTAACCTGACTCTTCAGAAATCTAGTTCTAAATGTAGTACAAGCACATCCGTCTTGCTGTCCAACCTGCGTCTTACACTCAAATTTCCCTTGAGGTTCATGCTCTGATCCTGCAAGATATTTTGCAAGGGTCGTTACAAAAATAAGAGCAGAAGACTCTTAGCTCAATTCAAGTATGTTTTCAATGGAAACAAGTTCATTCTTCCACCCATTGAGTAGCTGAAGTACCACAGCCAAGAGCCAAAGGAAGCTATCTGCTTTTTTAACTGTACAAAATGCTGCAGGGTTTGGCAAGCTCTCTGTTCCTATTTCTATCACACTTCTGTTCACTTTCTCGCTCTTTCATCACTTCAGAGAGGAATGCTAGCACTCACAACATCAAATTCAGAAGTCAACAAACATGGGAAATCAGAGGCATGGGCTGAGCACACTATGCAAATTGTTATTTTCACATGAAACATCAAACTGGGGCCTTACTTCCTTTCCTAGGCAAAGCAATGCAGCATTTTCAAAGGCAACAGGTGGAAATTTGTTTACTGACAACAAAACTTTTTGTGTACTATGGAACTTGTGGAAGACCTGTAATGAGACATAATGTTGCTCTGCCTTCAGGAAACTCCACCACTGCTGAATGGCACACTGCTTTGAGGAGGGTGAGGGGGAAAGCAAAAAAAAAGAAAAATAGAAAAGAAGAACAGGAACTGGCTTAGCAAAATATTATTTCTGGATTCTACCCTAATAGATGGATTAGAACTGCACAACTTGGTGGCACAGAAGTAATGGAGGAGTGCATCCATGCAGTCTCTATATTGAGAGACAATGTATGGGGATTGTACGGGAATTTTAAAGAATGATTTAGAAAAAATGGAAAAAACTGCCACATATTTACATAGCATACAAAATAGCACCATCTGGCACTATGTTTATGTGGAAGGTGGTTTAGTTTTCCCAAACTTTAGCGAAAAAGAGTTACATGAAACAATTGATCATAATTATGAAAACCACATTTCCTTGCTTTTGAAACTACTATTTCTCAACAGGAAGGTTTTAAAATTTGGAGTTAGTTCTTGCACTGGAAACTGTTTATATTTCGTGTAGCTGAAAAAGAAAGCAGACTTCTCTAGCCCAGGGCACTTCCATATCAACTGTCATGTACTAGTGCATTAGGGCAATGTTTCTTGCTTAAAAAGCATAAAAAAAAAAATAGAAGAGACAGAGAAAAGTTCACTGTGCTTTAAAAAAAAAAAAATTGTTGACTGAAAAAACCAAACCAAAACAAAACCAAACAAAACACCACTACCCCTCTGTCTCCTATACTTTTAGGGACTTCCTAGGCCATTTACTTGTAGTTCCCTTCATAACTGCAATAAATAAATGAAACAAAGAATCTTTTTGAGCTAATGATCATCTAAATCTAATCCTTATCCTCCTAACCCTCTTAAACAGCTGATCAATGATCAAAATAAATGTGTTGTTGCCCAGATAAGTGGTTTTGTTTTGCCTTGTTTTAAGCAGCTAAAGATTTTGTTATACCCATCACATTCTTGAATCTATTCAACAAGGAAAAAAACAGTTCCCTATTTCCAGTGCAACAGCTCAGAAGATATTTTGGATCTCAAAGGTGGTGTCCACTACCCTTTGATAACATTACATTGAGCTCCTTAAAGTGGTATTTGTGCTTCAGGATGTGAACCATAACGGTTGGTGGTGGTTCTTCTTCCAACATTATCACCTCTACCTTTCTAGATGAAACCTGATGCTTTTCCAGCAATGTATCTAACTCGGTCTTCACACAGACATTATGAACATGGTACATGGGAGTGTCAAAGTCAGAAAACAGAACTGTCTATATTGGTTGGCAGTACCTACATTCATGCTGCTTTGAGGTCTCTGATACAGACCATTGCAAGAATAAGAGCTAAGTGCCTGGAAATGAAGCTGTAAATTCCACACTAACCAGTTTGAAAGGACACAGGCAGCTTAGTCATATGTGTATAGTGATCTTAGGCACAGGTGAAATAATTGGATAGTTTTTTTGGCTGAACATCCATATTGTCACAGTTAAAAGAATAATGAAGATGGCAAATAGCAAAGGGGCATTACAGGATTTGGTAGAATGCATCAGCAAATTATATAATTTGCAAAAATGGCAGCAATTTAGGTGATGCAAATGAAAGATTTTTCCTACCACCTCATAATCATGTTACTGTAGATCTAAACTACAATGCCTGCATAGAGAAAATATCCCTTACATGTAATTGTATTCTGTCTCCTTCACTGTTCTGTCTGGATATAACATTCATCTCGCCAGTCTTTCCAAATTTAATGGTGTTTCATTTGCTAACTTCAAAGGTGGACGGTCTAAATATGGCACACCTACACATCACAGAACTACACCTGGAGTGTGAAATCAGTTTTGTGAGCAGCACTGCAAGCAGTGACTAACACAGTTATAGTCTAAGTTTTACAAAACACTGTTGAAAGCATTTCTTTTTGTCCACAGTGAGCAACAGTCTATAAGTCTATCATCTCTGGATATGAAATGCAGGGAGGCTTTCAGTCCTGGAGACCCAAACCCCTATGACACTGTAACCATCCATCTACCCACAAAGGAAGCCATCAGAGCTGTCTATGCAGTTTTCCATCAACTGTTTAGCAAGAGCTTAAAAGTTTTAATCCACTCTGAGGACACCATGAATGTGACAAGGAACCAAATATTGCAGTGACCAAAACACTGCCAAAGGGTGACTAAGTAAGGAAAAAAAAAAAAAAGAAACTATTTTAGGGGTCATAAAGGAGAAAGACAGTTATTGGCCAAGAGAAATCATCTGGGATGCAGCCAAAGTGGCTTTCAGTTACAGCAAAGCAGAGCTTTGTAAGAACTCATGTCCCAGTTTCCTTTCTTTTAAGAATATTTTGACAATTGTAAAAATACTATGTCATACCTGAAGCAGTTGAGAGGATTGATTTTTCATTCTAAAATTTCACATATGCACTGTTGCACAAAAGGCTTTCTATTTCAGAGCTATTAATGAAATTTCTCTTGCCCCTTAACCCCCAGCCAGTCCATATGGTAAGTAAACACCTGTAAAAAAAGTATTTTGTGTAATATAACCTGTTAAATTAATCAAACTGCTGACTGTTTCAGTGAGTGGACTTAACTTCTTAGCCATCTGGAGGGACCTGGACAAGCTTGAGAAATGGGCCTATCTGAACAACATAAAGTTCAACAAGCTCCACTGCAATATCCTGCACCTGGATTGGGGCAATTCCAAGTACCAATTCAGGCTGGGAGATGAAGAGAATGAGAGTAGAGGAGGACCTGGGGGTACTAATGGATGAAAAGCTGGACATGAGCCAGCAATGTGTGCTCATAGCCCAGAAAGCCAACTGTATCCTGTGTTGCAGCAAAGCATGGCCAGCAGCTTGAGGGAGGTGATTCTGGCTTGCTGCTCTGGTGAGACCTTATCTGGAGTGCCATGTTCTGCTCTGAACCCCTCGGCACTGAAGACATGGACCTGTTGGACTGGGTCCAGAGGAGGGCCATGAAGATGATCAGAAGGCTGGAGCACTTCTTCTATGACAAAAGGCTGAGACAATTAGGATTGTTTAGCCTGGAGATGAGAAAGCTCTGGGGAGGCCTTATTGTGGCCTTTGAATACTTAAAGGGCAGAGATACTTTTTAGTAGGGCCTGTAGGACAAGGAGTGATGGTTTTAAATTGTAATATGGTAGATTAAAACTTGGTATAAGGAAGAAATATTTTACAATGAGCATAGTGAAACACTGGCCCAGGTTGCCCAGAGAGATGGTAGGAGCCCCATCCCTGGAGACATTCCAGGCCAGGCAACCTAGTCTAGTTGAAGATGTCCCTGCTTGCTTCAGGGCAAGTTGAACTAAATGACCTTTAAAGGTCCCTTCCAATACAGACCATTCCATGACTCTATGCTGAAACAGAGCTTGAAATGCTGTAGTAGCAGGTGTATCATGAATTAATGGAAGAACCTAATAAGTTCTCCAGTGAGGTTGTATCCAAGTTATCTTGAAAAAAGCTGAAGAAGACATGATGAGCAAAAGACAAGTATGAGCCTATTGTTTTCTTCTTTCCCTGAATACATCAACCTTTTCTTCAGAGGTAGGAGATTACTACGATAGGCCTTTTGTTTCTGACAGAGTAGTCATGTGGCTAGCACTCTGCATATTGATCTAGGAGTCTTCCAAACAAAAGACATGAGCTATCATGACCTGAACTAAGGAGGTAACACTTTCTGGTTGGGACGACAGCTGAGTAATAACATTCTGTGGGTTGGCAACAGAGGCACTCTTACATGACATGCTCACTGACAAATTTCATTTGTCCAATTTTTGAGTTTACTGCTGGTAAATCCATAAAGAAAGAACATGCTGAGGATACATTTCTGCCAAGTCGCTGTCAATTTGGGTAAAACCAAAGCCCTTGCAATAAAGTCTGAATCTGCAGCAGGCAATGTATGTTCCAGTCTGAAAGCCCAGTGAATTTTCTCTTTCATCCTTCCAGCTCAGTCATACCACAGGCATTTATTTTAACAAGCAGTTTGAGATACACATTTAAAATTTATTTACCACAGTCAAAAATTTTAAGATCAAGGCTTCTCATTTAATGCCAGAGAGTGACTCATTGTGCTTAAATGTCTGACCTGTTGAGGTATTATTTACTAAAGATCTGTAACTAGTAACACTAAATAAACACACGTATCAATTATAAGAGGTGTTTGCCCTGCAAACGCAGGGAGTGGTCTCAGATTTCCAGTAATTCCCCTCTACCCAGTTCTACATGCTCATCAGGTCTTTATTATTACAGCTCCAGGGATTCCACACATCCAGGCCCTGATAAAAGAGAGGATGGGTTAAGTGATGAGACTAAAGGGAAGTGGAAGCCAGTGTTCCAGCATGCTTTTCTGCTTGGGGGTAACATTAATTCTAAAGACTTGGTATCAATTCAATCTTGTTTTTATACAGTATGACTTTCAGCTACCTAACACATAGGTACCAGCATGCTGGTGATTCCCCTCCAGAAAGCTCTTCTACACTCTGCCTGCTGGTCACAAATGCATTAACTGGCAGGAACTGTTTTGATGTTCTCTGATACTTTTTCTATATTGCTGGAGAGATACGGGTCTAAGAAGGGACCATTATATGTGCATCATTTGCAAACTTCTCTCCTCTGATGGTCTGCTAGATCTTCAGCCTGGTAAGCTTAGTTCTAAACACATTCATTAGTATTTGCCATAAACTCTGTCAAAGCAGTTTGGCAGGGATCCTGCCTTGGAAACAATAACTCATTTTCTTCTCTGGGAGATTCTCCAGATGCCAGGGCTATAGACTACAGTAGAAAGCTTTTAGACAAGGATCTTCCCCCTGGTTATCAATCTGTGTTTAGAAAAGGTCAGGATCAACCGGAAATAATTTGCTTTGGTAATTTGAATATGCTTGCACAATGTCTATTTATGTTACACCTGGCTCACAACAACACAATGAACTACTTCCACTATCACTAAATACATTACCAGGCTTGAAAGAATGTAGCTGCTAAAAATCAAGGAGGATCCCATAGCACTCTACTGAGAGCAGTAATCTTCCCCTGTAAAGCACCTGTGTTTTTAGATTTCAACCTCCAAAGCCAATCTGAATTGATATGGGAAAAGGGGAACACAAAACCACCACAACTGGGCATTAGCAAAGACTATTCACACAGGCTGTGAACTGGAAGGCTGACATTTATTTTACTTGCCAACTAAGCTTCCTAACTTGTTTCCACAAAACCAAAAACTCACCTGCCAAAACCTTCTGTAAGGTAACATCATCCATCTCCCATAATGACCTCACAAAATACCAAGCATACCTGAACATTTCAAGTGAAGCACTTACTTCGTTTTGTAATGAAAATGCAGGTTCTAGACAAATTTTTTCTGTCTTAGGAATACAATGTTTTGTAATTAGTGCCTCCCCACTAAAAAGTGGCCTATGGTTCACTTGATCCTCAATTCTCTTCTGTAAGTGCAGGAAGACACAGTATATGACATGGTCTCTATCGTATTTGGCACCAAACTGAGATGCTAAAGATGTGAACTCCCTTCCTTTACTTGACTGCTTGTGGACTGCATCACCTCACTTCTTTTGACTATTAAATAAGTTACATTTACTGTGTTTGCATAAGTCCCTTGAGGCAGACCATCTCTGCTTAGTGCTTCTCCTGCCCTGAAGTAAAGGTTTCTGTCCTTCGTAATTGATTCCCTCTGTAGATAACTGTAAATAAAGCAATGTATGACTAGTGGCTTTATGAAAACAAATCAAGGCAAGATATGCAGAGTGTATTTCTTCCTCTCATCTGTTTCTAAATACCTGAAGGACAGATTCTGCAATGGACATATATTCCAAGGGATGGAAGAAATCAAACTCAGTTCTGATTGTCTAGATTATGGACTAGCTATGTACATGCACCCCTCCCTTCTCAATCAGTCTCACAACAGATTTGTTTAACTCAATTTCTATGTTTTGCATTATCTGAGGTTTTATTTGTGTGAATCTATGCTATATGCATACTAAATAAGAGTTGGCTGGATATATGGAAAATAATTAATTGCATGAGATTATGGGGATATTATTGATCCTCCTAAATCATGAGTCAGACTCTCCCAAAGAGGTCAATATTCTAATACCCTGTTTTCTACAATTTCATACAAGTAGCTAATTGATGTTGGGTTTCTTTCATGTTTTGAATAGACATGACATTTCCAAGCTTTCTGCCATACACAGTAATCTAAACAAACGACTCACTCTACCCCTGCCAAATCTGAGATTCTCTAGCACTCTCATTACTCTAGGAGACAAGTCTCACAAGGCTGTTGCTCACATTGAGCAAGCTGGCAGATCTGGCACAACAGGGAGAAATGTTTCAGCTGTGCTCTCCGTTGCTCACCAGTCACAACAGACTATGAATCTGTCAATATGGGTTCATTACAAATTGAAAAAAAAAGGAGCATTGCACTCTTTATTTCCACTTATTGTGAATGGAACCTAGACTCAAAACCGGCATCCCAGAAACAAGCAGACTGTACATTTGGGACCTCTGACATATTTACAGCATGCAAGTGCATTATCCAACATCTTGATCTATATTCTGCACTGCAATTGTTTCAGAGTTTTTGGCCAGGGGAATTCTGCTGTTCATTATCTCATGCATGAAAAATATTAAACAATCAACTGACTGAACTGAGAAATACAGAGTGCTTTATCACATCGGAACCACATATAGCTGTCCTTAATCACTCTCAGAAACAGCACAATTTGTCTGGGAACATTGCAAGTGAAACACCAGCCTGGAGACTGAACAACCCCTGCTCCCTCAGATGCTCCTTGTAGGCCATGTGCTCCAGGCCCTTCATGAGGCTTGTTGCCTTTCTCTGAACATGCTGCAGCACCTCAAAGTCCTTCTTGTAGTGAGTGGCCCAGAACTGAGCACAGTACTCAAGGTATGGCCTTACCAGTGCTCAAGACCGGGGAATGGTCACCTCCCTGTTCCTGCTGCCCACAATGTTTCTAATACAAGCCAGGATGTCATTGGCTTTCTTTGCCACCTGGACATGCTGCTGACTCATATTCAGTCAGCTGTCAACCAATACCCCTCAGGTCCCTCCCCAGGTTGCAGGTTTCCAACCACATATCCCCAAGTCTGTACCTTACTATCGGGCCGCTGAGATCTAGGTGGAGGAACTGGCATTGGCCTTGTGGAACTTCGTACAATTAGCCTTGGCTCATTGATCTAACCTGTCCAGATCCCATTGTAAAGCCTCCCTACTCTCTAGTAGATTGACACAGCTACCCAGTTTCATGTCATCTGCAAACTTACTGAGGGTGCAATCAATTCTCTCATCCAGATCATTGATGAAAACATTCAAGAGGACAAGTCCCAGTACTGAACCCTGGGAGACCCCATTAGTGACTGGGTGCTACACAGATTTAGGAATTTCTGAAGGAGAATGCTGTGGGAGGCAGTGTCGAAGGATTTACTAAAATCCAGATAGACAAGGTTCAAAGGACTTCCCTCATACACTAGGCATGTCACCTTATTGTAGAAGGAGATCAGATTAGTCAGACAGGACCTGCCTTTCATAAACCCATGCTGGGCCTGGTCACCTGGTTGTCTTGTAAGTGCTGTGTGATGCCACTCAAGATGACCTGCTCCAGAACTTTTCCTGGCACTGAGGTCAGATACTTTTGGTCCTTCTTGTAGATGGGCATCACATTTGCTAGCCTCCAGTCAACTGGTACCTCCCTGGTTACACAGGACTGTTGACAAATAATGGTGAATAGTTTGGTGAGTATATCTACCACCTCTTTATGTACCCTTGTGTGCTCCTTACATACCCTTGGACATCTTCTGCTGCTGCTTCTGCTTTTTGCTGTGGTTTTATGCAAATTCCTGACCTCAGATCCTTATTTCAACCCATTGTTTTTTTTTTTTTTCTGTTACTTTCCCTTACATGTGGGGGGTGGAAGGGAGGAAAGCTTTCGAGAGTAGGCTGTGTGAACCCAGAACACAAAGGTATGATAGAGAAGCTTAAAGCCCCTTATCTATATTTATTCTTACTTCTGAGCAGTGCTACTAGTCAGTTCTATTAAGCATTGGCTTTGCTTGAAGCAGTGTAAATAAACGACTTGCTCAAGCAGCATTAAGACCAAATTTTCATTAAATTATTTTTACAGATCCTTATCAAACATCCTGCTCTGAAGCATGTAGGTGTAGCTGATTTCCTTGCAAAAACTTATTGTCACCACACATCATTTTCTGTAGCCTTTAAACCTTTACTCTGGAGCCTGCTACTATTAACTAATTATGAGTTTTACTGACTATGATTTTTCTAATGACAGCCTTCAGTGTTTAAATTTCTAATCTGAACTTCAGTGCCTCCATCAGTCTTAATTTCTATTTATGAAGCAATTGTCGCTTGTTTTCTAACCTTCCCGAGTATGTTTATCTACTGAATAATGCTCTGGCATCTAAATTGCTCTCTGAGTTACTCAGTCCAGTTCAGGTTTTCTTTGAATTATTGTGACAACAGTTTGGGAACCACAATATCAAAGCATATGGAATTTCTAGAGAAGCAAGTAACTACACCAAAATGAGAAATGTTTCTTACTGCATTCCTGGACATGAAGCAAATACATTGCTGAACTCTAGGGGTACATTAAACACAACACAACTTGAAAAAAAAAAAATCTTGTTTTCAAAGCTGAAAAAAAATGTGGGCAAATTTGGAAGATTCTGTAAGACATTTAAATGTCATGCAACTTTCTACATCTTCAGAGGAAAAGCAAGAATGGAGAACATTTCAAGCCTGGTTCGATCTACCTCTGCATTTTGAGTCTTTTTACTTCATGGATGAAGCCACAATTTCTTCTGGGAATGTGTGCCTGCTTCATGTTGACACTAGCAAATATAAATAGCTGTGAGCTGTTTCAGTTGCTATTTTCAGAATGTACAAAGTCAGGCACAGTGCTATGAGAGCAGGAAAGGGAGGCAGCATAATTGGCCCAAATGAAATATGAGCAATGAGAACTCCTTCACATAAGAAAGACTGTACAGTGTCTTGTAAGGAAAAGCTAACCCATGCAGCTTCTCACAGTGAGGTAAGATCAACAATCCTGTCTGGAATCCCAGTGCTCTGACGTTACCAACCCTTTAAATCACAGTGAGCTGGGAGAAAGGAAAATGCTGCCAATGACTTGATGACATCCCAGAATATGGCTTCCTCTAGTGACTTGCCTTCCCTAGAGGATACAGAGGACAAAACTAACTCCCTTTTAAAAGGAAGAATGCTACCTTCCTATACATGTTCTCCACTACTGCTTTCTTCTTTGAAAGCTGACAGATCTAACTACTCCTGCTTGATGCACTACTGAAGCAACTCCCAAACAGAGGTAGAGTAGTAGTAGTATAGAAACTGAAATTCCAAGAGAAGATCTCAAGCTCCTTCCTCACATTTCCCCTACTCCCTGTTTTCTTTTAGCAGAGCAATGCCTGCCAGAACCCAAGAGCACACAAATAAAAAGTCATAAAAGATGAAAGCTAACTGAATGTAGCTGACTTAAGATTTTAGAGATGGTTCCTGATGGGTTTTTATTTCATAGAATCATAGAATGGTTTAGGTTGGAAGGGACCTCAAAGATTACCCAGTTCCAACCCCCCACCATAGGCAGGGACACCTCCCACTAGAACAGGTCGCTCAAGGCCTCATCCAACCTGGCCTTGAACACCTTCAGGGAGGGAGCAGCCACAACTCCCTTGCACAATCCATTCCAGTGTCTCACCACCTTCACTGTAAAGAACTTCCACCTAACATCCCATTTAAATCTCCCCTCTAACAGTTTAAACTCATTACCCCTCATCCTGCCATTACAAGACCTCGTGAATAGTCCCTTCCAAGCCCTCCTGTAGGCCCCTTTCAGATACTGGAAGGCTACTATAAGGTATCCTCAAAGCCTACTCTTCTCTCTTATTTAATACCGCATTGCTTCTTGCACAGTGATGTCTATGTGTGCTAGTTCAGAAACCAAAATCCCACATTACGGTTGGTGCTGCCCCAGCATATGTGAATGCATTTCTGCTCCAAACACTGTTTGAGTTACCAGGGAAAGAATCAAGCTGAGGCTTAGTGACAGTAGCATGCAAACACTAGCATTCTCATGCTGTTCTTCACCTCTGCTTTTCTATCACTAAGTGCTGCAGCAGAAACAACAATGAAGGAGGTAATTAGGAAGGCAAATCAAAAGTGAGAAGTATGCCTGACATACTGATGCTCCTTAAGTCTGACAGAGAAGTAGTTTGGCACAACTGATTCTAACCCATGAGGCCGATGTTCATTGCTTTGTTCTGCCTCCACATGCTTTACTGGGAAGGGCAATAGGATGGAGGTGGCAGAGAGCCAAGAATTAATTCCCAACTCTAAAACCTGTTTTACATCAGCACTGAGAGCAGCCTGATGGCACTAAGTCCTCAGAGGCTCTAATCACAGAAGTAGTCAGAAAAGCGGTAGTCTAGGTTAACAAATTTCTTACATTCTTCATCAGTGCCTCTGTTTCTATACCTATCTTTCACATTCTGCTTTACTCCAAGGCTGAACACAGGAAAACTGTTCTGTAGCTCCCTGTGTGCTCTTTAATCTGCAGGAGCAACAAATGTCGCAATACACATTCTATAAGGCCATCTCCACAAAGCTAGAACAATTACAGAGTCATCTTCTCAGACTGGATTTGTACAGCATTTAGTACTGAGAGAACAGAGGTTCTCTCTTATCCCATTCATACAAATTAATGGGCTGTAGGAGAACTAAAAGAGATGTTGGATACATTCCTTACAGTCTTTAGGCAAAAAGCAGATACCATATTTATGAAGTTTTCTGCATCTAGCTGGAAAATCTAACACAAGGTCACAGAACAGTTGAAAGTTTCTAACAGGAATGAATTCTGTGCATTTATGACAATGTCCTGCTTCAGCAGCATCCCCATAAATTAATTCCTCAGAAGGTAAGTACAGACAGAGCAAAATTGCAGTGTAACAGACAGAAAAGTCAGCCCAGGGGTTGTTTTCAGCACTACTTTCAGGGATACTGAAAAAAATTAACATCTCATAACATCATCCGCTATGAGCCTAAAATGTAGACCCCAAACAAGTCTGCTGAGAGCAAAATAATAAGAGGTGATGTAATTTGGACCTTTCCAACATGTTGGCGAACTACATGTCAGAAAACTGTTATAAATGTCACTGAGTTTGTTCTTCTGTTTGTCACTGCAGTAAAGTGGAACATTCAGTGAATTCCTGAAGATGTATGCTCTTCCTGGGACAAAGCAGGCTAATTGAACTACTGAACTCAGGTGTTCCCAAAATAACAGCAACTTGCGCACTCAAAAATGGCCAGGAAACAGGTGTGAACTGAGAATATCTGGAGATCTCTAACAGTCCAGAGAAAACGGTTCAGAGAAAAAACAAGAGAGAGATTTATAAGGTGTACCCACAATACAGACCAAGAAAAAAAGTCATACAAGACACAAAAAAATATTATTCTGGTACCACTCAGAGGGGATCTTACCGGACATTGTCTTCACTCAAGTAACACATTTCCCTTCCTGCTACTGTTTACTGTTTACATATTATAGAGGTCAGTGTCTTGATGCTGTTTGCGCTGATAAATTACAGGTGGTTCCTCTCTGATGACCCACACCTAACCTACTTAGCTCTACCACAGATTCCTTCCACAGAAGGAAAGGGAAAACAGAATAGCACTGATCATCGTCTGGCTGAACTTACAGTTTAGTCATTAAAATCAGCAGCTTTATTCTGTTCTATAGCAGTAATATGAAATGTATTCTATATTCTACTCTATTTTAATGCCTTGCACATAATATGCTATCCTCTGCCATGTTCTATGGCAGTGGTCTTGTGAAGCTGTTAGCTCTGTTTTTTCATGTCCACATAGCTGAGTAACTTAAAAAGATATGCCAAGGAGGCTATTCCAAAGGTTTACTAGCCAGGGCTGGGAAACTAAAAAAGCCTAACTATGAACTATTTCCCATTCCTTTCCTCTGGGTCTACTTCAGACCTGCATATTCATATCTAAACCAAGACATTTCAGAGGGCAGAGCAACACATTCACTCATCTGCTTTTCTTGCCTAGAGAGCCTACCTAGAAGAAAAGGAGCACAGCCTTCTGATAACCTCAGCCCCAGCTTTCCCTTTGACCTCACAGTTAAGCTGGGTGTAGTGGTTTAAGCAGTTACCTGTCCCCCATCTTTTCATATAAACCCTGGCTAGGACTCAGAAACATTGGAAGTTGATAAGTGAAGCTTTATATTTACAGCTTTGCACAACATACAAGCAGATACTTACAAGGTGTAGCAGATATTTACAAATATATACAATAAAAAGGTAATACAAAAACACCACACCCCTGCTAGAGACCAAAATCCCCAAGAGGGGTAACCAACCACTCCTACCACCTCTCCTCCCTTCCCCAATCTTATCTCACCACCTCTTGATGCCGCAGATAAGCTGAGGTAGATTGGCCAGGGGGGTTAGCAGTAGGGAAGAAGTTAGTAGTATTATTGAGAATTAGCTACCAAGGCAGAGACAAAGGAGACCATGCAAGAGAAACAGCCGCAGCCCAGAGTGGTCTGAAACCGTCTGCCCTATCTATATTTTGGTTACAATACTTAAAAACAAATTTTTTTTTCTTTCTCAGTAAAGCTCTGATGAGGTGACATACTGTGTTTTCCTCTCTCAGCCAATAGTCTAATTTCTCACTCAAATTCTCCAATTAGTTCAAAACAGCACACTGGGATCAGCCAGGCCATCCACAGAAGTGATTACTGCTCACTTGCCAGAACACCTCTGACTTGGCTGTAATATGACACACTGACTATTGGCTGTAAAGCCACTGGCGAAAGTCCTGAGCTGGAAAATGAATGTGTGACTAATACCTAGCATTTTTTGCTTAATCATTCAGCTATGTAGACACAGTATCCTTACAAGTAAACCATTCCGGCCAGAGACAAAAGAGAAGATTTAATACTCTTCTTTTTAAAAACACAGCTGGAGATGTTACTTCTAGAAAAAATAATATTCTCGCCTCAGACTGGAAGTTAGAATAGTAATTTTAATTTACATGGTCAAGCTACAGCTTTGAAAAAAAACCTAATCCACAGAAAGTAAGGCAAAATGTGAAATAATCTAAGAACTTTCTTCGAAATGAAGACTAGATAAAAAAAGACAGATTCTTTAGGACAGAAGTAGCCTGTAAGCAGTCAGTGATGATCAATGAAGCAGCTCAGTTTAATTCATCATATAGCAACACTTTCCAATTCTAAAACAAGGATGAAATAGTATTTTGCAAATTTTGACTCATCAGTGTGAAAATATTTAAAGACAACACAAGCATGTTACAAACTTGGGAGTGATTTTGAAATTTTAAATTTTATCTTTAAATTTTGTTTTAAGGTGGTGGTGTTGTTTGGCTGTTTGTTTGGTATTTTTAAAAATCAACTTCCCAAAACCAAAAAAGAAATCTCTGGAAGTGAACTCAGGATATCTGCTTTGCTGGCCCCAGTTTCAGATGGCTAGCATGCCCTCTGCTTTGTTTATATTTCATATAAAGTAATGCATTTGAAAAGCAATTGAAGCTCTATCTGAAGAAAAAAAGGGAAGTGAGAGAACTTTTTAATTCCAAAACAGGATGAAGGAATTAATTTACCTTGTTACATAGCCCCAAAAAATTCCAGTATCATTGCCATCACATTAAATATATATCTCAACATATAATCCAGACTAAATCACACATAAACAAAAAGTATTCCAAGCAAAAGACCCTGAAAACAACTTAAGTTCTTACAGCTAGAGTATAGAAGTGTCTTTGGAATGTGAGGTTTAATTTACAAGTCAATTACCATGCTATGAATAATTGTGTTTGCCTCCTGAAAAGAGGACAGACCTGTTTCACCTCTAGTGACAGGATTTAGAAGTATAGCAGATTAGTAATCACTCAAATAGAGACTTGTCAAATGAGACCTGTCACAAACAGAAGCAGCTAATCTAACGCTGACACACCTTAAGAAAAATAATTTCAGTGATTCATAGTTGAACTATGATGCAACCCCAGCTGCTCTGTTCCCAGTTCATGACAGTCTTTGCTATACTGAAAAGAAAGTTTTGTATTTTGTGCTATTGACTTTTTCAATCCACTGTGGTTTATAATCACAGTCTTGGAACAGCCTCAGGGCCCAAGAACAGGCTCTTACAGATTAAGCTGTATCTATGATAGACTTTCTAGGATTTACATGCATTTGGTCTTGTCTATCTGAGGAAATCAACTGGAACAGATATTTGAAAAGATGAGTACCCTACATAGACATTAAAATAACTCAATTATGTTATCCCAGGATTTGAAGGACAGGAAGAGTATCAGGCTACACAAGACTTACAAGAGGCTAACCAAGAATGATGAACTGGCAGCAAAGGGGCTAATAATTTTTTTAATGTGCAGTTTCACCCAAAAATTTCCACATAAGATTCATTTTCCCAGGAAATCAAAATACACATACTTTACTCTCTTCTGTGTCAGCAATTTAAGTTGCTTACTTGATTTCTGAAAGCTTCCCCATGAATCTTTCTCAACTTCCACAAGGCAGTATTGATGTGGTTTGAATTAGACCTTCCTTATAGCATTTAAAGCTCTCTTTGACGCAGAGTATGCCTTGCTGATTATATTTGAAAGACAGCATGTAATTTCTCTAAGCAGCATAATTGCATTTTTGATCCATTCATTTGTTTGTTGGTGTTTCAATCTATGCATGCTGTAATTGAGCTAGTGAACAGAGTAAACAAAAGTGCTTATGCAGGAGGTTGGATAGATGACCTTTAAAAGTCCCAACTCAAAGTATTCTATGGTTCTATATGCCTACCAGGATCTAAAGGCACTGCTGTGTTCAGTAAATGTGCATTTCCTTTCTCCACTTGTTCAGTATTTCAGTACATTGTTAACAACTGGTCTCCCACCAATAAGATACATCAAGGCTCTGAAAATAAATATTTGTGAAATTTGGATCCATTTTAGGTCCACCTCTGCACACATTTTCAGATGTATCATAGATGCTAGGCATGGCATTTTAGGTTACCCTCTTTCTTCAGAGGAGCTGGTGCTGCGCATGCTAGGTCACCCCACTGAGAAGAGAGACCACTACTGCTCATACTTCACTGCGGAGCCACATCATTTTACCCATTCCGCTCAGTTTTAGTAGGGTGGTGCAATTCTTAGTCAAGCAATAATGCTGCCCATCTTGGCAATTCTTCTGCTACGAGTAAGGCTGCCTCCCACTGGTAACCTTATGTCAGTACCATCCACACCTCTGTCCTTGTGACATTTTTCCTTTGCTATAGTCTGAAGAAGTGATCCACACTCCCCAAAGGCTGAGGGTGCCATACAGCCTACTCTGAATCTTTGGCGTCTTGCTTGGGACAATATATTGGGAAGGATACTACAAGACTGAGCTAACACACAGTCAGTACTCTGCTGTTATCAGGAGTACGTACCTAGAGCTATCACCCAGATTTTTATCTGAAATTGCCACTTAGTAAGGACAGTAGTACAAAGTGTACAATAGCAATGAGGTTTCAGTTTCCTGATGCCAGAGCTTTGAGTTGTTTTTTGTTTTGCTCCCCCCCTATTTGGTTGGGGTTTTGTTTGCTTTTGTGTGCATGTGAGTGTGGTTTGTTTGTTTTGGGAGTGTTGTTTGGGTTCTTGTTTTGTTTTTCTTTGTGGTTTTTGTTTTTTAAACAAGTAAAGTGCAAGGGAAGAGCTGTAAACAGGCAGAGCATGTATCTGTGACGTAGTATAGTGGAAAGTGAGGAGTGGGATGGGACAGCTTCCTGTTCAGGTCAGCTTACAATTGCTTTTTAATCAGCCTTTTTTGTTAAGAAAACTCTGATTCTGCACACCTTTATTCAGTAATAAAATCTTTCAGTAATAAAAATATTTCACTTGCCTTTAGCAAACTGACCTCAACCTTATATGGAATTCAGACAGCTCACAAAGAATGCATTAAACCTCTTGCCCCTCCTCTATTTGAGGCAACTGTTCTTTAAGTGCTTAGCAGAACTATGCTAGAGATTCTTTAAGAAATGTAGGAATTTCAAGCTCAAGCCACAGACTGGTTTGTAAATAAGAAGAAAAAAAATTCATTCTCTTGTCTAGGAACTTTTCCAAAAGTGTAATTTTTACAGTGATAAATAAAACATGCTTTGAAATACTAAAAGGACGCAACAATTTTAATCAGGGGTCCAGTACCATGAAGTTTCACAGCCTAAGTTTTAGCAGTAGAACGAAGATGATCTTGAACATTGCTAAGTTAATCTGTTTCTGAGAAACAGATTGTAGGATTCCTACACAGCCTGATACACCATATACCTTGTTCACACCGAATGCCACAGCAGCAAGATCATATGGATACTTGCTCCAGGGGCTTCCCTGGGAGATCCCTGACCACGGGATTAATTTCTACTAATAGGATCACCAGCAGACTAGCCTTTTAAGGTTCACCTTTGTCATCGGTAGGGGCTATCAAGAAAACATGCAATCTGAGTGCAGGAGCTGGCTGGTTGGGCCCAGCAGAAGACACTGGCAGGGGCAAGTGCTGTCCCCAGGAAAGGGGATCCCATTCCACGGGGCTTTGCCACAAGACCCATGACAGCTCAATTTTATGAGTACACTGAAAACAAGTTAGGGCAGCCAACTCCTACCCAGACATGAAAAGTTTTGACTACAATAAGCTGAACCACACAACTTTAATTTTTTTCCTCTCTTTTTTTTCTATTTCCCCCACCTCCCACCTGGCAACGACAGAGCTTTTATAACAAAGTGAGCTTTTTTTTTCTTTTTTCTTTTTTTCTTTTTTTCCCCCAGCTGGATTCATCAACACACTCATACAGCAAGTCAAAGTAATTCTAATATCACACAGAACAACTTCTACCTTGTCTTCGCCAACCAAAACAGGTGGAGGGGCAAGGAACCCTGATTGAAATTGAGTCTTTTCAGAATGGAGAAGACTGAGAAGGGATCTAATAAATGTATATATATATGAGGGCTGGGTGTCAAGAAGGAAGGGACAGCTTCTTCTCACTTGCACCCTTTGATAGCACGAAGGACAATGGATGTAAACTACAGCACGGAAAGTTCCATCTCAACATGAAGACGAACTTGTTTACTGTAAGGGTCACAGAGCACTGGAACAGGCTCTCCAGAACGGTTGTGGATTCCGCGAGTATCACAAGTTATCTATACGGCAGAAGTAACACCGAAGGTGCCAGCAGATGGCACTCCAGAATGTGAGCAGCACTTCTGGGATCATCGGAGCTGCAGCCTCGCTGGCTGCGTGACGCACTACAAACTACTCATATACAGGCTCTAACAAGCCCAGTATGTTTCTAGATTAAGCTCACACAAGTAAAAAAATCAGTGCTTTCAATGTTCCACATCTTTGATCAGGGTTCTAGTTCCTGTCTCCAGTTTAGGAAATCTCTGCATCTGTGCTGCATATGACCAAAGCACTCTGTAAAATAGCCTCTTTCTAGATTTAGGGATGAGATTTTTTGCGGTGTTACTGGTGAGCTGAAATACTTCTTGCCCTGTTGTTTGTTTGTTGGGGTTTTAAAAAATTTTCTTCCCCCCCCCACCTTTTCTTTATGTTCCCTGGGATTTGAATGGTTACAGGTTAATAGCTTTGTTCTTCAGCCCACTCTTCTTTACTAAGATCACCACAAGTAGATTACTCCTACTGGTTTTAGGAAAGGAGTCATCCCCTACAGATTGATTTTAATTAAAAATACTTGATAGGTCCTAGAATTTTACTATTGGAGTCCAGGAATGCTTGTAAGGAAAAATTCAGCTCTATCTGCTTCTGTTGCTAAGATTAACCCTCCTCAGGTCTACCAACTAAGCTTTTACTTGCAGGACTTCAGTTGAGGAGAAGGATAAAGTTATGCCTTAGAAGAGAGACCTTCAGTAAGGAAGAGAGTCTTGTTACTCCTCAAAAGAACTTTCTTGTATAATTCATACCTGGACCCTAGGTTTAAGAGGGTTTCTTCCTCTTCCTTTTTATACAATGACTGCATTGAAAGTATCCAATATTCTTTTTACTCTGGAGTTTCCAGAGTGGCTGAGTCATACTTTATGCCAGTATTTCTTTGGTCTAATATGGAGAGCTAAAAAGAAGACTGACAATGCCAAAAGCATTTTCCAGAACTCTCCCTGTAAGGCTTCAGAACAAATACTGAAGTCTGGGCTCAAGTCCAGTGTACTGAAGCCACATAAGCTAACTGGAGGATTTAAACATTTCTGCAGTTTCTAGTGTATTCATAGCACTATGGGACTGAATATAGCATGCCTGTGAAACACTTTCAAAGGGTCAAATGCAATTTTCTGTATAAATACAGTTGTACAGTCATTAATAACTTCACACTTAAACCATCTGCTGAAAGCTTGGTGTACCAGTTAACATGACTATTTTTCTTCTGGTCTCAAAAAATGGTTTACATTGGTAATACAATTTCAAAATGTTTTTGTGGTTTATTTTGCGTTTTTAAAAAAGTTGTTTAATAACCCACAGAAGGAAGACTTAATTAAGAAGTTGACATTTGCATACTGATCTATTCCTTCTTGAGAAAGCCGAAGAAGTGAGTTCTCCGCACATGCAAATGTACAGCAACTCTGGCTTCCAGCCCACTCTGGCATAAGCATGCACCCAAAAAAAAAAAAATTTAGAAAAAAATTGTTAGTTTCCAGAGATACCATGTACCACTGATGGAAAAAAAGGTCTCTTTCTGACTGACCTCTCTTCAGCCACTCTGTGTTCACCCTGTAGCACTGCATGGGGATGTTGTGGCCAAAGTGTAGAACCCGACACTTAGACTTCTTAAATCTCATGCCATTGGGCATCGTAGTGGAGAGGAAGCCTGCAACACTTGATTCAGAAGCTGACTCTCCCTGGTCTAAATTTGAAATAAGCTCATTGATTCAGAAGCTGACTCTCCCTGGTCTAAATTTGAAATAAGCTCATTCTTTCCCAAGGTAGTAAAGGAAATCCAGGTCTTCCAGGACATTAGGTTGAGGCAGAGTTTTGCCCTTTTTTTAAAATTAATTCCCTTCTGATCAGAAGTAGCTCCAGTTAAAATACCTTAATGACAAAGGGAGAGTCTTGATTTTGATCTTGCAAACCTTTTCATGCCAGGATGACTTCACAGATATAATCTGAATTACTTCAAATTATACTGGAGTAAATTACTTTAGAATTAGGCCCATGGTGTCCATGACTTTATTCTTCTCTGGGATCCTGAAGGTGCAGATTTTTTAAAACTGAAACAGGCACATGCAGAAGTTGGGGTATCCCTGGAGATCACTCCCACTTTAAAACAATTGTAGTGGTAGGAAAAGAGTTTACAAGAGGCTGTGGTTCTTTCCACCTATATGTTCTCCCTTCTCTGAACGCTGAAAGTTTGTCTGCCTACATTACAGCTGCTGTTGACTGTGTACATAATTTGGTGTTTATTTTAACATAAATGAAACAGCCTCCACAAATGGCAGCTTACACAATCATCAAAGTGAGCAAATGGCAAACAGGTGCACATAAGGGAACAGCATCCCTTGATGGAGTTCAGACTTACTGAGACAGCCAAGAGCCACACAGTCCTCCTTGCTTTTAGGATACTAGTGTGTGATAGGGCTTAGCAGGCAGCTTCTAAAGAAAGACAAAAGCATTAGACTGAGCTCAGAGCTGCAGTCCTGGCAGACACAATTACATGGCCGTACTTGGGATTTCTCACTAGGTCAAGGTTCTGGCTGCTCTCTCAAGCTGAATAAGGAAGTGTGAACGAACACTGTCTCACATTGGGAGTGTTTGAAATTTCATCCTAGGCAATGACAGGACAAGTCAAAACTGTAGCAAAACACTGTGCAATGGCACTGACTTGTGCCAGCTAGAGACTCAATCCAATAAATTTAAAACGACGACTGAGGAAAGCTCATTATGCATGTACATATATATATGCATGTGTGTGTACCAACGGCCAAGTACAATTGTATCTACATTAGCAAACAGAGTTCTGTAACAGGAACAGATTCAAAGAGCAAATAATTTGGTAGTAAGGATCAGGGTTTGCCTTACATATGCTGTAGGAATTTTTATTTCAGGCTTTCTCTAGTCTGGTGTAGACTTGTGGTCTGACCGTATGATTTCATCTGAAAGGTACCCAGTCTGTCTGTCTCAAGGCTACCCAACAACATAAAAGCACAGGAAGTGAGGTTAACAAAGAGATTCACACCAAAACTACAATCCCAAAGTAAAATGTGTCATGGATCAAGTTGAATTTGCTGCTGATATTCAATCCCATACTGCTGTCATGCCAGCTTCAAAATGAAGTGCTTGCTGGAGCAAAGTGTCACAGGCCTTTAAGTTCAGATTGTAACACAAGAGGCTTCCTGTTCTGGTTGTTCCTTTTAGGTTCTGGGTTTTTGGGTATTGGTCCTCTTCTGCAGGGATGGTGGTAAGAAGGATGGGAGTTGGTTTTCTGCTTTATGCTGTTTGTATTTTTCCCTGCATTTCACTGCACTTTTTCTGCAAATAGGCTAAGGTAATCATACCTTACTTTATTAGCTAAAGTAATTGTGTATTATGTTATCTTATTTATACTAAACTCCTGTGTTATCTCACTCTCTATCTCAGCCCAGAGATTTTGTGTGTTACTTTTCCCTCACTCTGTGTTGGAGGGACACAGGCAAGTTAACAGGTTACAGTGCATTAACCTGTTATGAATGCTAATGAAAATACCTGTTTCGTCCTACTGGCAGTGCATGGTGCAAATGCTACTGGTGCTGTGTAATATTTCTGGTAACTGCTTGCAAAGAAATCTTCAATACTATGAGATGCCAGTGATATATTTTCTACACCAGTAATTTATTTTACACACACGCAGACTGACTTTTTGTCTTGTGTTTAAGTGGCATTTCAGGCTTATTGCTTGAAGCTTATTGCACAGCTTTAAATCATGGCTAGCTTTCTTGTGGCACCTGAAGCTTGTAATACCACACTATAAATGCACTATGCTGCTCATTGTCTGTATTACTGAAAAACTTTTTTATAAACAGTCTCTAAGTCATTAGTCATCTTGGTCAATTTCTATTTCCCACTGTAAATTAGAGGGGAAACCAAAATATGCTAAGTTGATGCTAAAATACCATGACATACTTCACTGATTTACTAGGGAATAAACAAAGACAGATCTTGCCTTTTATAGATACAAGCTCCTCTGTGCCAGAGTTGTATAATTGGCCTTTGCCAAAGTTTAATTACACACAGTATCTGTGGGCCTTTGGAAACACGACCTCAGTTAACTTCCATCAGAAAAATAAATCTGTGTTTAACTATCTCACCAGAAGAATTTTTCCATCATGGACAGGCTGTCATAAAGGCATTAACTGCAAAATAATATATCCCTTGTGAATAGAGATGCACTGGCTCCTCTGAAGAGACAGTATATATGTTGTTTCTGTTTTTTTTTAAATGCGTGTGCGTGTGTATATATGCACACATAGACATTTCTGATTCATCACAGCAAATACCTTGTTCCGTCAATGTCAGGGACTGTAGTAGCAATTCTAATGCCGGGGACTGACCTGATTCTTTAGAAAAGAACAATAAAATCCCAGCTCTCAAAACTGCCTGAATGCTCCAACAGTCAGGATCCACAGCGGTCAGAAGTGGGAAGAGAGGGAAGTTACTTACCCTGTATCTCAGGATATCACAAATACAATGGTATAGTCTTGACTGAAGCAGATTATTCCTGCTGTACATAGCAAATTATTGCTACATTTGGCAAACACTTTTCCCCCCTCTTATCACCACTCTGCTCCAGATGCAGATAAAACCAAGGATGTATCTTAAATCCAACTATCCAAGCTTCCCAAGTACAATGGAGTCATTGCCAAAACCTTCAGCTGACAGTTTTCAGGACATACAGGCAATCTGTCTCTTTTTCAGATCCCTGTATAGTCCTTTGGTGGCTAACATAGGCTAATGGGACAGGACTGAGGTTTGGCTGTTCAAGAGGCAAACACAGGATCTGGCAGAGAGCAAGATGATCTAAGCTTTAGAGTGCTTCTTTCTGGCCTTTGGAATGAGCTAGAGAACACAGCTTTCATCAAAAGGCACTAGTTCTAGGGCTGTTTTAAAGCTGCCTTAGCAGCTCACCTGGCAACAACCTTACACATCTCCCTTATTAAAGCAAAGCAGATTGTCCCACTGTGCACTGACTGTGCCTACATTATTACAGTGATAACTATTACTGCTGGATTCCTGCAGCTGAGGTAAGAGCACAATTGGAGGTGTTAAAGAAAAACAGTCTTTGGTTGTATGCTGTTTGAGCTATCAAAATATATGATTTATAGAATTCTAAGATATCTCTGAATCTGGAAGATTTTAGTTCTCCACATTCTGGTTTTACGGTATGCAAGTCCCCATTACTTAAAATGGTAACTCTGGCTGCTTTACTAGTAAAGCTGAACAGTAGCTTTCAACACACACTTACCTGTCCACATCATGTGATTTCACCCAACCATGTACTTACTGGTTATAGGAAGTTTTCCCACTGAGAAGTTGCCTCCTGTTTTTGTTCACATCAATTTCAATAGTTTAAGAATACTGGATTCTCATGCGGGATGGGAGCCAACTATTACAGAAACTGTGTAGCAACAGATGGTGGTGCAGATGGGAGGATTAAGTAGCCCCAAGCTCTGTCTGGCCTACGAACAAGGAAAAAGATGTTTCTGCAGATTATTTGACATTTCTCATGAGGTAACACAGTTGCTGAGCTCATGGTTTGTATTTACATGCATGCTCCTGTGATCAGACATCCACACTTACCCAGGAATAGCCACTAACTTCTGACACTGGAAGCTCAGTTGCTAGTCCCTACACTATTTGAATCAGCCAGAAATTTTAAGCAATGTCTTCCATATCTGAACCAATTGCTCTAAATGCAGTGCTGTTGACTGTATCATTCAATGATAATCTTGCAATGTCAAAGTAATTACTAAGTACTAACCTGGCAAATGACAGCAATGAAAAGGAGCAAAGTAACTAGAAGTGACAAGCTCAGCTATTATTAAGCAGTGTCAGAGCAAACCAGCTTCTTGGTAAGAAACTCTCTGTAACTTTCAATGCATTTCCAAAGGTGTCAGCTGTGCTAAAGGATGGGTACATTTGGTGAATGCAGGAGGGCCTGAGATTTGACTGTTGTGCTGCACCACAAGTTTGCATGGCTATATTTTCTCTGTTGTTGAAACTGCTTCTGTCTGTTAAACATCCAGGTGTCAGTGAATTCGGCCAGTGGCCTGGCATTTTTCCTCCAAACCCCACTAACAACACAGGGCATGAGCAGATTTTATTTTTATATTTTCCAAAATCTGGTTTACATTTTCCTTTTCACTTACAAGAAAAGGAAGCATTGATTCAGTGGGTCAGATCTCCAGGATGGTGATTTAGTTGGGGCAACGAATGAGGAAGGAATTATAAAATATGCAGTTATTTTATTTCCAAAATGCCCTGCCGACAAACTGTATGCAAACTAGTTAAATCTGGGTTAGAATTTGGTCGTGAAAATCTTCACAAGGATGCTTATGGGCAATTCATTAATTCAGGAGAATTGGAAAATTGGAAAAGTTTAGCCACAAAATGGCTTTTCCCCACTTATAAATAGGCAGCCTGGAGCCCTAGGGAAAGTCTGTTCTACTCACAGTGGTGGAGTAGAAATTTCAAGATAGTCCCTGGCTCCTTTGCAGTGGTATTGTAACTGCTCAGTGTCTTGATAGCTGTTGAAATTCTTCTAGATCTTCTCAGGCTCTAGCAGGGTGCTGGAGAAAAGGCAGGTGATCTCTGACCTGATCCTGGTTCCTCTTGGCATGGAAGTTTGAGGAGGTGCAGACAGGACCTCTTGCAGATGTGCAGAGAGCACAATGTCAGTGGCACTTCTCACCACATTGTGAGACAGTTAATGCCTTCTCCTGGTAAACTTGAAGCACTTAAGTTTCCAGGTAGTTCAAGCCCAAAACATCAGGGCTAAGCTAGTCTGAAGCACGAGGCAGAGCAGAGCAGGTTGTCCAAGCCAAGAGCAGTGAGGCAGGGCAAAGCAGAGCAGAACATAGAGCAGAGCAGCACCCACTGAGGCAGAGAGACCACAGCTGCTTGCAACTTAGCTCCATTTACATTACTTGCCCAAGTGTAATGACTCCTTTGGCCACATAAATTCACAAATCAAAATAGTATTTTCAAAACTGACCATAATAGGTGAAACCAGGGCTTGCTTATTCTTATTTGGGCAAGACACTAACAACTAACTAAATACCTGTGGGCACCTGTTTATGGCTTTGGGAGGGTGCAAAATGGCCCAAGCCTTTGTTGTCCTCCTGCCCTTGCTTCCTCTATCAGCAGAGGGGTGGGGCAACCCAGGACGTGTTTTAGGCCTATTTGCCTTCCATGACAGATGGCACTAAATAGCATGACCTGTGTTAAGGTGACTCTATTGAGGTAATTTCAGTTTAGACTTGTTGAATGTCTCACCAAAAATCTTATCCACATTTGCATTCCTGTCTTCTGGATGACTCATGTTAGTGAGAGGAGTGAAAACTAAAAGGAAAAAATGCTACTTGCATTCAAAATCAAACATTTCTAATTTATTTATGTTCCCAAATAATCTGTTCTTGAAGGGGTGGGGAATTTTCCTTGCTTTGGAATCTTAGCATTGTGGTCCAGAACTGTATGAAAATTAAAATGCAAGGAAGGAGGAATGTAATGAATTCTTGCTTATTGGTACTGGGCTACATAGATCCCCTAATCCTGGCAGCAGGAACACACATCTCAACAGAGGAAACATGCAGACAATTGGCAGCCTGCAGTATTTACAACTAGCAGATTAGGTAGCTGCTGTCCCTGGAAATAAATTTGAAGCACTTGACACCAGCAAGTACCAGACAAAGTGTATTAGTGAGCTGTGGATGATAAGCGTATCTCCAGCAGCAATAACTGCTGTAACTTACCCAACACCTATTAATGTCTTAACTGTACACACATTGCCTAAAGGATCTAGGGAATTTGACAAGGGATTAGCTTAGATAACTCGGTGTTATTTTTGTCAAGATCCCACTAGTACTGTACCTCCCCTCTATAAAAACATTCTTACCAGCAGTGTCTGGTAGGGAGCAGGCTTCACTTGGTTACTGGTGCCTCCAGGTTAAGTTTTTAAATCTTGATAAGCAGATATAGGGACAATTCTGACCAACAGTGAAACAGCAGTCTGTTCACTCATGCTGACATCTAGCATGCTGTGGAAATGTTTCCAGCATAGTTGCCTAGATAGAATGGCACTGGGCTTTTAATTATTTTTACTGTAGAGACAAAAAACATGAGTACAAATTAGAGGCTGCTTCAAACTCCTTCAGAAATTATGGACAAAACAAACAAAAGGCAAGTCAACTATCCAGTATGGTCCTCTGGGATGTCTCTTCTGCAGGACAATTTCTTGGTGTCATTGCAGGTGAGATTCATATTCACATCTGGCCAAAGCTCTCTAGGAACTAGACCAGTGCAAGATCAAAGCACCTCTTAGTCTTTAGTGCTTTTAATCTTGCCATCTATCTCTGTAAGTTTTACGTGCATTTATCGCATTTTACAGATAGGGTAGGAAGTATAGAGGCTGAAAGACTTGACTGAGATTATACAGGAAATGTATGGGAGGATGAAGTATTGAGTTGGCTTACATTGTCTCCTAGGTGAGACACCATCTCCAATGTGGCACTGGAGGTTTGTCTTTGTCTATAAAGTGGATTCTGAAAGGAGACAAGGAGAGTCCCTGTTGACAGTGAATGCACCCAGTGGACATAGAAAGGAAGGAACCAAGGGAATTGCATGGGAGCGTTCACAGCTTTGATCTGTTTGTTTATAGTACTGTGATAAGATGCTAGTAAAAAAAACAAGTCTTGGTGGGAAACTAAAAAGAATATTTCCTTGATATGGTGACTCTGAAACCCTTTGAGATGAAAAGGTTTGGTTCAAGCTGTAGCATATTAATTGATTAAAAACAGTATCTTTTTCATTGCTTTTGATTTTAACATACTTTGCATGCCACAACTGCTGTGCTTCCTGACATGCCAACACCTGAAAAGTTCCATGCAGAGCAGCATGCCACACACCATTGCTGAGGGGAGGAAATATAGTGAGAATTAAGGCAGCAATTATTCAGCTTGGAATTCTGCCATAGCACAGTGAACAACACTAAGCTTCTTACAAAAATAAACTCTAACTGTTTAGTTACAAAATATGGTAAGATTAAAAAACCTTAACACAGTAAGATTTTTGTGCTTCAAGGCAAGGCCTAGAAGTTTTCTGAAAATGCAATACCTTGATAATAGTCTCAAGACCATTCAAAGTTATTATTGTGCATTCAGAAGTCTTGCCCTATGACAATCCTGGACCAAGACAGAGCATATCCTTCAGCCTGAGACATCACTCTTATTTTTTGCAGAGGCAAAACTATTCAAATCTGATGTGATGTGCTGGTTTAGGGCCACAAGCTACCCAATACCAGAAGACCAGCTTCTATCCTCTTCCCCTTCAAAGTTTCTAGGCATATCAAGAGTCTCCTGGCAGAGCTGCATGGAGCATGTCTTGGAGTGTCTGTAACAGACTGGGTAGCAGAGGGCCAGATCAAACTGATCACAGCTCTGTCATCTTTGCTGCCTTCAGTCCAGGAACTGAGTGTTTGAAATCGAAAACTTCTGCACTGGTGCACTGTATTACTGGAAATTTCCAAGTCTTGATGGCATTCCTATATAAAGAAGCATTACCTAGTTCAAGATTTATCCTTCTATCTACCCAAAAAAACCAAAGCAATCTTAGAAATATCTGTTTCAGTGATGTGGCAGGGTAAAACTTGGAGATGGACACAAAACTAAACCTTGCTCTTAGATGACAGAACATGTGACACCTTTTCTATGGTGAAATAAGAATTCATTTTTCTACAGTCAGCCTTTCCCTATGCTTGAAGAGAGTATGTAGTTTTTGTTTAGCATAAAGAAAACCAAACCAACCAAATGAGAAACCCCAGCCCATCAAAGAGTGCTTCTACAGGACCAGTGCATCTTTTTATCTGGTCTTAAAGGGTGTAGCATCTTTTTGGAAAGCTACTCCCTGGTATCTGTCTACATTATCAACCTTTGGAAACAGAAGGCTTTCAAAACTGCTCTGGGTAGAAAGGTCATTAGCCTTTTCAACTGCATGGTTCTTATGAGGGCCAAAACTCTTCAGGTGTAACACTGAACCTACTTGTAGTTTTGGCTCAGCTGCAGTAATTTTTATCACAGAAGGCTACCAGTGCAGATGGCAGTGAAGTTAGATGGCAGTTCTCTTTCCATGTGAATCACAGATGACAGTACAAAAGTCACCCCAAAATAGAAAAGGGAATCACAGGCACTTACTTAAAATGTTTAGCTCATGGAGAAATTACTAAAATATTTGTCTTTTTTTCTGAAACACATGGTTGCTGCCTTAGGTATGATACCAGCCTGCCCCAAGGAGACACCAGGCTTGAATGAGACAAGCATTTCCAGAGGACAGAGAAGGGTTTGCATTCTAATGGGAATGTAGTCTCAAACAGGGACTCTCAGAATCAGAATGCAGAGTTTAATCCAAGCCTTGAGCCATGAGTTTCTGAAGAAGAAACAGTGTCAAAAGCTTTACTAAAGTCCAGGAAGATAAGGTCCAAAGGATTTCCCTCATCTACTAGGCACATCACCTTATTGTAGAAGGAGAACAGATTAGTCAGACAGGACCTGCCTTTCACAAACCCATGCTGGGCCTGACCACCTGGTTGTCTTGTAAGTGCTGTGTGATGGCATTCAGAATGACCTGCTCCACAACCTTTCCTGGCACCAAGACCAGACTGACAGGCCTGTAGTTCCCTGTGTCATCCTTCCAGCCCTAGCCTCTAGTCAACAGTTAGCCAGGACTGGTGACAAATAATGGTGAGTGGCTTGGTGACCACATCTGCCAGCTCCTTAAGTAACCTTGGATACAACCAGTCTCCTAAACAAGTCTGCCCTCCAGAAGTCCAACTATTGACTTCCCTCCTGCTTCTGCCATCTCATGGTCACTTTGTCTCCAGCAGCCACAACCCTTTCCTGTTTACACCCAGCAGGTCCAGTAGAGAGCCATGCCTTGTCGGCTCGTTCACCTGCTGTGTTAGGAAGCTATCCTCCATGCACTCCAAGAACTGGGAGTGCTTCCTGTCTGCTGTGTTGTATTTCCAGCAGATATCTGGTAAGTTGACATTTCCCACAAAAACAAGGGCTAGAGATTCAGAGACCTTCCCCAGGCACCTATAAAACACTTAATCAATCTCCTCATCCTGGTTGGATGGCCTAGAGCAGACCCCCATCATGATATCTGCCTTATTGTCCTTTCCCCTGATTCTTACTTACAAGCATTCAACTCTATCATCACTGTTATCATCGTGCTTGAGACAATCCAGGTAGTTCCTTGGGAGTGATCAAGCAGAGAGCAGACTCTTACTCTACAAAAAAGAGACTCTCTAACTGAAGTCTGTCTCTGTCAATGCACAGAACATGGGGAACAAGCAAGAATTCCTCAAAGCTGTCGTCCAGCAGAAAAACTCTATTTTGCCCTGATGGAAACATAGTGGCATGAATCACACAAAGGGAGTGCTGTGTTGGACAACTAAAGGCTCTTCAGAAGGGATAGGCCCAGGAGAGACAATGGGGTGGCCTCATCTCTAACCCAGCACTTGGGGAGCCAGTAGACTTCCCTGTTGACAAATCAGGCCCTGTGTCCCCCTCAGAAGGGAACCACCACCACCAACCCTTCTCTTTTTCTTGGTAAAGGCAGTCTTGACACATGGTGCCGACTGCCTTACTGTTGGGAGCATATCCATCTTTGTCATTGTTTGACTGTCCCTCAGAATCCAGAGCCCTGTACCTGTAGGAGCGACTGGGGACATGTGGGACACTATGGGGTGGCTGGGGAGTGGTGGTGTCACCTGCTTCAATGTGCAGAGATCTATTTCTATTCATCTTCATTGTGAGCTCTGATGACTGAGTCTGTGGAAAGCAGGGTGTGACTCGATCGGTCTGTCACTGACTCCCTGATGCTTTTCGGTCTGCTCACCTTCTCTTGAGAGTTCTGCTACCAAGTGGTCGAGCTCCTCTACATGGGCAGATCTCACACAGGCTGTCCTCCTTCACCAGTGTCATAAGCTGAGCCACTCTGCAGCCTGGCGCTTGCGTGGCTGCCTGCCTTCCCTCAAGCGCAGTCTGGATAGCTGCATCACTGGCGGGGGGGTGTGGGTGTGGGCACCACGAGAGGAGGTCATCGCCTTCTGCACCGAGGCTGCTCCGCTCAGACGCCTCCGCCGGCCGCTCCCCTTCCCGCGCAAAGCGCCGCGCGCCGCCGCGCGCCGCCGGCCTGGCTTTCGGGCCCGAGGAGCGACCTGCGGGTGCCTGAGCGGCCGAGGAGGCTGTGAGGCGGCACAGCCTCCCTCGCAAGACGGACCGGCTCAGTGCCAGCCGAGGCAGGCGGCGCTGGATTCCCGCCGCGGTGAGGAAGAGCGAAAAAGGAAAAAAACCCAAACCATTAGCCTGGCCGCCGGTGCCTGGCCGAACTCCCGCCGAGGCTCTGGCGGCCAGCCTCAGCATAGTTACGTTGGAGAAGAATTAAGACGTTAATTCTTCATGGTCAAAGTCTCTCCCGTTGAGGAAAATACTGCACTTCTATTTATTTAGAAAAATCCAACGGGGGGCCTGGGAACTACAAAAAAAAATAGCGATCAGCTAATATAAATGTGGCTGTTATGAATATCTACAAGTAGATATTTCTAAAGCTGACCTTGACTTTTAAAAGAGACACCTCATGAAAGTACCGAGGGAACAACTTTGTTTTCCTTTAGATTTTAAGGGCAGATTAACAGAGTTACATACATTTGCTGCTTACTTTTCCCGGTCCTGCCTCCATCACTTACCCTTTCTAGCATGGAAAGCTTTAAGACTGCTAAACTTAAATTCTGAGTTTTCCCCTTTCTTTTTTTTTTGGATGACTTTAGTCTCACGATATTATGCTCTGCTTCCTAGCATTCCTCAGGGATTTGGTGACTCTAGTGAGCTGCTAAAAATGTTTCCACAAAACCATTCAGCACAACACACTGCTGCTCTGGGCTGCCTTCTGCCCTTTTGAAATGACTCTCTCTTTTCATTACACATGAAATTTACCTAGGAAGGAAGTCTAAACATTCACATCAATAACAGAAAAAAAAAATTACAACACTTGAGTGGTTTAGCTGCACAAAGCATAAAGCATCTCAGGATTCAGGGGATTCAGAGATTACTACACAGTGGTGTCACTTGGAGCAGCCTCTGAAAGTGTTGTCTATGTAAGCAAATGTAGTACAAACAAGTTCAAATATGAAAACTGAGAGGCCACACTGGGTGGGAGAGAAGTGCATAGAGATTGACCTCAGTTGTCTTGAAAGCTGGGGTTTTTTTCTGTTTCTTTTTTGAAACAGTCAGCATCTCTTTAATGTTGCTTGCCAGCTCTGAAGATTTAAAGCAGAGCTTTCTAATACATGTTTAGCAGCAGCCCGGGAATGCTAGCAGGATGCGAAAGCCTTGTCTACAACCAGACTGACTATGAGAAGTTGCCAAATATGGTTCTCCTTCAGCATCCTGAAATGCCTCTGCAGATACATGTGGCTGAGCACCAGCATCACCACGCACAAGAACTAGATTCCAACAGAGAAGCCTTTTGATGCTGTGTTTTTACTGCAGAAACTACACATCGTTCCCCTTTTACTCACTCTTGCCCCCTAGCCTTTTATTTTCTAAATTAAGAGTGATAGAGGAGGATTCTTCAGCACTAGCACAGCTGAGTGCCTGCCAGAGGCTCAGTCTGCTAGCATACATGAAGAAGCAACTCTGTACAAAGTCCTGCTTTTGGGGGAGTTTCACAGCTTGTGCAGAGCTCCCTGGTGCTGCATGATGACAACTGCTGGCATGCGAGTTAGTAATAAAAGGCCATTTGGACAGTTTGGATTCACTGCGGGCGCAGTATATAAGGATAGAGGTGGTGTGCTTTGTGGAAATGCAGTCCCAGTTGTTCTGACAAAATGGATGTGTGCCTGCCTTTTCATATCCATGATTTGTAACTCGAAGAAGAATCATTCTTGCAGAAGGTATACCTAGATGGTGTTAGATTCTTCCACTTGTAGAACTGAAATTCTTACGGCAATGTAGCATAGAGGCATGTAAATTAGTCCTAAATGAGAGACTGAACACCAGTAACAGTTGTATGAAAAATAAAATACTCCTGAGGGAGACTTTCCCTTCTTTATGTTACAGCTAATGCTACAGGTTAACACAATCAAGAATTTCCTGGTTTGCTTTCCTTTTGTGATAAGCACAGTTGATTCTAAGTCAAACATAGCAACAATGATAAAAATTAGAAGAGTTTAGTTTGAATTTAGGCCTCTGCACGATACTGTTGTGAATAGATATTTTTAAAATTGTTTTAAACAGAGATCTCTGCAACAATTTGTAAACTTAAGAGAAATTACAAGTTGTTGACCATTCCTACAATGCAGTTCAGTGTTTTGTGCCAAAACAGATTATTTCCCCTAAATCTTTCTTACTGTAGATTCCTGAAGAATACTTCTCTAATTTAAAGCAAACACACATATATACTTTTCCCCCAGATTATAGAAAAAGTTCTCCACAGATGTGTGAAATTCTGTTTTCTGTGTCCCTGTGCCTGAACGGTACTGGTTCTACTTTTTGTGCTTCTGTGGATTTTAGAGGTTGAGTAGAACTCTCTCCACAAGGCAGGAATAGTGCCTAGCTGTGCTGCTGAGAAGTGGGGTGAAGTGTCGTGCTGGATCTGAATTGCAGACTGTTCCAATATGTGTGTAGGGGAGGTGATGTTCATTGCTTGATCTATCTTTTCGGGATACACATAAAGAGAAAGCAAAATAATGTAAAAGATAATCTAACAAGAGGCAAAATAAATGTTGAAGTTTATCCTATTTTTCAATGATTACATAATAATTTTAACTGAAGAGCAGCTTAGAAGTGATACCAAATTAACTCTTTGCTCAAATTAACCCTACGTATCTGTCTTTACTGAGAAAAATAAATGCCATTACCTACATGTGGTATGAAAATGGAGATAAAATTGCCAGGAGCCATGTAACTTGATGGTAGAAGTACTTCGGCTCTCAGACTTCAAGACTATAGATCATTAATGGAAGTTTTGCACAACAAAATAGTGAAAGTACAATTTCTGCTTCATGCTAGCAGCAAGCATGGAGGAAGCTCAGCATATTAAGGCAGTATATTAAGTTCTTTTGTTTCTCTACATTTGTTGAATTTTTCCTACTTTCCATGGTTTATTTAAGAGCTCAGATGTTTTAGATTTCTAGTGCAGTTGAGCACTACTTACATTGTTTTTTAAAAAACAATATGCAATGTGTAATTTTGTATTAAACTCTCTTTTCCAAAGCCTTATGTTCCTCTCTGCCTTTTGTTGTCATATGCTACCCATTTTAATTTCTGGCTTGTTAACCAGAAATTATTCAAAAAATATTTTAAAGCTTTGGTCATCCTGTCTTTAGACATTTAATGTATCTCTGTAGTACGAGAATGCTGTGCTGAATTGTGGCCAGCAGTACAGCTCCATTTTCACCCTTTGCCTGAAGAAAAATGTGATACCATTCAGCATTGCTGGTTGAAGAAGAGGTAAACAGTAGCTGTGGTGTGGGACCAGATGATGGAGCACAAGCAGCAGATTTTCTAGGTATAGGACCAGCTGACATCACAAGACAAACCAGAGAAATCAGAAACGCCTCCTGGAGAACATCTACTGCTTTCCACTGCATTTCCCTACAGCTGGACAGTGTGGACAGCATCTGTGGCTGTGAGTTAGATATGCAGGAGCATCATACATCTTTGTGCTCCCTGTCAAGGATGAAGGCTCTGCTGTAGCCCAAACCCTGCCTTGAAGGCTCTGCAGGTTTCAGACCACCCATTTGCCAAGTTGGTGCTAACAAGTCAAGCAGGCAAGAAGCCTGGTGCAACATTAGCAAAGCTAATTTAGCTTGTGAAGCTAACTTGGACATAAGTAGCTGGTGAGAGAAAAAAATCTTTCAGAAATTTTCCCTATTTTCTTCCTCCTTCCTTCCCTTCAGTTTCTGAACTACTTTTAAGCAGAGGCTAGTTAAGTGGTCCCAACCACCACTGTGCCAGGAAGACAACTTAGGAGTGGTGTTTTTCTCTTACAGGCAAGAGGCAAATGGAGAACGAAAAAGTGAAGATTCACCTGAAATCACTTCCTGTAACAATCGCTTCTTCAGCAACTCGCCTCTCTTCTGTAGGCAGAGGGAAAGCCAGAACAGACAAATGGCAACAGGAAATGTTTTCCATTCAAACACTCCCACAGTGATCAAGTGCAAGGACAGCAGAAGTGGGTCATTCATGCAGCCATACAGGAGCTGTCAGCACTGTCAGGCACAGCTGAGTGAAGAGGCACTCTGTAGGAGAGCCTGGGGACAGCCTCCAGACCCAGGGTCAAATGATCACCATAGCAAGTGGAAAGAGAGCCTGAGATTGCACAGCACAACATACTCAGGTTTCTGCAGTGACAGTGCTTTTTTTGCTATCAATAAATCGTTTCTTGGCTGTCACAGGAAATGCCCAACAGGTGGGAGGTTTCTTTCAATCTCAGGATCTACTCCCTGGTGAAATGGTTCACTGCAATTGCAGAATGAAGCCACTGAATTGTCCTTTATGGTCTAGTACACAATCCAGAGGTAGCAGCTGCTTTTCTGTCCCTCAAAAGAAATGCCCCTATACAGCACAAACAGAATATAGAGCATTTACAAAGCAAGAGGCGGTACTGGTCTGCATAAAGTTGCAGCCATACCACACCTCCAGGGTGCAGTTTACATGTAGAGTGTGTGGCTGTGTAAGGAAAGTTTGCATGATATATTCTGGAGGCAAATAGGATCAAGAAAAACTTGACGCTCATTTTCCTTCAGTTAGCACAGGCCCGTATGTTAATAAAGGCACTAAATCAAACTCATCTGTACTGTTCTTCAACCATTTCTCTCCATAGTTCCTGGAAGCAGCTGTTTTAGGTGAGGTTTCTAGAGGGGGGTGTGCAGCTAACTGATCCAAACGGTAGGCCTCCTGCAAACTTTTAATAAAGTCTCTGCTTGGAGCAATCATTATTTTTCCAGACCTTATTCAGTGTTATTCTGGGCACTGATCTATACCCTTGAGAAATTCCTTACTGAGCAGATTATAAGGGCAGCCAGTGACCCAATAACCTTCATTTTCCTGAGATGATGCAATGGCCAATTCATGTTCAGGAAGTAGAGCAGGCTGAGCAGCGCATGAAATGAGCTGCTGAAATTCCCAAGTCAGCGTTTTGTTACCATGCCATCGAGGGTAAGATTTCAAAGTGCAGAATAGCCTGCCTTTTATGAGGTCAGGCTAAATGCTTTTCTTTTACACATGAAGAGAGGGTGATCTTTACCAGAATCCACACTGGGTTTGCTCCTTTTGATTTCTGCTTTGGTTGAGAGCTCTGTGAAGCAGGAAATGCAGCTTTCAACACCAGGTCAGGCTTTGCTGGAAAGTGGCCCCTGCAAGAACAGTGGGCTGCAGAAGCACTGAAACAATTTAGCACCAGAGACTCTCTGCTGCAACCACACTGCCTCCAGACTCTGTCACTCAAATACTTTTCCTTTTTACTTAGCCCTCAACTTCCAAGACTCTGTGTTTTATTTGGGGCAGTGAATAATATGAATGATGGAGGAACTGTAGGAAGTTGGCCAAGCTGTGAGAGAAGGGTCAAGATTTCAGCACAAACCTGTGAGGCAGCGAAGGGCAGGTTATAAACACCCAGGACTGTCTGAGAGGAATCCTGTGAGATACTATATACCCCCACTTCCATCTTCTTGATTCAACGAGCTAGTCAACTTGACATAAAAAACAAACAAACAAACAAAAAAACAACTCCCACACATCTACAGAGATCTCCAGGAAAGCATTAGAAACTGTACCAAAACTGATGGATTGGATGAAAAGCACCAGAAAATTTTGTCGTTGGTGGTACTTTCAATGGCAGAGGAATTAAGTGAGTGCAGTAGAATACAGGTTGGTTTGGCTGCAGACACAAGCAGGGACTGGAAGTCTGCACCAGATAGTGCTTTGAAGATACAGCAGCAGGCATAACTGCCTTAGTAACCAGCTCCAGCCATGTATTGTCAGAGCTGTGCCTCATCGTACAGCATGTCTTACATCATGCATGCTTGAGAGTCACGCCAGCCCGGGAGAACACAGCACTGTGGTAGAACTGTTCACAGAAAGCTCAGATAGGTTTCCACAGACTGCAGTAATCTGGGCTATTGTTTAGATTAAATTATTTAGGCTGATTAACCTGCAACCCTAGCACTGGGTTCCCGTCACAAATTTCAGTAGCACTTTGTAAGGAACAGAGACAGAAGGGCCCCAAGACCAACCCTTACTGTGACTGTATAAGCCTGTTTCTCATTCTTGATGTCTAAAGGAGGTTGATTTCTAGTCCACTCTAGCCGTAACTAAAGACTAGTCCAAAATTCAGAGAGGCAGCGGCCCCGTAAGCAGCTGTAGCGCCTGACGCTGCTGCCCTCAGTCCCACAGGCGCTTCCCGCCGCGGAGGCACCTGGGGAAAAGGGAGGGGCGGCAGGGGCGGCTCCCGCACGCGCGGCTCCCGCACGCGCCCGCGCGAAGGGACTGAGGCCGCTGGGGGCGTTGCCGAGGCCACGCGCGAGATACAAACGCGGGCGAGCCAGCGGCCGGCAGCGGAGACGCAGCGCCGGAGCTGGTGGATCTCATCAGGACCCATGGACTTGTGCACATTCAGATTCCTTAGGTGCTCACGAACATGATCTTCAATTATAGTCAGCAGATCTTCTTTCCCCAGTCCTTTTGCCACATGGGATTTGGACAGTGTGGTTGCAGCCCTTGCTGCTGAAGACTGAGGCAAAGAAGTCTTTGAGCACCTCAGCCTTATCCATATCCTTTGTCACCAGCTCCCTATTTCTCTTCTGGAAGGGTCCCTAATCCTCCTTTTCTCACTGATATGCCTGAAGAAGTTATTTTTCCCCTTAATGTCCCTAGCCAGATTCAATTCTGGCTGTGCTTTAGCTTCCCTAACTTGATCTCTGGTTGCATAATTTATTTCTTTTAGTCCCACGTTACCTGTCCTTGCTTCCACTCTCTGTAGGCTTTCTTCTTGAATCCAGGAGCTCTCCATTCATCCATGCAGGCCTCTCTGCATCCTTACTTGTCTTCCTCTTTTTTGGATGCATTGCTTCTGGGCCTGGAGGAGGTGATCCTTAAACATTGACCAGCTTTCCTGGGCCCCTTTTCCTTCCAGAGTTTTTCCCCATGGCACCCTGCAAAGGAGATCCCTGAAGAGATTGAAGTCTGCTCTTCTGCAGTGCAGAGCAGTGAGTTTGCTGTGCATCCTCCTTGATGGCTTAAGGATCTTAAACTCTACCCCTTCATGGTCAGTGCAGCCAAGGCTATCCTTCAGCTTCACTTCACTCACCAGCCTCTCCTTGTTGGTGAAGACTAGGTCCAGCATAGCACTTTTTCTACTGGGTTCTTCTTCCACTTGGAGGAGGAAGTTATCATCAATGCATTGCAGGAACCTCTTAGATTGCTGGTGCTGTGCTGTGTTGTCCTTCCAACAAATATCAGGGTGGTTGAAGTCCCCCATGAGGACCAGGGCTTGTGAGCATGAAACTTCTCCTATTTGTTGGTGAAGGGCCTCATCTGCTTTGCCTTCCTGATCAGGAGGTCTGTAGCAGACTCCTACTATGATGTCCCCTTCCCATGCCTTCCCTTTAACCTTTACCCATAAGCTCTCTGTTTTTGCACTGCACATCCCCAGGTGGAGCTCCATGGATTCCAGTTTATCATTGATGTTGAGGGCAACACCCCCTCCCCTTCTCCCCTGCCTGTCCCTCCTGAAGAGTCTAGAGCCATCTATCCCTACACTCCAATCATGAGATCCATCCCACCATGTCTCAGTGATGCCAGTGACACCATAACCCTGTACACTTGCACATATCTTTAATTATTTCTGTTTGTTCCCAATGCTCCTTGTGTTAGTGTAGAGGCATTTTAGTTGTGCCTTTATTTGAGCTGACTTACTGATTTTCCCTTAGCCTGTTCTTTGGGCACTCTTTTCTCAGTCTGTACTTCAACCCTAGGGTCAGATCCCACCTGTCCGTGCTCAGACACCTCTGTAACTATCAGCCCATCTCTACCTCTTATGTTATCACTACCACGTGGATTACCATGTGATGTTTCCCTGTTGGCAGCTACTACCTGAAGGGGATCTGACTCATCTCCGCAAGACTTCAACTGCATTGTTCTGTCCCCAGCACACTTCTGGGCAGCAGGTTGAGGTCTCTTATTAATCCCCCATTCCTCCCACACCTTGCCACATGGAAGCCTGATGACTTTATCCCCCTCCCCCTTCACATCCTGTTTAAAACCCTGTCAGCTAGCCCTGCAATCTCATCTGCAAAGACCCTCTTCCCCCTTTGACAGAGGTGTGTCCTGTTTGGTGTCAACAACTCTGGTGCTGTATAGGTCATAGCATTGTCAAAGAAACCAAATTTGTGGTGGTGACACCATCCATGGAGCCATGGATTAAAAGACTGTATTTGGCTACTTAATCCAATGTCTCTGCCATCAGCTGGAATAACAGAAGAGAAGATGATTTGTGCCCATCAGTCTTGCACCACTCGCCCCAAGGCCTTAAGTATTTTTATATTTTTCTGGGACTACCAGTCATTATTTCTTCTCCTCCTACATGGAAGATCAGTAATGGGTAGTAGTCCATAGAGCGCACCAGGCTAGGAATTTTCCTAGCAGCATCCCTAACCCAGTCTCCAGGTAGGCAGCACATCTCCCTGTGAGAGCAGTCTGCCCGACATATCAGTCCCTCTGTTCCTCTCAGAACTGAATGCCTTACAACTATCACTCTCCTTTTTTCTCTGTTGCACTAGTCTTAATTCTTGGGGCTGGCTGACATGCCCTGGGCAACTGAGCAGATGAACCTACCCCTCCATCCTCCTCTGCCCAATCCTTAGTTTCTAGTGTCCCATATCTGTTGTGCAAGGGCAGCTGGTAAGACTGAGAAGATTGGGAGGGGTCTCTCTTGCCTCTGAGCGGGGGAAACTGCCTCTACTCCCCCTCATCTCCTGGGTCCCCCCATTTACCTGTTTTATCTGGGTAATGAGAAGAAACTGAATCTTGTACTACTTGTGCAGCCCTCACCTGCTGCCCCTCCCTCAGGCATAGCACCTCTGCTATGAGGATAGGCTATGAGAGTTGGGGAACTTCAGCCTAGAGAAGAGAAGGCTTCAAGGAGACCTTCTAGTACCCTTCCAGTATCTGAAAGAGGTCTATAGGAAAGCTGGGGAGGGACTATTCACAAGGTCTTGTAATGACAGGACAAGAGGTAATGGGTTTAAACTGGAAGAGGGGAGATCTAAACTCTATGTTAGGAAGAAGTTCTTTATAGTGACAGTGGTGAGATACTGAAACAGGTTGCCCAGGGAAGTTGTAGATGCTCCCTCCCTGGAGGTGTTCAAGGCCACATTGGATGAGGCCTTGAGCAACCTATTCTAGTGGGAGGTGTCCCTGCCTATGGTAGGGGGGTTGGAACTGGATGATCTTTGAGGTCTCTTCCAACCTAAACCATTCTATGATTCTATGAATTTTCTTCCTGCCTAAACTAATTCAGGACCAATACATATCAATTCCTCTTATGCCAACCATATTGTGAATTTAAATAGCTCCCTGTCTCACACATCTGCACTTACCTTCATACTTTTTGTTATGCAGAGGAGCCATATATGCTCTCAGACTCTTAAAACACTTTCATTTTGGCTCCAGGGCAGACTCTCCTTTCCTTTTTATTTCAGAATTTCTACCCTTTGAAATGCTGTGCTTTGACAACTCGAGATTTCTGATCACCCAAGAGTTTCTGTAGGGAGAAAATGTCATCAGGACATTCAGATTTGGCACCTAATTAGTTCTGCAGGAACCAGCAGCTTTGCAGTGCTCCCTGGGGCTCTGTGGAAGCAGTTAGGCTGAAGAGCTGCCAAATAGGTTTTGAGCAAACAGCTGCTTTTTCTTTGAAAATCTGAGTGAACCAACAGAGACTCACTGCTGATGGAAGGGGCCAGACATGAGATTGGACAAATACTGCTAAGGCAGTAGAATTTTCCAGGGACCATATGACATGTGGAAACAAAGCTGAAGTGAGATGCAAAATTTCTCCATAATGCTGCAACATTAACAGTAATCTTAGTCCAGAGGGAAACAAAATCAGAGGAATTTGATCCTAAGTAGTGAACCAAAATATGTTAGGCATTTTCTGGATGTCTGTGTTATTACACGGACCAGCCAGGGATGAGTTATTTGTCTTTGAGCTACACAACTGCTAAAGTTCTAAGAAATGAAGTCATGGCTTTCAACATGCCCCAGTTACAGAATGTGTTTCTGTTTGAGCTCCGAAGGTGGCCTGGACTCTCAGAAATGTATGGATGTCTCAAAACCCACCACCTACTTATCTGCAAGATCAAAAAGGACCCAAGCAACATCTGAGTTTACCCAATTTTAAACATGATCCTGTAATTCACTATTAGTAGTGTCACTGTAGGTGTGACTTTACATGTTCAACACTGCCATTATTACTGACAGGATGCCACTACAGACAGTATAATCCTAGAAAATACCTGAAAAAAAGCCTAAGCTGTCTGCTTGATGTCTCAATTTATGCATTTTTAGAGTTTTGCTAAGAATTTGAAGGTAGCCCAGCATTTACCTGTTACAGGAAACTCCAGGCACAGCCCCGCCAATCCTTGTTCTGTTCCACTTTTGCATCATGGTAGAGAAGCAACAACCTCTTTCATTGTGTCTATAAAAGGGTGGAAAGGTGTTATTTCATATATTGCCCTCCCTGCTCTTGCTCACAGTGATATTTTTTTTCTCCTGCACAGGATTTAGACTTGCCTGTGCTGTTTGGCTAGCTCCATTTCCAGTACACATTCACACATATCTGAAGTTCTGCTAAGTACTTCAATTCCGCTGTAATGTGACCCAGCAGACTTAGAGACCTCTCCAAAAATTCCAAAGCCACTTTCTAACCTGTGCCTATTCTACAATCCCAGAAGAGAACAGGTGACTTTCTATTCTGTATCCAGCAGCTTTCCCCTCCACTCAAAGGAAATTACTATTAGGAACCATCCAGCATGTTAAGGTTGGAAGAAGAAGGATGTGAAACAACCAAGTGAAAGGAAATACCTGTTGCCTTCATCAATGGACATTATGAATGGGGATCAAACAGTGTAGACTTTGCTGCTTTGAAAAAGATATTTGTAGTAGGCAATACCTTTATGATGGGGAAGATCTGAACATACTCATCTCTTCTGCTCTTAGTTCAGATATCTAGAGTTTTGCCAATTCTAGGAGAGGAGCAGGACATGCTTGAAATGACATTTTTTCATTTATCTTATTTTCACATCGTAAGATCACAGACAAGTCAAAATACAACTGAGTTGGTGAGGTAATAAAGAGCCACCCTCATGATATGGAGGAGATCTGAGATGATTCCCAAACAGTCAAGAAACTAACAACAACAACAACAACAACAAAAATTCCTCTGTGGCTTGAATTGCTGGGCAACAGCATCTGAAAGCATCACAGGCATGTCACAGCTGTGGTTTAGCTTGAGAATTATCCAAAATAACCATATTATCACCACCAATGATAGAGGATGGTAACTGGACTCCAAGCCAAGCACAACAGAACGACCAATGAAGCTATTTTCTTCTGATGTCTTCTTTCTGAACTTGTGTTTTTCTACTCAGAATTTCATATGCAGAATCTCAGTAACACAAAGTCCTAAATTAGAAGAGATCAGTGATATATATGAAGTCAGCAAGAACACCAACATGTTCATACCAAAGTTCTCATCACCTTCATTTTTCTGAGGCAAACAGAAACATACTTGAAAGTTATGCTGCCAAACAAACAATTACTGGTTCTACGAGGCAGTGGTTCAGTTTGGGCTTGAAGAATGTACTCATTTTGTTCCCTAACACACCTCAGTCTCAGTCACTGGGCTGCCAACTCACTAAATATCAAATAACAATTTTTAAAAGGTATTTAAATTGTTAGCAAAACAATGTGCTTTCCTCCTCTGTAAAGGATTACAAAAATGTCTCAAACATAAGCATTTAACATGCACTTAAGCTGCTGATGGTTTCACACCAACTTTGCCATGCATGACACTCCCTCCCTTTTAAAACAAACTGTGATAGCATTTGAGAAATATAATGCCATTTCAACTGACCTATCATTTTAAAAATGCAAACAAAAGACTAATATGTAGAAGAGACAAAATACTCATGCTTATATAGCCAAAGGCAAAGAGTAAGTAATTGCAGACAGACTGGCATCATTAGTGTCGCATTGTTAGTGTCTACATCTCATGTAGCTGCTGATGACTAGAGGCACCTCTGAGTAAACTCCAAAACTGGTTCTGTGGTTAGAAGTGTCATACTACAGCTTCAGTGACTCAATATCTTCATCATATTTTGCAAGAAGCTTTGGTAAAGCAGGAGATGGATTTAAATAAGTTGCAAGAGCTTTGTCCAAAATATTAAAGCTGTTGCTTCTTTTGTATAAAAAGACTAGAGAGAAACACCAGGCTATGTCCTGACTTAGTGGAAGAGAACTGAGGCTGGTGCCTTAACAGAAGTGGTTACAGTGTAAGGAATAAAGGCACCAAGTAAAGGCACCAAGAAAGGCACCAAGTAAAGACTCTTGCAGATCAAATGCAGCTCTGAAAGAAAGGATGTTCGTCTAAAGCATTGGCAGTGAAAGAAGGTTGTTCTTGGCATAAATCACAATCACTGTTTAAGTCCCTCCGCCACACAGTTGCCAAAAAAGAATGCATTTGATTTCTCTGAAGCTGACAGAGTGCAGAAACATTAGTGCAAAACATAATGTAGACTGATTAGTAACTAGATGGGGTTACAAATATTAACCTTTTTCTGGGTATGGCTACTACTGGCCTATCAAGTTCTTGGAGAGTAGGAACTTGACTGGCTCTTGAACTCAGTGCGCCTGCTCTGTGGATTTGAATTATCTCATTTTGCCATCTATGAAACAAGAGTGACTCATTTGTGGTGCTTTATGAACCACAAAAAATAAACGGTCTCCAAGAGCAGAGTATTCTTATAGATACTTGAGACCCACAATAGTGATCTTGGAATAGATATGATGGAGAAGGTTCTAACTAGCAACAGACAGTTAAGCATATAGCCTGTACATTGCCCATTTGAGTGTCTGAAACACTGTCATTTGAGAAATCTCTTAAGCATGGCCTTTATCCCATTTAGGTCAATTCGAAGTAACTCCATTGCTGACAGAGTATGAAGGACTGTTTACTGTTTTGAGTGTTTTTTGGTTTTGGTGGTTTTAAATTTTTTTCATACTGTAAGTATATGCAGCAGCATTTAGTGAACTGGGGCATAAATAACTTTTCTTTTTCAGAAGCGATGCTGATAAAACTATTACCCGGCAGGACGTCCTTAATAAAATGCAATATATTTATTGTCAAACTGGAAAATGTACAAGACAGTGCAAAGACTTATTTATAATATACCCACTGCCCCAGAATCTGATCACTCTTTCCAAGACTTAATCAACAGTATAGTGACTTATGTTCCAGTAAACATTTTAAAGAATAACTCAGAATATACAAAGCAGCTTGAATGCAAAGATCATAAGCTATAATGCTGGAAGAAACCTCTGTGTGAAATTTTTTTACTTGGGTCATTTGCACCTTAGAACATACAAACAGCCACAAAGACATTCAGAGAAGACAGAACAGTTGAGACAATTATTCTAAGCCAAAAGGATAATACAGCCTAGAAAGTACTGAATATCGATCTGTGCGTCATTGAACAATCCAACCAGTATTATTAAATTCAGCACCTTAGGATCAAGAATTGTATGAAGAAAATAGCCAGCACCATTTTCTCACTGTCATAGAGTCATAGAATGGTTTGGGCTGGAAGTGACTTCAAAGATCATCTAGTTCCAATCTCTTTACCATGGGAAGGAACATCTTTTACTACACCAAGTTGCTCCAGGTCTGACCTGACCTTGGTCTGACCTGACCTTGAACACTTCCAGGAAGGGGGCATCTGACAACTTTGCTGGGCAACCTGTTCCAGTGTCTCACCACCCTCACAGTAGAGACTTTCTTCCTCGTATATAATGTAAATGTACACTCTTTCAGTTTAAAGCCATTACCCCACGGCAATTTCTTTTCCACAGACATCAAAATGCTTCTGAGGCTGCTAAATTAACATTTGCTTTAGTACCAGGAGTGAATCTTCATCTTTAAAAGTTCTGAACTTATTGTTTATATGTTATTATTTTTAAAAAAGAGGTTGTTACTTTATAGCAGTACAAGGGTAAACAAGACAAACCTTCCTCACCTGTGATAAACTCTCTCAGTGGATACTTTTAAGAGGCTAAGTAGTTACCAACGCTTACTATCCTTTGTGAAAATAAATAAATAACCATCAGGGAAATAAAAGAATGTTTGTTATAGAAGCTTTACATTATCCAAATTAGACATGAATAAACCTCACATATCAGTATTTCTCCTGCACATGAATAAACCTCACATATCAGTATTTCTCCTGCCTCAGTAGATAGAACTGGCAGACTTGCACAGGTGAGAACTTAATGTTAAAAGATGCTTGAGGAAGAAAGTGTCCAGCTCTTATAAATGCTCAGAAGAGAGACAAGGAAAATCAAAGGAACTTGTAAAGAAAGATAAGGTCAAAAAAGATGCAAGCAAGTCATACCCTGTGGTTTAGTTTTCAAGTGTTTTGGCATTACTGCGCAAATGCAGAGAATTCACTTCCCTAGTCCCTAAAAATAGGGTCCGGAATGTTTTCAACCTGACTGAAAATTGTGCTGCTTGGAAAATAAGAGCAGACAGGCAATTTTCCAAATGCTTTTTAATAGCAGTTTAAAACACTCTTTAAAAAATATTTTTATAGCTATTTTAAAGCAGTTTAGCCCAATACATACCTAGTGACTCTGTAGCCACCAATTAAATTTTCACCTGACCAACCCTACAAGAATAGACCTTCAATCCTGTTTCTGTCATGCAGAATACATGGAAAGAAGCTACCATTTAATTAGAGACATAATATGCACATATAGTGATGAGCACAGAGAATGCCACACAGACACAGTCCCTGCTGCATCAGACTAGTTATAATGCAAATGATTAGTGACAAGATTTCTGGCATAGCTTTCATCTGAAGAACTGAAGTAGCCTAGCTGTACGTACGTGCAAAGTTGCATCTAACATAGGAAAAAGCTGAATGAAAAGCAAAACTAGCCTTCCCACAAAAAACACCACCACCAAGCACCCAACACCCTTCAATAACTGCTGTTTGACTTCTATATATAGTTAGGTAAGTGTAGTTAACTTGCCTTTTTCAAAAGAATGGTCACTGGCATATATCACCAAGTAAGTGTTTAGTTTTGTCTGTGTGGCAGGGCTTTTAAATAGAATATTCTCCTCTGTCACTTGGGAATTCTCACTTTTCCCAGCCTTGAAGGTAGATACAACTTCTGCCTTATTTTCTTTAAGGAGGAAAATAATCCTTTGCATGACAACCAGCGCAACACAAGCCACAAATACCTAAAATGTAGAAGACAAAAAAGAGGAATTCCTTCAAGGGCTTACCATTGGTGAAAACAAAAAAAAACCAAACAAAAATGCCCCACATTATTTGTTTTGTGACCAGAAAGATGGTATACATAACGGTGTGGCAGCATGACTACAAATACCTTTGTGCCTTTTGGGTTAAAACTTTGACAGTAAGGAAAGACACTGAAGTGAGAATCCAGCCTCGTGGGCAGTTACAAAACTCTCTTTGAGCAGAAGATTTTTCCACTGCAACGAAGCACACCAATTTGAGAGAAAGCCAAAGCCTCTACTGCTTCATTATTTTAAAAAGTTTACAAAAGTAACAAAATAGCACATATCTGTATCTCAATAAATGACAGATAATAATCTTTTGGCAAAAGGAATCATGCTGTCAGGTATGAACCTTCATGGGCATAGCATTTTCACATTCTCTAAGACATGAGGTTTCTTCAGCCTGCCTCTTGAATCAGGCCATGTCTAGTTGAGATTGATTCTCTTGAATTTCTCTGGTGCTGAAACAATGCAACCCAGAACAGTCCCACAGTGTCAAGTCTGGCAGCATGTCCCCATGAGCACTGTGATGAAAGCAGGGATGTTACCTCTCAGGCTGAAGTATACCCGTGGGGTTCTACTCAGTGCTGTGTGCACTGCGTGACATTCACTCAAGCATCTCTGCATTGCTCTCCACTGAACTATGCACTGTGCCCTCGGGCAAACTTCACACGTTACTGCATTTGGCATCAGAAACTTTGTGTCACGTAAATGTGCTCCTCATTAACATAAACGCAACAATGTGTATAAATACTGTGAATTGGGAAAAAGCAGGTTTCAGGAATCATGAGTTGTGGGCAGATAACTTTCTCTTTGTTAATCATGATGCAGTTACATATGGACAACACCTTTACAGTATATGACAGAAAAAGAAAAAAAATCAAAACCCAGAGATTAAAAAAATACAGGGAAGGTAAACATAGTGATGGCACATGCCATACACCTCGAGTGAGTGTCTTCTCAGTTTGGGCTGATTAAAAGCAGAGATGTGCTCATGAGCTGAACATATTCCGTGAAGATTTCTAGATTATGCATTCATTCTGTCATTAGGAATTAAGTAATGAAGATGCAGGAAATCAAAGGGAAGGAGACAGATGAAACAAGAGTCTAGCCTTCAATTTTCGTTTGAAAAATTCTCTTGCTTTGAGGCTTCTGATGTAGAAAAGATGTAGACAAATGATAAGGAGCTCAAGTTATTTTCTGAATAGCTGGAGAAACAACACTAAACTATTTGTACACAATCAACTTTGAGGCATTTTGCTTTTAATTTGTATACAATTCCTTAAAGTGAATTCCACAGGAAGAAGAGTGAAATACAACAGAGCTTGCTTACCATTTCACAAGTTAACAGAACAAAGTAAACATCTGTACATCTGTCTTTTTCATTAGCTAGCTTTCATCCCTTACTCCAACTTGTCACTTCCTGCTGCAAGTTCCCATGCCAAATAAATGCACGGACCTGTTCCAAACTCCACTGACATTCTCATGTGGACTTCAGAGGTACTGTAAATTATAACAGCAAGAAAAAAATTAAAATGGAAAGATTTAGGTGAGCTTATTTTCTCTTAATGCTTCTCTAAAGAAGACCCCAAGCTCAGAGTAAAAAAATACTTCAGCTGTTGAGCTCAGCTACTAATCTGACTGTGGTTCTTCTATGAAGCACAATAGCTAAGGAGAAAAAAGGGCATTAAATCAGAAATAGAAAGGTCTCAAAATAACTGTGCTAAAATGGACTTACCAAACAAATTTATCTGGAACACAATTTGAGCATGCTCTTCCCTCCTATATACTGATGAAGTTTTCTAACTATACAATTTCCATACATAGTTGCATTGGACCAGGTTTTTGACTTCTTTCAATCTGGAAAACACCATCCTGATCAAAATATATGACAACAGTATTATACCTACAATAAAATACTGGTATGGTGCTAAGGAGAGCATCATTTTTCTTCGTGCTTTAATGAGACCAAATAACAAGAGTTGTCTTTATTTAAGTCATACAGCAATAAACACTAACTTTACCCCCTTGTAAAAATTTACAGGAAGCCTTTGGTGTAGGAATTCTTGATGTCAAGATTCCATGACACTGCTCACAGTAAGTGGAACTCAAAATTGCATGTCTCTGATAGAAAAGGTTTGTATATGCACATAAGCCTACACATCACAGCATTATCTGTCAATGCCAGTGGTTCCATTTGGGATTTGCCAATTTTTTCCTCTCATGATTGTGGATTCTCCAGCAACTCTACCGAGTCTGAAATACATCTGCACCAGAGAAGAGACTCCAACAATAAACTTTGTACACTTCGATATTTATTAATTGTCTAGTCTTTTTTTTTTTTTTTTTTTGCTATATATTTAACACTAGTGTGACAAAAATCCTGATAATTATAGCTCATGCAGGTAACTTAAATGCAGAGTTAGCACTATCTAAACTGGCAAAAGTACCACTAAGGGGGTTACTGTTGAGTCTACAAGACAAGTATTTCTGCAGCAATGACAACTAGGTGGGTATGCATATAACATAACAGGCTCAGCTGAATGTACATGGCAGGTACCTAAATGATAGCACAGCCTTCAGGTGGACTGAAGTGGCAATGTCCTCTGGCCTAAATAGACTTGATGTTATTGTTTTAAAAGGTCTTGAGCTGAGTTGGAGGCATGTTGGAAACTGGTGTTAGAAGAGATATGTTTCTGTAGTTAGTGTAACTTTTGCTAGTTAAAGTTGCTGTGATTTGTGTTCTTTCTTTGACAGGGTAAAATGTGTCACTAACTCTACCCCTATTACTATTGTTTAGGTCGCAACAGAGATATTGAGAGCATACCATACTTTTCTGCAGCTGATGACAAGACTGCTGATTGCTGCTATTCCTTCTCTGCAATTCCCTGGTGAGTACGTTTTCATCAATATCAACTATGAAAACAAATTCCCTAGAACCAGATTTAAAAAAAATGTTATATAGAAGAAGTCTACTTGTAAATCATGTATTCTTTCCTCCTACAATACCCACAGGTTTCAAAACAAAAGAATTCTAAATGAAATTATTAACATAAAAAAAAAAAGAGTTGTGATAATCTTTTGCTGTACTGGGCACTTCCCTTTTTTGACTAACATACATTCTAACAGAAATCCCACAGTACGAGCCAAAATGCAAGCTATTCAGTCCAATGTTAGAGCAGGTGTATGTGTGGGTAATACTGTAAAAGTAGTCACACATAAGAGGTATATCATTGAAACAGTATTTTCCTTCATGAACCTCCTAGTAATGAGGCAGTGACAAGGTTTCCATTTCTTTGTTTTCTGAGCTCTTTAAAGAATGGCTATTGCCACATTTTGTAAACCTAAATACTGCACAAGCAGAAGCTTGTTGGTATCAGGTAAGGAGCAATAGTGCAAACAGGTGCAGAGACACTTCCTCCAGTTTTGGGGAAACCAGCTATATCATAGGGGAAGAGGACAGGCATCTTCTTCAAACCCACACTCCTGCATGTTTCTCCAGTCAGACATACACATCCTTCTCTGTCTTGGTCTTCTTTTTACAAAGGTAGTTGGGGGGGAACCACCAGCTCACATGGTATTTATCATATGAAAGATCACTTGACCGTTTTCTTATTAATATTATGAATGTTTTGTAACAAGTCAAGGAACAATAAATACCTCAATCATCAGGAAAGTGACAATAATACTGACTTAGTGTCTTTAGTAAAAAGTGAAACATTCTCTCCTGAGATGTAAGTCAAGGAAGGAACAGGAATGATGAACCTAACACTGTACCATTATTTGATCGTCATGCATCTCAGCTGACCAGATGAGAAAGAACAACTGTTTATTGCCCTCTGCTCATCCAAGGCTATGACAGGCAGTTTATTTAGGCAAGTGCTTGGCATACCAGAATGTTGTCAGAGCAGTTCTCACTGTACTGTCCTCCTTTAGCTTATTTCTTTAAAAGAAAAGAGAAAAAAAACACAAGGGAAAAAAAAAATGGAGAAGATGATCTCAGCAGGTCAACCTTCATCTTCTCTCAGCTCTGTGGGTAGAAATTTGTATTGCTGCTGGCGGATTTGAGCCAGTTTTTTCCTTGCCTCTTCCAGTTCTCTCTCCTTCTTCAACATTTCTTCTTGGGCTGCAATGATCTAGAAAACAGAAGCATAAATTATGACAGCAAGGAATACTGTCTATAAAGCAACACCACGCTTCTGTGATAGTTTTTCTCTGCTTTACTTCTTGAGTGATTGTACTAACCTGAGCAATGCCACCCACAAACTTTGTTTTGACCACAACATCATCATCCTCTGCTTTCCCAAATGCTGCTTTTTGGGCTGCCCGGACAAGATTGTCTGACGCTCGCTTGACAGCATTCCCTGCAGCCTTTGAAAAAGGAAATTTTATAATGACAAAAATGCCTAACTAACATATTCACCTGAGCATCAAAAATAAAACATCTTTGCTTGACTACACATAAAAGGTGTGTTTTGGTTTGTTTTTTTTTCTCCAATGAAAAGCAAATAAATCTTTCACAATCTGATACAGAGGGAAACACAATTCCCTATAGTTTGAAATAAAACAGTGGATAAAATCACAAGGTATTTTACACACAATACTGATCAGATTTGGGTTTTATTTCAGGAAGAAGAACAGAGAATTAAAGGTAGTGTATGAAGAAACAATTTAAGCAATGACGTTTTTAAAACAATGAAGTCTCCCATCAGGGAAAATTAGCCACTTAGTTGTAACTATCTTACATTTAAACTTTTATTTCCCAAAAGGAAAACTGACAACAACCCAGACTGGCACTTAGGCAACTGCTGTGCTGAACATACGCATAATCTTGCAGAGGCCAGGAGGACACTCACATGTGCCCAAGTTAAGTGTGCCTACCTGTTTGCAAGCTCATTGGCAATCTGACTGCAGAATAATTGCAGAGAAACCAACTGTGCTCAGTGGCTATGAAAAAATGCATACAGTAAACATTACCCACTCCTACTCTTGTGGCTTATAATGAGCATCCATCTATGGATACTGCACCTAAACTAGAGTTTGACACAGGCTAGTTGGCTTCTCACCATCTTTTACAAGTTAAGACTGAAACAAGCCATGAAGTGAACTGTGGCTGAATAATTACAAACGCACGATCACATCATCTTTTATAAATAAAAGTGCCCCAGAATCTCTGTTTTTTTCAAGAATCCAGTTTTTTTCAGAATCCATTTTTTTTCAAGAAAAACTTGAACAGAATTCTGAAAAATCAGGTATTTTGGGCTTTGGTGACACAGGGCTAAAACAGCATTTACATAGCACCACTCTAGGGTTTCAGTAATTGAAAACACAAATACCTGTAGCCTCCTCATGGCTTCAGAGTCCTGATCAGCCTTCACTTTGCAAGCCACAAGCAATTGTGCAGTAGAAGCTGCCACCTGCTTGGCAGATGAGATGAGTTTCTCTTCACTAGCGTGGCCTTGTACTGAGGCATTAGCTGCTTCACAGAGATTGCTGGTTGCAGCTGCCACCATTCGGGCCTAGGAGAAAGCAAAAATACTCACTGTGTTCTCTCACAGAATATTGTTTATTCATGTTCCTTAAGAGAAGCCATTACTTACAGCAGAAATAAGTCCCTGAGACCACTGTCCATCATCAGCTGCATTTGCAGGGATTGCTCCGACCTGAAAGAGAAGTTCAGAGATGGTTTACAATGGAATAGAAAATATGCTTATTTTGACTCAGATCTAGACAAACAATCAATGAAAAAAAGAAAACATCTGCACCTGTGACCATGCCCAGCACATATGGGATCAGAAAATCCAACTGAAAGTTAGTTGTCAGAGTAAGTATGCTTCTAGCACACATCTACCTGCTCATGTAGCATCCAGCTTGCTATGCTGTCTAACTTGTCTTATCCTTGGAAGATGTGTAAAAGTCCCAGAGTCTGGATTGCTACAGCTGAGATTCTGGCCTAAGCAACAATATTATGGTTGGGATTAACTTCTTCCCTTAAAGGCCGCAGTATTATTTTCAGATTCTCCAAGCAGGCAAAAAACTACCAGTAAGAGTAATTTGCTGCAAAATTTCCTGATCTTTCAGGAAGTTACTATAGAAAAGGGAAGGATAAATCAAAATGGCTAAATTCTGTATAGCAGGATGAACAGATCTGCTAATATGGCACTGTATTTGACAGGTGTGCTTCCATCATATCAGCAAGCTACAGGTTTCCTCAGGCAGATTAAAATGATTTTAGCAGCTATCTGAATTTAGATGGAGTAGAATACAGGTGCTGTTAGCCTCAGTCTGAAAGGCACAAATAGAAACATACTTGAGGGAGCAAAGATGCCCAGAACTACCTGAGGGAGACTGAGGGCTGATACCAGCATATAAATGCATTCTGTGTTATTCTTATCTGTATAACTTTAAAGTGGTAGTGTTGACGGAAGTAAAGCAAGCTCTGTGTTATAATGAAACTAAATAAGAACAGGTCTTACCACAGATTATTGTGCAGTCTGTTTTTATAAGAGAGGCAGAGAATTAAAAATTCTCATTTTCTGGACTGTCTCCACAGCCAGATGGATATTAATATCTTGGTTTATGTATTATTGATAAGTTCCACAGCTACAGCTTATGATAGGCCTTTTCAAACAGTTACATCACTACAGTTCTGAAATAAGTGCTTTGTGCTCCTGCTAGAACTAAAAGCAAAAGTTCCCCAGGAATCTTAGCTTAACCATAGTGCTTTTCTGACAGGACCTATGACACTGTCTTCTCAGAAGAAGCAGCTAGATGATAATGGAAATCATAATTACACAACAATAATGATCCTTTAACACACTGTTCTCACAAACAACATCTGTTTGATGTTCAGACTTTAAGTTTCACAGTATATCAACTGGGAAAAAATCCCAGTGCTTGACATGAAATAAATGTATTACAAAGACCTCAGACCCTGACCAGACCCAAAGGACTACATGTTATAAGCACTCTTTCTCTTGGTCCCAACAAAAATTAAATGCAGGGCTGTCCCCTCACTGAATCAGGCAACAAAATACTGAGGGCACAATTAGTGAGGCTCATTGCCTTTCTGGTCCAGAGTGGTACTGTATACTGTGACACTTGTTTCTGGATCTCCAACTGTCTTGTAGGACTAAACACAACTAGCTTGAACCACAGATCTTCACAAAATGAAAGAAACAACACACAAACACAAAAAAGTCCCCGCAGCTGAAACACTGAAGAGCTAAAACACTTTATTACACTTATGAAGTTTAAAAAAATATAATTGTGGTTTCTATAAACAGAATCAGGCTTGGGACATATGCTGTCATCAGCAATGAAAAGACTTACATTTTCATTAGTCATTCCCAAGTTCCTTTCCTACTGTTTTAGCAGAGAACAGTTAAAAGACTAGATTAATCTTTTGTGCTTTACCCCTGTACTGTTGCTGCTTGTCCTGTTTACCCACCTTTCCCTGTGCCACCAGTTCTCTCTGGGCTGCTGAAGCTGACTTCACAAGGGCACTGGTAGCAGCTGCAATGGACTTAGCTGCTTCCAGGATCTGTTCCTCAAAATCCAGAGTCTCATCTGCTTGCTATAACCAAGAAAGAACAACGTCACACATTATTCACCTGAGAGCAGTTTTATTTGCAGGATTGTGGGTATCTATGAAGTGAGACAATATTTTGGAACACATCAGTAAATGCAGGAAGACCTACAACACAATTTCTGCAAAGGAGTTTCATGTGTCCTTATAGTTGCTAACACACAAATCTAAATATCAGACAAGATACTTAAAGTATTGCCTTCAACTTTCTAGTACATTACCTCCACCAGAGGTACTCCAAGCTACAGCTGGAAAAGTGCAGGTCTGAAAATAAATTGTTGTTTTCCATACCAAGATTTTCTTTGTAGTGTTATAATGCTGGCTTCCAGCATTAGTAAACTAGGTAGAGCATTTTCTAAATACTGAAAGACTTAAAGCATTGAAGAGCAGTGATTAATGTATATTGTCTCAGTCACCTGTACTAAGAAATGCAAGGCATGTGCACAGACTTAATAGCTTTTAGTAAGAGCTGTCATTTCACAGACACCAACATTGTGAAGTAGCCCACTTAAGTAATCTTGGGGCTAAGAAATTCCAAAGATCTGTCTGGCACACTTCAGTCATCCAAATGTGTCTTTCAATAAGCATGTGTAAATACAGAGACCATCTGTTCCTAACCAAGATTCTTGTTATTCAAAATGGAAATCTTTTGTTCCATAAAACAACTTCTGACTCTATAATCATTTAAGTGCTAAAAATATTTCTCTGTTAAGAACACTTTCTAGCTTCTAAACAGTTAACGAAATAGGGGCAAATGGTTATTGAAATACAGGCTTCTTCCAACGTCTTCAACCACACTATCATGTCAAATAACTAAAGGAACACCCCAGCTAAGTGAGCTTTGAGTTAGATAACTGGACACTTCATTTACAGCTCTAAGTGCACCCATTTAAACTTAACTCAGGTTTAGTTCTCCTGTTAACCGTGATCTGATGAAAGAGTAGTCAATTACAAAAGATAATTACGAGTCATTATGAATCATTAAAAAATGGTTCATCAAGCAGACCTCATACCTAAAGCACTTCACACAACTGCCACATAACAAAGTCCAGAAGATGAAACTATGGCATCCATAGACATCAGAAAATACAAACTATCTGAAGATAAAAACTGATGTGTAGACAAAGTTGTCTGGCACTTTAAAGCTTTTCTTATCCTTTGGGAAAAGCCACCTAATTCAAGGAAAGGTAGTTGTCTTGCATTGCTGTTGGGCTATTCCCATCAACCCCATCTTGAGTACTGCATTCAGTTTTGGGCTCCCCAGTTTAATAGGGACTGGAATTTGCTCGAGAGAGTCCAACGGAGGGCTATGAGGATGATTAGGGGACTGGAGCACATGCCTTATGAGGAGAGGCTGAGGGACCTGGGGCTTTTTAATCTGGAGAAGAGAAGACAAGGGATTTAGTAAATGTTTATAAATATCTGAGGGCTGGGTGTCAGGAAGGGGTGACAGGCTCTTCTCACTTGCTCCCTGTGATAGGACAAGGAGCAGTGGATATAAACTGCAGCACAGGAGGTTCCACCTCAACACAAGGGGGGATGTCTTTACTGTAACAGTCACAGCGCACTAGAATAGGCTCCCCAGGGAGGTTGTGGAGTCTCCTCTGGAGACTTTTAAGACCCAGCTGGATGCATTCCTCTTTGGCCTGGGACAGATTGTATGGTCCTGCTCCGGCAGGATGATGATCTCTTTGGGGCCCTTCCAACCCCTGACATCCTGTGATCCTGAACTGAAGTATACATCTTTGCAATAAGAGTATAAGAAGTTGCAAAGTGAGCAAGTCAAGTTCCACATAATTTTTTTGCCACGCTTGCAATGTAACATCATGACTATTGTTATTTAAGTGGTAATCACATTGATGGGGTGTGGAAAAGCAGTTACCAGAAAGAGGCTGAAGAAAAGCAGTTGTTTGAACTTAATTCATCACTGTGAGTGGACTAAATATTGCACCTAAGTGTAAAACAAAAATTACTGCATTCAAATGGAATGCAGAGAAACCCAATCTTGCATTAGTGAGAATGCTATTGTACAATGACTGGATCAACTTTCATTAAGCAACAAGTATATTCCACAGGAAAAGAGACAGCTAAATCTTAGTCTCTCATCAGAGAGCAGATTTCCCCACTCCTCTGCATACTAAGCGAATTTCATTCCAATTATACTGAAATCTTGGGAGTGGGGAGAAGAAAGCACACCTCAAGATTTTCAAACTTCCAAATTCTACACTCCCTATCCCACAACTTCTTTTATTTTTGGTAAAAAAAAAAGGGAAAAAATGTTTCCTAATGACAACTGATGCCTTCTGTGGAAAATTTATTTTTGAAACATTCCATGGAACTTCTGCTGAGTGTGCATTTACTAAGAAATCCTTGTTTTCTAGTCCTTCTCCGAAGTTTTCCCTTCAGCAGTCTCAAGAATAACATCTAAGGCCTGGACAGTCATATTTGAAGTTGTGATGGTTTGAACTAATTGGAAAATTTGAGTGAGAAATTAGACTATTGGCTGAGAGGGGTAAACACAGTATGTCACTTCACCCAGACCTTTACTGAGAAAGAAAAAAACCCTGTTTTTAAAGGGTTGTACCCAAAACAGTAGATATCAGATGGTTTCTGACCGCTCTGGCTGTGGCTGCTTCTCTTGCATGGTCTCCTTTCCCTTTGTCTTGGTAGCTAATTCTCAGTAATCCTGCTAACTACTTTCCTGCCACTTACCCCCATGGCCAATCTACTTCAGCTTATCTGCAGCATCAACAGGTGGTGAGATAAGACTGGGGAAGGGGAGAAAGGTGGTAGGGGGTGGGTGGTTACCCTCTCTTGGGGATTTTGGTCTCTGGGAGGGGTATGGTGTCTGTATTACCTTTTCATTGTATATATCTGTAAATATCTGTTATATCTTGTAAATATTTGCTTGTATATTGTGCATTGCTGTAAATATAAAGCTTCATTTATTAACTTCCATCTGTTTCTGAGTCCTAGCCGGGGTTTATAAGGGGAGGGGGGGGCGCAGGTAAGTGCTAAACCACTACAGAAGTGTGGGCATTGCACAAGATGTCAGCTCATGGCTATAATGAGCAAAGTTAGGAGCAATGGTGTGATACATGGCAGAAAATGTCTTGAGAGAATTAGCTGGGTTTCTTTACAAAACCAGATCCATGAGACAAGTGGTTAGCTTCTCCTTTCTGATGTAGTCCCAAGAAGACCATCATCTCTTCTTCCACAAGCTTAAACTACTAAGGTGTTATTGACTATTTACAAGTATAAATGGTCTGGAAAATAAAGCAATCAGAAACCAAATTTAGGCTAGCTACAAAGTCTGTAGCATTAAATAGCCTGAAAATGTTGATTACGCCATTAAAAAAATATAGATGGTTTTGTTCTGTATTTTAACTACTTTTCTACAGAATCTCCATTATTTGGGGTAGCATAAAGTCAGAGTTAATAGGAGAACAAATGAGCCCCCAGTCTTATTGCTAAACACTGGAAAAAAATTACAGAAGACAAGCTATCTTATTTTGCAGCAGCTTCCATCTTCTATTGTATAAAAATAACAGCATAAGTTACTAAACTGGGCCATGGAAAACACAATAACATTTCAGTCACAGTCACTTGGCACTGCTAGTGCTCACTGTCATAAAAGGCTCTACAGAACTTAAAGATCTCTTCAAGAGCACCTCTACTAATAAAAGAGCCCTCTGTGTATATATTTTATACCAGGTTAGATTAGATTATGCAGGAAGTCTTCTAAATCTGATTGTGTGTCAATGTACTCCTTCATATTGCCTTCTACTATGTTAAAACCCCCGGAGACAGGACAGGACACTGTAGGAATATGTTTGATATATAGTTGGATTAAATAACAACCTAATATATCAAACATATCACACAGAGTCCTGCAGAAAAAGGCATCCAGGTTTGATTCATCTTGGGGAAACAGAAAAAGGACAAAGTGCTGGAAGTTAACAGCAGGGAACTCCTACTGACTACTATAAACACTTGTCTTTGAATGCACAAGCCTGCACAGAAGCATGAAGAGCATACCAACAGAATCAAGTAGGTACAGCAATGCTCTCTGCTGTTGTACCTCATCTACCACACCTTTTTCCTTAAACATGTTTGTTTTCCGCTCTGAGTGAAGCATGTTTTTTTTTTTATTAGATAAAATATTTATCTTCTTCAAAAATAAATCTGATTTTGGGTGGTTATTTCTTTTGCCAGTGGCATATTTCCATAACAGGAGGAGCATGCGGTTGCAATCTAAGACATGTGACCCTCCAAAAATGGAAAACAGCAAAAAAAGTGCCACACTGTAAAAACGTGCTGTATTTAAAGAAAATATGATGGCCAAAACTTGTTTAATAAGCAATAAAGATATCATTCCCCACCTTGAACACTGTAATGAGAATACAGAACAGGTTTTGTGTTAGGGGAAGGAGTAGTAGCACCTTCTTGGGACAGTCCTAGGTCAGAAGACAGATATTAACTGGGTATCAATGGGACAGTGGACTAGTGGACCAAGCACTTTAGGAGCACATTCACCAGCAGCCAAATGACCAGGATTTAAAGCAATCAGATTATGCATTGTACCATAAAACACAGGCAGGAGTTAGTACATCTGTGTCTTATTAGAGGCTGTTCTCCAAGGTGATTCCCAGTAGCAGAAAAATCTCATACTTAGTCTAAGTCTCAGATCTCAGACTAAGACATCAAGGGAGTATGATAGCTGCAAAAATATGAAGGGGAAATGAAGAAAAGAAGAATTAAAAAAAAATACATAAAAGTATAAAAATTACTAAAGATATTGGAACAAATGAGAAAGAAACCCAAAACTCTTCAACTTATGATTTTTCCTTGAGAGGTAAAAGATGAACTGGAACAGAGAAAGACGAAAATTTGAAGCCTAAATCAGATGATTCCTACTCTCAGCCCAAATAACAGAAGTTTACCCAAGAATATAGAATAAACCACCAATTCATGATGATCACAATTTCCTACATGGAGATTTTTCTAAAATTACTAAGTATAGACTGCTCTGCAAGTTTATTTTATGGTGATCACTGTGAACCAAAGCAGGATATTGATCTAGCTGTGCCAGCAGTCTGTTGCATTGTAGAAAGTAAGTACTTCCACAGACTACGTATAAGGAAAATCAGTACTATCAACTCCGTGACCTAGTCTAAGCATTCACATTACACCACTATGACAAGAATCAGACAGATCCTGTTCAAGAAGGAAATCCTACTCTGGGAGAACATGAGCTACAATTGCTCAGCAGAAGAAATGGTATTTGAGTCACTCTGTGATCTTCCAAGCACCTTTGGTGTGTGTTGAAACCCGTATTACAAAAGAGATTAAACATTTAATGAAGGATGTAAAACTGCTGGATATGAATTTTTGTTCCAGAAAATGACAAATGAACAAAGCAACAGATTAGGGGTAGGCTGGATACACAAATGAACATGTTAAACGAGGAGCAGGTGTGAGGTCTGTGTTCACTGGGAAATAACAATGACCCTGGAGTGCCTCAGAGGTTGGAAGGAAACTGCTCCATGGTTACTAGGCAACATACATATGCTATTGTGCAGTGATTGTATAGAAAAGGTGATGGAGGACTCTTCCTCCCTTAGACTCAGCCTGTGTCCTCTGCTCTGTAGAATCTCATTATAAAGGACCATTTTTCTTTATAAACAAAATGGATGTACTTGTTAAAAAATGCAGGACAAAGAGCATTTCTTTTTTCATGAGCTAATTTATTCCCCTTACTGAGCAGAGGGAGGGTGTGTGAAAGGGTGGGAAGTCCTCAAAATTTGAAGCTACTGACAACTATTTCATCTGATGTTCCTGAATGACAAAAAACTCTGCACCAAAGCCAGTCATCCAACACTGAATGTTCTTGAAGGTCTACTTTTTAGAAAGACTTCTCATTAACTTGACTTAGAAAACAGTTTTGCAACTACAAAGCATTAAAACCAGAGAAATAGATACACAGTTCTGAAGTCGATTACACAGGCAAAGCATGATTTTCACTTTAAAGGGAAGCAATTCTAGGCAACATGGTAATTTCCTCCAAAACCTGCCTGTTACTCTACAATAGTCAAAAGGTAGCAATTCTCTGGGATCCACTCTTGTGAGCTAAGCATACAACTGTAAGTACCAGCAGTTTCACATACTGCCTTTGTACCATGCATGAAAGTAATTGGCTTAATTTTACGGAACATGTTCAGAGACATATTTGAAATAACCTGGCAAAGTGCAATACCAGTTGCTTGCATAATCAACTGAAGTTTCTTCTCCTTCAGGAAAACTAAGTAGAGACAGACATACCCCATATCTGATTTGATACTGAAGCAGCTAGTCTTTTGGCATGCCACAAAATGCTACCTTTTTAGTTTTAGAAAATCTTGAATGTCTTTTGCATTCTGGTGAATCCCTTCTGTGTTGCTGCTGCTTTCTCCTGCTATACTACATGCATGAGATGAGAACAAAGGGTCTTCAAAAGGAAAGCACATGAAAATGACTTCTCACATTAGTAAAATGTGTTTGGAAACAGAGAAGTAAGTAATCAACAGTAATGACACTGTAACTCTGAAATGCATTTCTAACGGTTGGCTTTTCTTCCTGCTTGCTGATGGCTGACGCTTGACCCACTCTCTTGAAAAGCATCTTTTTACTCTCTTCCTTCAGGGTTAAATCCAGTTCAGCGTCTGGTAAGTGGCACTGAGACTGCTGCATGTTTGATTGTTAATACCATTATCATGGACAGTAACAAAGTATACACCAATATAAGGGCTATATGCATCTTCTGTTTTATTAACTTCAAAGAAACAATGGGGATGGACACTCACCTTTGGTTTTGCTCTTGGTTTCAGCTGCTCTAACTTCTTTGCTGCAGCCTCAATTGATGCTGCGGCCCCTAGTAGCTCTGTCTCCGCGATGACTGTTGGGTCTTCTGGATCCACCCACTCTGTCCCTGAAATTAATGGAGACAAAGACAACAACTTCAGTGCCACTGTGAGCTGCCATTCAAAGAGGATGATTTACAATTACACTTCCAAGTGTCAAATACAGAATGCACATGACTGAAAGCTGATTTTAGTACCATAGTAGAGTTAATGGAGAGTAAAATGTAAGTCAGTGAAAAAAGTTATTTAATAGAATTACTCTGTTCTGAAAGTAACTTAACAACTGTGTAAGCAAAGCAGCTTTAGAAAGAGATATTGTCCATATTCTGAACAAAACTACCTGTCACTCAACTTCTCTTTATCACAACTCTTACTAAGGTGGTTTCTATGTTGACCAAGTCATAAGGTACACTAAGTCTGACAGAATGGTGAAAAGAACATGTTACAGACAACAGATACTCATCCACAGCACACTTCCCAGAATCTTGTTTTTTGACACTGGTTAGAGATGAAGTTGAAAAGGACATATTAAAGGACATGCAATCATGTGTGACACTGCTGTGGGTGTCTGCTACAGACCACGAAACCTGGTCAAGTGCAGAATCCGGCATCCAGGGAAGAATAACAGCAGGCACCAGTACAGACTAGCGGTTGTCCTGCTGTAAAGAAGCTCCACAGAGAAAGACCCTGGAGCCCTGGTGGACGGCAAGTTATCCATGAGACAGCAACGTGCCCTTGCGGCCAAGAGGGCCAATGACATCCTGGGGTGCATTAAGAAGTGTGTCCAGCAGGTCTAGGGAAGTTTTTCTCCCCTTCTACTCTTCCCTGGTGAGACCACACTTGGAATACTGTATCCAGTTTTGGCCTCCTCAGTTCAAGAGAGACAGAACCTGCTTGAGACAGTCCAACAGAGAGCTACAAAGACGACTAGAGGACTTGAACATCTCTCCTATGAAGAAAGACAGAGGGACTGAGGGCTGTTTAGTCTTGAGAAGGGAAAGTTGAGATGAGATCTTACCAGCATCTATAAATATCTGAGGGGTGGGTGTCAAGATGAAGGTGCCAGTCTCTTTTTGATGGTACCCAGTGATAGGACAAGAAACAACGAGTGCAAGCTGGAACACAGGAGGTTCTGCCTCAACATGAGGAGACACTTCCTTATGGTGAGGGTGACTGAGCACAGGAACAGGCTGCCCAGAGAGTTTGTGGAGTCTCCTGCTCTGGAGATTTTCAAAACTTGCCTGGATGCATTCCTGTTTGTCTTGCCTCAGGTGATCCTGCTTTGGATGTGGGGTTGGAATCGATGACCTCTTGGGGTCCTTTCCAACCCCTAACATTCTGTGATTCTCTGAAAAAAACCATGCTTTTGCCAAAGTGTTTCTAACAGCCATGTAGAGATGGCTAACATAGTTTCTGAAACATATCTAAAGATCAAATTTTTTGTTGTTGAGTTTTTGGCACTTCTCTTGGTTCAAAGACATTTTGCAGATCCACCAAATGAATACATGGCTGGAGGTGATTTTATATTTTTGGAAGCTCTCAGTGCACTGTTTTTCATGTCATAACATTATTCTCTGGATGACAAGACTCACAAAATATCTGTGTTCTGCATTGAAGGAAGCAACGCAGCAGCTAAAAGCAAAACCATAGAGAGAAAAGGAAACAAGAAAACTTATAATTTTGTAACTATTAAAGGCAAGCAGAGGAAGTGACTCACAGATGGAAACAGAAAAAGATGGGAAGCAGCATACACCAGGCAAGGAAGAGTAAACTAGAATGAAGACAACAAAGCAGAAGAATTCCAAACACCCCTTATAGTCTCATTAAACTTATAAAAAATGTATTAGGAAGTTTCATTGAACCTAATAGTAAAATATTGACTGAAACAGTAAAACAATTGGAAAAGATACTGCCACTTTGCATTGGAATAGCACTGCCCATGTCTGATTGACCAAACAAAAGGAAATAACCTCAAATGTTTATAGATCAACGTTGCATCAGCTAAAGAATGAGGCAGTTTCTGCTATGAATGACTAAATCACAGGAAAATACAAAACGACTGGCTACTATTTATTATGTGCAGGAGAAGGCTGAAGTCCATGGTACTGTATCCTAGTGAGCTGTTTCCTGCTGCTAATCCCAATAGGACAGCAAAAAGATTTTTTAAAAGCATTTAGCAGAATATAAAGATTCTGGTACTGGCTTGGCTTCTTAGGAAATGAGAACAGAAATTTTGAACGATGAGTGCACTAAAATGTTCAGAAGAATTTGATAAATTTACCTGCACAGGGTAAAACCATCATGTAGATCACTGTAACTACATTAGACATGGTGTGTGGGGGTAGATAAACAACACAAAACATAAGAACATAGTAAGAGTTTCCTATACATGAAAGTGTTTCAGTAAGACTCTTTCCCAAGAACTATGTACTTATAAAAGCAGGAAATAACTGAGGAAAACCTGCAGTTCAGATTATCCAGAATATTAGGAAGAAAAAAAAGTATATAGTGTTCTCTGGTCTCACTTAGGAAAGAATGATTAAATAAATATGGAATTACTAGAAGCCTTTGGGGGGTGGGAGCAGAATTAAAAAAAAAAAAAAAAATTCTGTGGTATTCTATTATCTCTGAGATTAAAATGGTTAGATGCCTTCCTGATAGCTGCAAAGACATTGTGAAGTTCCCAGTAAATCTGGCAGTAGACACGCTTTGGCAGTATACTAATCACATGTAAAATGTTAGAACTGTTGTCCTAAGAGTTGGCACGCATCACTGGATAAAAACTGTACTCAGCAAGTCAGTATCTGACAAAAACATCTATTATAAGAACAGTGAACTTTGGCTAAGCAATATAATGCATTGCTTATTTGAGTGCTGAAATGTACTTGGCCACAACTCCCTGAAGTCTCATTGTTTCATTAAAGTACTTTGTCAGGGCAGGACTCAGGCAAAGGAATGTTAGCACTACAGATCTAAAACTGACATCATTGCTAGCAGATGAGTATTAGTTCAGTAAAATGATGGCATCCCCTATTATTTGAAGTTGGAAAGCAATTATTACTGCAATGCAAAGGACTTATTTGAACACTGGGTAACAGAACACTGGAACAGGCTGCCCAGGGTACTGTGGAGTCTCCCTCTCTGGAGATATTAAAAACCTGCCTGGACACATTCCTGTGTGATCTGGCATAGGTGACCCTCCTCTGCAGTGGGGTTAGACTAGATGACCTTTCGAGGTCCCTTCCAGCCCCTGATATTCTGTGATTCTGTGAACAAACATGAGCATAAAGAAAGGAACCAGCCATCCAATTCAGCCGCCTGTTCAAGTGGTGTTTTATTTTATATCTGCTGCTGTGGCTCTTGAGTGCTTTGCTTGATGGCTTGCCCTGCAAAGGCCACGTGATTTACAGCTGAGTTAGGACCAGTCCTGTGAAGTGGGAGAGGAACTAATAGACATATTTACCAATGTTATGCACATGTGAATATCAGTAGAAACATTAGAAGTGGATGGCACCAAGACACCCAGAACATACTTTAAAGGGTCTTTGTTAGTTTTAAACTACAAAAATGACAGATCATCATCCCTGGAATAAAAGGCACACTGTACTGGTAGCCACATTGCCCAACTCACCTTTCATTGCTTCTGCTGATTGGATGAGCTCTGTAACAGCACCAGCCACTCGCTTGGAGAAAGAGGCTAACTGATGCTTTAGTTCTGGAGTTGGTTTCTGAAGAATCTGAAGAAAAAAAGCAAAAGTACTGATGCGTATTAGTAAGGATTCCAGAGAATGCTGGAACATTCCCAAGGCCCATTAGTGAAAGATTTGTTTTATACAACAATTGGCTGAGAGAAAACCTGACTCCAGTGAGAGAAATGCAATTGCCAGTGAATCACTAGGAGCAAAGGCTTATATATTGCAAAGGCAATGTCTGATGCTCACTAAGAAAGTGGCACTGCTGTGCATCTTTACAGGAACAGACAATATAAACTGGAAGTTCCCAGCACTAAGCTAAGATTCTCCAAAACAGAGGCATGTGTGAGAGTGTGTGGGAGCAATATGCAGCTTTAGCACTAAGTATTATAGGCGTCTGTCTTAGTCTCTCTCAACTGCTGGAGAAGAGCCCATTTTATAGTATTATCAGTGAGTGTTTCCTTGTGCCCTGCCCCTAGTTAGATGATTAGAGAAATGTTCCCTTGAGCAATCAAGTCAGTTATCTTCCACTTGCCCAATGTAACCTCTACACTGGCTTAAGAAATCTTCAATACTGCATGTGACAACTCTTGCACCTAGAAAGTATTATAGAACCACCTTCAAATAATCAGCTGCTGAATATATCTCAACACAGGGATGCCAAGGAGTTAACTATATAATCATCCCTACTCTAACTACCAAGGTCATGACTGAACTTATTGACAACTGTATCACAAGGTGCCACATTGACTAATTAAAGGTTTCTAATCTGAGATGATCCATGTTTCTGGAAGGCTGCAAATTAAATGAAACTGTAGATCTGAACTACCAGAGAAACAGGTATCAGGAAGCAACAAGATTTTCTGACACTGAAACCATCTTGCTAATGTTTTCTTTTACCTAAGCAAAACAAATCCGAGCTAGGATGTTAGGTTAGCAAGAACAGCTTAGGTTAGAACAGCTCAGGTAACCGCAGAAACAAATCACTTGGACTACATCTAGACTGTGTCTCTGCCACAACTCCAAGAGTTAGGTACCCAGGGGAAAGAGGGCAAAAGTCCCCAGAGCAAAAGGTCTGTCATTTACTTGTTCCAGTGCTCCTTCAAAAGTGATCTTTTTCTAATCTGCTTTCTAGATCTTGTTTATATTCATGGAGCACAGCACAGATGCATGATGCATGTATGTGACTAGTTCTAGATAGATTTCAGCCAAGAGTCAGGATAAAGTTACTATTCCATACATCTTTTTTTTCTATGCAGGCATTGTGCTTTTCATTTGTCATTGTAATCTAGGTCACAGTCAGTTTTGTAAGACAGCAAACACTGTTGGGGAGAGAGGGGGGCATTTTCTTACTGTTTTAGGGCATAGAGTTTGAAACATGAAGATTTCATGAAGATTTATGTCATTGCTTTGTTTTGGGGGAAAGAAGTGTGCCTAAAGTGTCTAATGCTTACAGCAGTCTTAAAAGCATGCTGATGAGTCTTATTCTAATTTACTTGTTGGGGGCCATTTTTAGGTCGGGGCTCATATTGCCCACAGATATGAATCCAGAATCTGATATCTGGATTTAAGAATCCTATTTAAGTATTTACAATCTTCCTTCTGTCTCACAGTTTGAGCTGAAGTACTGAGTTTCCTTTAGCTTGCTTTTCCTGAATAACAAAACTGTTGTGACAAAGTGATAAAGATGTGTCATTAGCAGCCACTATAGAAAGAAGTCAAGATCATTCTCCTTGGAAGAGGTCCAGCATGTGGATTCAGACAAATCCTTACCAGAAGGACATGTTCCAGGAGTTCCAAGTATCCCAGAGTACATTCTGTTCCAAAGCGCAGGGCTCGCTCTCGAACTTCCTCACTCACATCTGGATGATATGATGCTTGCTGAGAAGGCAAAACAATATTAGTGCCCCAAAACTTCTCCCACAAGAGAAGGCGGACATAGACAAGATATGGGAAAGGAAGAGATTTTTCATTAAGTACAAATGACATTTGAGATTGAGGACCAGCCTTTTCTGTTGTAAAGGTGTAAGCAAACCATGCTGAAAGAGCAGAAGAGTTCCAGTTCTCAGAATGGCATTGGGAACACTTGTCCTTTTAGCAGCACATCTTCCTCTCTGGGTGTGTACCTGCAGTCTTTCTTAGTGCCTTCCCTCAAGTATTGTCAGCAGTAGTACTACTCCTTCCTGCCAGTTGACAAAAACTAGAGAAATCCCTGAAGAACCATCTGAAAATACAGCAGGTCTTATGATTTATTCTAATGAAAATATATAATTTGAAAAACTCTTGCAGCTGGAAGGGCTCTTGTGTTGTGTATATACTGTTGTACAATGCAAAGGTTTTGCTATTGGGGCTCTTCTTTTTCACTAATACCACCACCAGAAATTAAGCATAGTTTTGCCATCCACGAATGGCTGCCTACATCTTACAGGTTAGAAATATACTACCATTTTCTGATTGTAAATCTGTATTGCCCACCATCAAGGCATGAAAACAAAAACGGCCATCTGGTTTAGAGATTGGGCTGACCCAGAAGCCTTGGGCCAAACAGAGATCAACCACCATGCCAATGCATGGGTCAGATGTGGGTCCATCACTTTTCCTTCTTCATTCAACAAGCTGGACAAACCCTAATAATTAGTTCCTTATAAGAAGCTCTGGAAACAGCAGAATGAAAGTGCTGTGGAAGCACCAGAGACAAAACACAAAAGACAAAACCAAATCCAACCAACCCCCTAAAAAAATATCCCCAGAGCCTTGGCTGCTTTTTGTTATCTTGTTTTTTTGTTAGTAAACACTTAATGGCTTTAGCCATAGGGATCTGCATAGCAATAGGCTGTGCTGGAACCATCTATATAAGTACAGAGAAAAAGCAACAGAAGAAGCAACAGGATTTTTACTGAATATAATGTCTGACATAAACCTGACTAATGAAATTATTTAATTTTTAATTTAAAAAAAAAAGTGAAAACTACAGGAAATCCTATTTGTTGACAAGTGAAACTTACTAAAAATATTTGTTAAAAAAATCAGCATTTCCTCTCACAGAATAACTCTTTCCACCCTGACAGCCTCGTATCTTTCATGGCGTTCAGGCGTAATCTCACTGCTCACTTAAAATTTCGAGTCCTTCCTGAGACTTGCAATAGCCTGAGCAAGCACTGCTATCAGCTGGACTATGACTCCCTCTGCCGGGAAGCTCAGGATCAGCAGACCACAAAAATGGCAGATTAGCCACCTCCCACCTCCTAAAATATTTATCTGAATATAAAGGAGATGGGGCAAAACAGGATGGGATTTTCCCCATCTTCAACATTCTTTGAACACGCTCCATAATTCCAAAAAATGTGGAACAGCTTCTTTTTTCATTTTCAAATAGGGCTGGAGGATTCCCCAGTGTTTCATGTGAACATGCTGTAAGTACTCTAATATGTTTCTTTTCTCCACATATTGTTACATATGCAATTAGAGCAAGCATCTATAGAAGAGAAATAGAAACTTTTTTGATGTTTTGCATATATAGCCAAGACTAGTATCAGAATATTTTGAGAACACTTTTCAAGTTCAATGAGTCTTGAAACAAACCATATACTTACTTCATAGTAGACTAAAGAGGTGATAAGTAGTTTTAGTAAGATACTTTTGCAACCCAGAAATCTCCCAACAGAAATCTCACTTACTTTTCCAGACTTGCTCAGAAAGGCCACCAAAGCATCTCAAACTGAAATATGTGTCAGAAGAATCAGAACACACATTAATTCTCTCATGTTGAGGCTTCTTTTACTATCAAGCCCTCTTTTCTTCTTGGGTTTTCAAAGAGTAAGACAGCAACTTATAGCTGTGAGCACTGATGAATAATTCATGGGGGTAAAATACACTGAGGTAGTCAGACTCAGAAAGTCAGTGCTGTTTGGAGGGACCTGGAGAACTCACGTATTCCACTGTGTTGCTCAGACTAGATCACTTTGGTCCTTGAAATTAATTGTGCTCACAGCAGAATAACTGGGACTTCCTATGTTTCAGATTTTGACCACCATGTTTTATTCCCCTGTCATGCAACTCAGTAGCCTGACCATCTCTTCTCCTGGCAGGTCTTAATGCACTGCTGTGAGGCTCCCCCAGGCTGAAGAAACTCCAAGCTGCAAGGTTCTTCTCCAGGCCAAACAGGCAGTTCTTCAACCACAACTGTCTGCTGAACTTGTTTCAGTTTTATCAGTGCCTTTCTTATTTTGGGAGCCACCAATATGTATAATCAGAAACTATTATTATCTTAAGCCCTGCTCCAGCCTTCAGTAACTGCAATTACAGTGTTTCTACTGACTTTTAATTAGAGTTGCCTTGGTTCGTTATATCCCACAGTAACCAACCTCATTGTCCTTTGAAATGGCATCTACTTTTAAGTGTAGAATTAGTAAATCCCTGTATAGCAGAACAAGTACAAGCATGTAAGTACAATTGCTAATAAGTCAAATCCCTTACAATACTTGCCTTCAGCAGCTGGCAGTGAAACAGAACTTCAATTTAAATTCCTGACATGGGGGATGGGTGAGCTATGTTCTATACAATTCTAGCACAGATTATATACACACACTTTCATCTTTGCCTGAAGGACATAAAAATCTGATCATCTGCCATTTCTTATTGTAACCTCACTGGAACCCCTTCCAGTATCTGTCCAGTCTCACAAATCCTGACCTGCACCACATTGCACAGCTGTTCCAATACTGTGAGGCTAGGACTGATGTTCCTAGCACCAATGTTCAAGTGTTCAAGGGCTGTGTCTTGTCATGGAAATGCCTTGTGCAGTAATCAATTTATACAAATAAATGGCATAAGATTTCTAAATCTGAGCAGAAATTGTAGAAACAGGATTTTCTAAATGAAGTCGGGTACACACCATGTATTTAAAAGCTTTGTTAAATGACCAGGCTATTTTGTTGCACATTTTAAATAGTGCACACAATTAGCATACCTGGAGACTTCTTTGCTATTTGCCTCATTTGGGAAAGCCAGACGGGATTAAACTAGATCTTACTTCTTGTCAGTGTGTCATTACAGGTAAATAAAGTTTTCCTTCTGTAGATTGCATGTTTTGTGAAGGTAATTCCCTGGGAAATCATGAATGTTCTTCTAGCATTCCAGACCTCCACTGATTAGTTTGCTGGAAGTTGAATCTTGTCAACCACTTGCACTGCATGAGCTCCAAAACCAGATGGATGTATTAGGCTACATTAATTCTCATTTAAGTAGCACAGTTGTTTAATTTTCCCATGCACAAATTAGAGCTTCTTTGTTTGGCTTGCTTTCTGAATTTAAGAAACAGAGAGGTCAGAACCAAAATCTGAAGCAGCAAAGTGGTCAAGAGCTGTCAGATAGTTTTCTGACAGAAATTTAAGTAAGTCAAAATAAAAAGTTTCATTCAATGGCTTTGTACAAATCCAGTTCTAAGTTATATAACTTGCACATCTGTATGAGGATCATCTTAAAATCAAAGTTAACCTTTCCACCTAAGCAGTATTAGGCTGAAATATTAATCTGGGATTGATGCAGGCGGCTGGAGTTTGACTGAATAGTGGAAATCACACACCTCAGAGAGCATCATTATCCTACTGTCATCTTCCATACACTCAAAAGCAAATGTAAATACATATAATTTACCACCCCCACCCCCCTTTTCTTTTTAAATTCATGCCTAGGTATTTTTTATCACAATAACAAAGCCACATGGCTTAATAGCCATTTATATGACATATACTTTCCCCTCAGTTTTTGCAAGTCAGTTTTTGCTAGTTGTCTATCTCAAGCAAGTGTGGAAAATAGGGTAACAACATTTTTAGTGCAAAAGCACAGAAGAAACTGAGCAAACCAACAGGTTTGATTAGGAGGGAAAGGGCTACTAAAAATATACCTGAGTGTTTCCTTTCACCATTCTTTTCACTCCTCCTAGAAATACTGAAATCGTATTTTTGACCACAGGAATACATCATATATTCCATTACTTGCACAAATTGTTTGTCTTTAAATTTAGAATACTGAAAATGAAGACATTTCAGGTCAAGTACAACTCCTCATTTTCAAAAACAAAATAGTCAATATTAGTTTCACTACTTTTTTTTTTTTTTTTTTTTTTCATGTGCATAGCACAGAAAAATCCTGAGGGAGACATTTCCTTAAAATGATCACAACCATTAACTTCCTCATCTGAAAGTAAAGCATAAAGAAACTGAACAGAAACTATAACATTCCAGGGTTTTAGAGGAACACAGGAATAATAAAATCACATCAGTCTTAGGCAAGGAAGTCAATCGTTTACCTTACAAGCTGTTAGCATGTCAGCTACTGCTTTGCGGCTCAGATTTGCTGTAGCAATCACATCCTCCTGTCTGCATGAGTTCCCAGCTGCAACAGCTTTGGCAGTTGCCATGGTGATTCCTTTCGTCATCCGGATTGATTCTTCAGGTGATGATGCCTTTTCTGGAACCTCACTTGACTGAAACACCTAAAAAGGAAAGCAGAAGGAAGGTCTGATATACCATTCAAGTCAAAGCACAACAGACACCAGAACAAGACAGCACATGGAAGCAGCCTTTGAACAGCAGGAAATTAGAAAAACATTCTGAGTACTTGAATATCATTCCTGCTTGTCATGAACCTGGTGTTGATAAGCCTGCTCACCTATAGACAGCAGAGAGAAACAATAAGCTGAAGGAAGCATACAAAAAGGTTAACCAATTAATTTCACCTGCCATTTCACTACGCAGATGACAGTTTGTTACAGGAGCAAAAGAATTATTATTAGTTTAATTTTTT
>VWZI01012089.1:93799-125238 GCA_013396835.1 Psilopogon haemacephalus
TTTTTAATCCTGACTGCTGGTCAGGTCAATGAGGAGATCCTTCCCCTGAAAAAATGGGCTCTCACAAGTCATTGCTGATAGTACAGTGCAGGACAGACTGAGAAAATCGCTGAAGTATTCACATCTCTTTAAGAAGTGGAGATGGCACTTAGTCTCCCTTAGAAATCTAAAGGCATAATCTTGCAGTGTGAATTGTGTGCAAACAATTTGAATTATCTGACAGTACACACCACTGTCATGAATGCTGGGGGATGTGAACAGTGCTAAGATCTCAGTAGTAAGAGCAGGGTAACATTACATATTTTGTGTTTTCTCAGGCTTTTGCTTGCCATTCTTCTACTCTGCAGGGGCAAATCTAAGCACACAGTTAATCAGGAGAGGTTTCTTGATTACATGCAGTACAACCTTATCAGGCTAGTGGTTAGAGAATGCAGAATGTCTGGGCAAAAGTGAGCCTCATTTATCCCATGCTTCCAGTTCATTAGTTTTCACTTTCTCTCTCTCTGAAAATGGAGAGGGATGTTAAAAAAACAAAGTCTAGTTAACTGTGTGAAGGACATCCCTCAACACTGCTCAATTTCAGTCCCTGGACTACCAATCAAACTTGGTACATTCTTCTGAGCCTGTATGCCTTCCTTGATTCTCTTGACCCTCCCCGAGTACTTCATTTTACTCCCCATGAAGGAGGTAACGTTATCACTACCAAACCATTCCTAAGCAATGCTGAGAAAAGAAAAAGGAGGAGAAGGTACATTTCTGTGAGATACCAATCAGACTGAGAAAGTAGATATAACAACACACAATCCTCCAATGACAAGTATGGAAGGTTTTAGATCAGTGACGGGAAGGCATGCAACTTGGCCACGCCTTCATGAGAACACATGACAGTAATGTGCACTAGATACCTATAGAATGTTCTTGATCAAGTACTGAATTAAGATGCAGACACTGTATGAATTCCCAGCAACTATATACACATTAATATGTGTAAGGAAAACAAACAAACGAACACACATCCCAACAAACTCTCCTTCCCCCTGCCCCACATGTTACTTCTTCATGACAACAGCACTGCTCACAAAAAGAAATACAGATGTTGTGTGAAGAGCTTGACAGGGCAGCACTATCCAGTGCAGCTACAGTTTAAGAATTTTTATAAAATGGATCGTAAAGAAAGGAAAAAAAATCAGGCTTCTTCACAAACATACAGGTATAAGAGAAAATGGCCTCAAGTTTTGCCAGGGGGTGTTTAGATTGGATATTAGGAAAAATTCCTTCAGAAAAATAGTTGTAAAGCACTGAAACAGCCTACTTAGAGAAGTGGTGCTGAGGGACAGGGCTTAGTGGTGAACTTGGCAGCACTTAGCTAACAATTTGACTCGATGATTTTAAAGATCTCTTCCATCTATAAAGTAGTCTACTCTACCTATTTTAGGTACTAATTTAGGCCAGTGACCTGTGCACTAGTGAGAAAAACAACTGCAACTCCAGCTGGAGGCTTTATTTTTCTATCTTAAGGAGGAAGGAAAGCAATTGTCATGGTCTAACACCTACTTTGGGAGAGAGTTCCATGCTATTGTTAATTCTTGCTTAGACAGAATCTCAGATAGCAGGCTTTGTGTCACTGGTAGTATCATTTCACAATACAGGAAAAACAGAAACAAGATTAAACTGCAGGTGTAATACAGGTGTGATGCTGAGGAGACACTATCAAAGCAAGGATCAAAAAAGTGAACAGCACTGGACTCAGTGTAATAAAAGCTTAACATCTCAAGAACAAAGAAGCAATCACTTCCAGACTTGCACATGACAGTATCATCTCAAATCTCAAAGTAGGGACTGATAACATCTGAAAGTAGACAGGCTGAAGTGACACTGCCATTGTACTTTCAGAAATTATTTCCAACAGGTAGGGGGAACCAAACTGCATTCAATGTGCTGCAAGGCAGTAAAAGACAGCTTGAGGAGGAGGCCCTGGTCAGGCTGGTTTGAAGGTAAGAGCATATTTTCAAAAACTGCCATGTATGGCCACTTTGTTCTGTACCGTGAGTTCTTGTTTGATGTACTCAATTGTGGCTTCAAGAGCTCTTGTTCCTCGTGTAGCTTCATCTTCAACTGCTTTAACAGTCTTCAAAAGTGATGTGACATTTGTTACCATCACCTAAGAAAGAGAGGGGTGAAGACAAAAATGTGATTCCTTCCTCCCATTTTTCAGAGACAGCAGTGTATGAAGTAAAGCAAATTAGGCTAGGTAGCATTATTTCTTGCAATAGATGTAAAAAGTGTCATGAACTGTACATGTTATGGGACTAAATACCAGCTGTCTTGCTGGCCACTTTCTGAATGCTCCCTCTTAGATGCAGAAACTTAGCACAGCTGCAGAGCTACACCATCTCAAGTGTGAATGTTCTGACAACAAATTTACATTTCCAGGCCAAGTCTTTTATTCAGAGTGTGTCTTTTCTTCCTGCACATCTTGTACTGCAGGATGGAAGAGAAGTGACTCAAGGTATGGTATTTCTTTTTGAAACTTGCCCCATACATTCTCTACAAAGACAAATCCAGGTAAGCCAGCAGCCAGTTGTTGAAGGGTTTTTTTCTTCCCCTTGTTCCCTCCCTCCCTCCCCCCCGCCAGTGGCAACATCTAAATAAGGAGGCTGCATGCTTATCCTGAGCATGTAATAGTTTAGAATGTAGTATTTTAGGGCAATTCAATACTGGGTAAATTTCAGCCTGTAACATTATTAAAGGAGACTCTGCTCTCAGATACAGACATGCAAACAAAAGAAGTTTCTCTTCAGAAAAAAAATACAGTTCTTTCATGAAAAACATGAAAGTAATCTGACAGCCTACAGAAACTGAGAGCTTCAGGGAAACACAATAGTGTTATTTTATTTTCCTGTATCGTGCCAGGGTGACAAAGCAACAAAGAAAGAGGTGAGATGTCAGGCAATCAGGAATTACTAAAGCCAGAGCTTTGCATGTTTAAGTCTGATTGCACAGACATTCTCAAATAAAACATAGGAATGGGGTTTTACCTTGGCAGCACCTTTCAGCTGATACATGGATGGATCATCTGCTGGTTTGCTGGCAGCTCCTTTGGTAGCACTGATGAGATCAGAAAGGGCCTTTGCAACGTCCTTGATTGCATTGATTAAGACAACCTACAGTCATGAGAAACGGCTGTAAGCCTCAGGCAAGAAACAGTAGCTTGGATGAGGCTGTGATTTTTAGAACATAGCTAAAAGAACATCTACTACTGCTACACAAATAGTACCATCTTCCCTCTACCCTAACAGTTTATATAGAAGTGTGGAGTCTTAGCTTTTGAAGTTTACTTAGCTTTTGATAGCTTAGAAGCTCTTTGACCATGTAAATAAGCAGATGAGACACAGGGCAGACTGGTGTGATTCTCTGTTGTCTAACTGCCTATATAGCAGAGCAACTTGTGGTGTAAGACATATGAAACTATCACATCAGGTAAACAAAGTATTGCTGCTATGGAAAAAATTTTGTGAGAGTACTGTGTGCTCCAGCTATTAGAAATGCTCCACTTAAGACACATGATGCCCCTAACCTACAATTTCTCCAAAACACCTTTTTTTGTGCACAATAGCTTTTACTCTAAGTATTGCATTCTTGGCTTGTACGTATAGAGAGAAACGACATGTGATGAGTGTTTTGCAAATGTTATTTGTTTATTGAAATTAAGAAAAGGGCTTTCAGAATCATTTTTCTAGACAAGCACATCTTGGAAATGTCGTGGTAGGCCTGATAGGCCAAAATAGGCTTAGACATGTCCTGCCTCAGCCAGACATGTTTTTCTGCTCTCCCTCCTTCTGTTGTGGGGAGAAGCAACCACGGGAAAGAGGACAAAGAACCTGGAGCCATGGAGTCTAAGGACCCTGGCTTGCCCAGGCTTCTTTTGCTCCTGTTTACATCCTGTGGTAAAACCTGACTTGTGCCTGCCTTGTGCAAGGCTTATGTTTTTCCCAAATTTGGGTAAAGCAAGCCTATGGCTTCACCTAATATGGTCAAGCTTGGCTAACTGCCATTCTGATTGGCTATTCTGTGTCCAAAGACCCATTAGTCTGGGGCTTTACTGATAAAAGGAAATGAGCAGGTAACACAACATGCTCTGCCCTTGTATTTGTGCTTGCTTGCTTGCCTGCTGTCATTGTTTTATAGCATTATGCTATAAAAGTCGGCTCTGTTGAATAACAAGCCCTGTGTTTTGGGCTAGTTTGTCTGCCTGGAAACTGCCTGCCTTGAGTTTACCAGGAACAAGCTTTAAACACTTCCACGCGATAAACGTACATAGCCAGTGTGACATCTGTGCTGACACTGCACACTGCATGACATCCTGCCTACACCTGAAAGTCTCTTGCCAAGATGGTAAGTCCTGGAGGTACACGGACTGTCTAGAGGAACCAGGACCAAGTGAGAGATAGTCTTCCCCCTTTCTCCAGCTTCCTGTGAAGGCTGTGAAGAATCAGAAGTTTCAGTGGCAAACAAGACACCAACAGAATTCCCTGAAAGCATCTGGTACAGTCTGAAGCTGTATCTAGCCCCACAAGTTGGGAAATAATATTTTTTGAGTAAATACTTAAAGCCTCTTGTAATTTACCAATTGCCTTCTGCGATAAGCAGAAAAGAGCTTCCTTGCGTCCATCTAGTAGGCAAGTGATATATTGGCTGCAAGAACCTTCTCTTCCAGTTAATTTGGTTTAAATGTTTATATATTGTTAGTTATTTGTTCTAGATCCATTGATTCATTTGTATAAAGTTTCCATGACCGTTGCAGATGAACTTAGTTATTATTAAAATTAGTGGTCAGGGTGGTGAGAGGTCTGAATATTGAAAATTAATAAACAATTTTGAAAAAAGTCATCTCACATCAGTTAATTACTCCTCAATTACAGGCAGTTCAGTCCTTAATACAATTTAGACAAAAAAGAACACATATCCCTTTTTAAGAGTACTGGGTAAACAAGCAGGTCTTTTCAGGCACATCTGCAATATGCTTACCAACCTCCATTTCACCAAGATTCAGACTAAAGAAAAATTTGAAATTATCTACATTGGAGGCTGAAGTTACTGAGTTAAATAAAAAGAGAATGGCAAGAGCTTGTTAGCCTACACAAGCGACACAGTGCACAGTGCAGTATAAACGGTCTAAGAACCTTCAAAGTCATGAGAGCTCTTTAGAAGAAAAATGGCATGAGTCAGGGCTCCAATCAAGACAAATACTTAGCCAAAATATCCTAGCTGGAACACACCCATGAAATATAAGCATTATACAAAGGCTTCTCTAGTTCCTCTTGATGGCATTCTAAAAACCCAGGAAAGTCCTAGAAGAGATGGACTCTATTGCATAGATTTAAAGCAGAAGTCCCACAAAATTATTAATTGAAAACTGTCTCTCAGGTGTATCAGAAAAATTTTAAAACATCTCACCTGTGTTTCTGGATCATCAGATCCCAAGCTAGCTGCTCCCAATTTTACTACCTCTGCAAGCTGAGTGATGGTGTTAGCTGATGATTGAGCAGCTTGGGCCAGTTTGTCCTGACTTGAGGCAGCACCAGAAACCAACAACTTTGTATCTTCAACTAAAGCTTTTGCTGTTTTCAGGATATTTTCCCTGTAGGGAAAAAAAATGCAGGGAACGAAGTGGAAAAGGAGAAGAGGAAAAAACTGTTTTTCAAATGTTATGGTGGCTAACAGCAACATAAAAGAGCTGATGTAATTCATCATACCAGCGTCCACTCCAGAGAATATACCACATGCAAGGCTGCAAGTTTAAAAACAAAACAAAACAAAACAAAACATAAAACCAGACTATTACAACAGCAGCATATTATTATATTTTTGTATTTTAGGCTAGAGTCAAGGCAGTTTATTGAAATGAGAAGACATGAGATAAGTAGAGTAGCAGAGGAAAGTTCTGGATTTTTATACTGAAAGAAAACAGGGTTGTGCTGTGGAAAAGCAACAGCTGTTAAACCTCCATCATAATCAGCATGTTGTGAGGAAAGGAATTACTTGTGAGGAAGGCAGTACCAAGAATGGCAAAAGAAACAGACATTGTGGCTAAGTTAGAGTTCTCTCCCTACCATATACATATTTTGACATGGCAGAACAACAAATCCAAAGCAACATCTGAGTAAAAAAAGAAACCATTTTGAGTATGCACTTCACAAATGAGTCAATTTAACTGAGAACTAGAGCCATATTCACATAGAATGCCAGCCTGGAAATTGATCACACCTGTATGAAAATACCTGATTTCAGTCTGCAGCACGGCAGACACTTAAAAATCTTTCCTCCTCCCTGAGCAACTGTCAAGTCAGGAAATAAATGCTGGCCATGCAGTTTTTGCACAGGCTGACTAGGTTGTGAAGCAGTTAAGTCAGTGTCTTGGCTGTGAAGCCCTGGAAAGGAAGTAACACTCAAATGCAGCAAATTTCTTAATGGGATGAAAAATGCTGTGGGATTATTTTTGTTGCAGAAGTTACTTGAAGGGAAAATGAGCTTATTTCTGGCAGCAGGGAAAATGGGTGGCATAGCTGTGCCATTTCCATTACTGCTGTCCATAAGAGCATTATGCATAAGCATCATCTAGCAAGACAAACAGTCAGTCAAAAACAGCTGTTGGAAAAAAGTATATAGAAGATTACTCTTTGATGTCACAGCTAATTTTTGCTACTGGAATAACAGTGCATGGCAGTCTGTGCAATGAGACAGCTTGAATAAAATCAAGAAAAAGCCGAAAAAGTGCTAAGAGTTGCCATCTTCTGTTGGAATTTTCTCAGCAAATGTTGCCCGGCTGTTAAACAGTCTTTCCTCATAGAATTAACTGAAGAAAAGTTTACACTATCCCAATTTTCATATCTCTCTTCTTACTCCACTACCACATTCAGTTTCATTCATAGTAATCTAGAAAAGTAAAAAATTATCTGAACATGCCAGTTGCTTCAGCCAGTTCCACTGCCCCCCTACGCACACTCCATCTTCCTCTGCTTCACTGACCTGTGGTCTGCAAATGACTCGTTGTTCTCCGCGTTAAGGGTTCCAGCAGTGGCAAACATGATAGTGGTGTCTAGATCTGCAATGATCCCAGACACAGCACTAGCTGCAGTAATACAGGCTTGCGTGCCTCTGTTTCCTGCTTGAAGGGCAGATAAAACTAAGGAGACCTGGAAACAACATAAAGCAACAAGTGGTCATTGATGGGACACTATATTAAGAGACCTCTTAGCTTGACTGGAATCAACATTTGCAAACTTGACTCAACTTCTTCTTCCTCTTACTTGTTCTATTTGTGAAGCAGTTGTACCAACTAAAATCTGTCTCAGGTAGAGGGGACTTCAGCTAGGAAGCCTTCTTCTCAGGCAGAATGAAATTATCTGTTCATCACAGGATGAAGCAAATCAGTTAAAACTTCCCTGGAATACCAGTCAGTCAATGTGGTGAACTTCAGCCAGGACAAATGTCACAGAGCCAAGAGCTACTGCAGAAAGTTCTTCACAGAGAGAGTGATTTCCCATTGGAATGGGCTGCCCACGGAGGTGGTGGAGTCGCTGTCTCTGAAGGTGTTCTAGAAAAGACTGGATGGGGCACTTAATGCCATGCTCTAGTTGATTGGATAGGGCTGGGTGATAGGTTGGACTGGATGATCTTGGAGGTATCTTCCAACCTGGCTGATTCTATGATTCTATTGCTTTTGCTCTAATACCACCAGCCTCAAGAACCCCCCAAGTCCTGCACAGTACAGTGATATAAACCTTAACATCAGATCAGTGGAAAATATAGATATTAAATATTGTTATAGTTACAGAAAACCATAGAAATACAGTAAATTATTTTATACATAGCAATATTTTTGATCACTAAAAAAGCTAGAGATCCAAATTTTATCTAATTAACATTGTACTAACAAAGCACCACAGATGGGATGCTATTCTCATGGTATACTGTGGTATTAAGTTCTCTTTTGGAAGAAAGGGTCCAGTGCTGTGGATGTGTGTACCAACCGCTGAAAGTGCAGTTCTTCCTGAGGATCTGGTCCTATTCAAAGTTGTCCCCATGCAGGTTGTCCCTGTGATTTATTACAACTCATCTTATCAGCTTTAATTCTTCCTACATGAGACTGTCCACCCCTGCTTAAGTTTGGAATTGATACTCCTGGGGCATGGCATAGTGGAAAATCTATACACCTGTGAGCACAATAACACAGGCTGAACCAAGTGATGTTTGGCAAAATACAGAAGCAACTGACAGCCGCCAAAAAGGTTCAGCAAAGCTGAGCTACCCCAGCAGCTGTCCCTCTGAAGGTGACATTCCCAAATACCAAGATACCTCAAGGCAGTTTGAAGATGCAGTTCTAAGTGTGTTAACTTGGGCCATTGTTAAAGAAAAGGAAATTGCTACATTCTCCTGGAAGGCCAATAGGCCTCAAACATGTCCTGCCCCACCCTTCTGCTGATGGGGGAAGCAAGGACAGAGGAAAACAAAGGCTTGGGCCATTATGTCTTCTCCCAAAGTGATAATCAGGTACTCACAGGTGTTTATGCACTTGCTAGCCTCTTGCCCAAATAATGGTAAGCAAGTCCTGGTTTCACCTAATATGGTCAGTTTTGGCAAAGTGCCATTCTGACCGGTGAATCTCTGTGGCCAAGGGAGCCATTACACTTGGGGAAGTAATATAAATGGATCTAAGTTGCAAGCAGTGTGCTCTGCTCTGCCTCGTGCTTCAGATTAGCTTAGCTTTGATGTACAAGCTTTGACTGCTTCAAGTTTATCAGAGGAACATATTAAGTGCCTCACAATGTGGCGAGAAGTGCCACCAACATCGTGCTCTCTGAACATCTACAAGACATCCTGCCTGCACCTCTGCAAACCTCCATGCCAAGTCTGGAATCCAAGAGGAAGCAGGATCAGGTTAGAGATTGTCTGTCTCTTACCCAGCACCCTGTTAGAACCTGGGAAAATTTAGCTATTAAGACACTGACAAAACTCCCTTCAAGTGTCTGGGTATGTCCTGGTAGGGCATAAATCCTGCCAGGCCAGTTTAACCCTCACTCTCCTCCTCCTGTTGCAGGTCCAGGAGTTGAATGGATGAGCAACGAATGGAGGGTTTGGCCCCAGCAAAGTCCTGAGGGCCAGGAGCTTAGCACCACCAAGTCAGGTGTCTTGTGCTGCCCCTCAGCATGCCTGAGTGGTCACAAGAGTCACAAAGCTTTGAATTCATTGGCCAAAACAATGATGCTAGTGCCTATTGGCCAGTTTAATTTTCAAAATAATGTATTCAATGGGAGGGTGATTTAGAAACCACGCTCCTTTCCTGCAACTCTCCACTGGGAACAGCACTCCATTCGCAGCTCGTTTAACTGGGAGTCACAGCAGCCATGAGTTTGTCACTTGCACCAGCAGCTCAGCAGCAAGCCAGTTCTCTCTTTCCCTCTGCCTGGAATATTTTGTATTTTTGCCCCACCACATTGTGAGTACATATGTTAGAGTTAACACTAAGACACCATAAGCCTAGTTAGAGTTTTTCCTGTTTTCATGTTCCTATTTTCCGAGTTCTGATTGTTTAAACTGTATAATTCTGTGTTTATAAATACCCCTTGTGCAACTACTTCTTGTTGACCGAGAATCCAAAGAATCTCAGGGAGTTTTCCTGAATTATTGAATATTAATAATAAAAAATAGTATTAATGCAGAAATTAATATTCACAATTTACAACTGAGTATTCATTTATACAACAGGGTACTGTCTGGAAACCGTAATTAGCCTTGGGAATCTGGAGATAGTATTTGTGAGTAAATATTCAAAAGCCCCTCTATAACTGAATTCTGCCTTAGCAGAAAGGAGCCTCCTGGGTCTCCCTCAAAGGTGAGCAGCATATTGGCCACATGATTGTCTTTCCAAAATAGTTTAATGTTTGTTATATCATTTCACTTATTTCTTAAGTGTTCTAGACTCCCTGTTTTCCCCTCTGTGTAATACTTCCCATAACCGTGTGAAGAACCTATTATTAAAAATTATGGTCTGTGTTGAGATTCCTGAATATAAAAATTAATAAACTGTATTAATTTTGGAATAGATCCTGCCCATACCACCATTACATACATGAAATCACATCATTGACCATCCTCATCTTGGTAACTGTAGCCATCCATGGGGACTTGCCATTTCCAAGGCAGTGCCTCACAGGGCACAAATGCTACCTCGTGTCTTTGGAATTAGTTTTGGACCAGTTTCTGATGCAAGACTGAAGGTGTACAAGACATGAGCAAGGGCTAACCATGGACTAATCTAGCACATAAACTGCACTGAATACTTGCAAGAAGGAACTTAGTGTAATTCAACCAATGTTGAACTGTTATGGGAAGTTAAAAACCCCTACATTCCAGAACCAAAATGATTTGGCTGGGGAAGTTTGGTAGACAACACAGAGGGATGTCTTACCTTTTCTGTGACTGCACGAGCACATTCTATCAACTCCCTTTTGGTGTAGCTGTCTGTAGGACAAATCTGGAGAGCTCCAGCTTTCTGCACAAGGAAGATACAGCCATGGCCAAGTTCTTGCACCCGAGTCCGGATTTGGAACCCTATCTGGATGGCCGAGGAGGTACAGGGAAAAAGCAAGCAAGAACAAAGTGAATTAATGACTGTCATGCTGGTATGTTGTGTCAAAACAAATGGGAACATGATCAATCTGAGGACTACTTGTTACCAATACTCTGCCCACTGTTACACTCCACAGAGTTCAGAAAAAAAGGGACAGAGGTAATCTACTGCTGGAGCATAACCTGACATGAAACAGGACTTCTAGTCCTGCTCAGCAAAGAGAAGGCATAAGATGCATCCCTAGGTCAATCAGGTAATTCAAGTGCAGACAGCTTCACCACATTGGAATAACACAACTTCTCCCAGAATGGTGCTGTCAGTGTGAGCTGTATGAGTAAAATGTACACATTCTACACTGCAGAAACAGTGTCAAAAAATACTTTACTTGAATTGATTGTTTTTGCATCCCACACTCTCCAGAGCTGATCATGTACATGTGGAAGTGTGGAAAATCCTGCTCTCCCTGCTCCTGATTCAGTAATGATCCTACAGCATAAGCTGTATGATCCCTGTTTAGAGACACATGATAGTTTTTTGTACCTGCATGTACTTAGGTGTATCAGCATGTATTGGGATTAATAAGTAGGCAGAATTACAGCCATTAGTACCACAAATAGAATTATTTCAACTTCAGACAGAAAGGAACGTGCAGAAGTTTAACAGTATCAAGCCAAATGCAAGCTATTGCTTTTTTTGCATAGCTACTGAGCATGAACACTCAAGTAGTCCATCAGTGATGGAATGTAATCACAATGACACAATCTCTTTGAAGGTCTTTTATCTAGATAAGGTGGCACATCCAGTGATGGCAAGATACCTTCTGACCACATCTCAACGAAGTTTGCCTAAGCCCTGTAACCAGAGGCACGCAATGAGAAGAGAGAGGCAAAGGGATTTCAGTAATTGTCCTCAGATACAATGCAGCAACTGCTGTAACAGGTTAATGTAGGTAAGACAGAGTCCCTGTTCCTTTCTTAGGAGGTGATGTGTCAGCCTCTGTGGGAAGCCTGACTCTACTGCACCCTATTCCCACTGAGCTACAAAAGACGTCCCAAAAGCAAAAAGATAGCTCGTGCTCCTACAAGCTTGTCTGCATCTCACTTTTAGGACAGAGTTAAACTTGAAATTGCATATAGGCAAGACAGAAAAAGGATCTATCTACACATTTATATATATATACATATATATATATACAGACACACAGAGAGACAGATATATTTGTAATTCATCCAAACATATGAGATTGAAGGAAAGCTGTATAGTGAACCAATGGGAGTTTTCTGTGTATTTGCAAATTATCTGTAAATGAAAGCCCCAAGTAATTTAGGAGGTTCTGTCCAGGTCTAGGAAATTGTCCAGTATCACTGCAAGCTGTTTCTTCCTGAAGCTTGATTGAAGTTTTCTCAAAAGGCTTCAGTTATTTGACTGGTTAATTCTTATAACTAGACTTGTAGCATAAAAGGCCACACTTGTGAAGTAAAACATTACATCTCTGCATAGTTTCTATGGGTTTTTAACAATCTGCCATTCCTAGCATTCCTAGAAAAAACTTGTTCTGTAAACAATTGAATGTACTGGGAACAAGAGGAGGGCTGAAGAGAAACAGAAGCAAATTTCTGAATTTCTGAGTGTTCACTGAAAACATTTTGCAATAAATCCTAATTCTTCTTGTTAAGCATCCACACACATAAGCAGTATTAAAACTGAGATGTATTACCAGTAAATATATTCTCCCTACTACTATGTGCAGCTCTGCCTCACTGTATAAAGAATAGAGAGTATATTCTGAGAAGGGAAAGCTTGAATGAAAGACTAAAATAGGTATTTCTCCACAAACCGCAAGGAGGAAACATCACTTCTACACTCACATGTAACTAACTCATTACTCTAACATTACACAGCATTTTGAACAGAGACAATTTCACTACACTCAGTTCCTTTCAGTCTAGCTCAGTAGAGTTCTTGTCTGGCTGCATTTAGTTTGTGTCTTAAATTTTGTTTTCAGCAAAAGTAGTGGTAGACTGTAAAAGTGAAAGATACGTGTGTAACCAAAATACATCTATAATGCTGACTGTTGACGTCACAGATTCAGTCAAGCATAGTTGGCCAAATGTTATTCTGGAAGCAGATGTGCTGTTCTGTCCCATATTCCCAGTATCAGTGGGCCAGACAGTTCATTTGTCGGTCTATCAGACAGAGCATGTGTAGCTTGCATACAGAAGTGCCTAATGGCACAAGGGCAGTGGAAACGTCCACTGCTTTAATTTTAGAATTGTCACAGATAAAAGACAGTGGATAGCAGATTACCCGAGGGCTTGGAACCTATTATCTGATCAGACAAGGGCTGTATTGCAGCTGGCAGTGGCTGCAAGTGTGGTGCTGCAGCTAAGTGAGGCAAGTTGCCCCTTGCTCCTTTGCTCTGTATTTGCTGTATCTTCTATGGTAAAGAATACCCGTGCTGATGCCACCGTGTACAGAGAATAAAGAGGCCTAAAAACTGCAGACCTCCTCTGGTTCTGCTGTAGCTGCAGCCATTCGGCCCTGGAGAGCCAAATGCCCATAGTCATTGGTCATTTGTGATGCAAGTCCTCCCAACTCTTCTGGGTTAGTAACCGACTTAGTCATCTGAAAAAAGAACACAGGCAAGAGAAAAAAGAAAAATGACAAGCATGAGAATAATTTGTTAATACACTCCAGCTTAGCAGCACAGTCATTTATTTGACCACGTCGATGAAATGCTTGCCATGTCAGGGACCCATCCTCCAGCAAGAACTGCATGAGGAAACCCAAGCAAACATGCTTTAGTAGTCATATGAACCAGGCACTTGCAGAACATACGGCATAATCAAAGAGCAGCAGTTAGAGCTGGGAATTCACTCTGACACAGCAGGAGACGGGCCAGGTACACAGTTACTATGACTGGGTGAGGAAGCAGGCTCTGTATGTCACAGCCACCTTATTTTGTCAAAGGTGAGCTAGCCTACATCCGGAGCATGGAAATGGATAAAAATCTCAGGACCAATGCAGAATATGTCCATGATATGATTCAGAGCACCAAGAAGAAATAAGTAGGACTACACAGAATGCCTTGGTAGAACATCAGTATAAATAACCATCCCTCTCTTTAGAAAAAGCCTACCTTCCATCAGAGATATTTCTTCTGTCTCCAGTTTGTGTTACTAAACAGCAAAGAATTCCATCCTTGGGATACAATTAATTTTAGACAAATTTATATTGTTTGCCAATAAACTGCATTGTCACAGCAGAATTGTCAACATGTCTTGACTGCAACAGCAATTAATTTTGTAAAAAAATCTGGTCTGTAGGATACACAAATATTCCCCTCTTAAAAACAAAGCAGCAGTGGAAATGCTTTTCAAAAGGCAGACATGTCTGTGAAATAAGAGTTCAGGAAATCCCAATTCAGCAAGTGTCCTCTCTGGATTTGCAAATACCAGGTGAATCACAGAAATGTGGGAAAAGAATACTCAGAGATGTTGACCTCCATTTCATCCTAAGTATGTCATCGGTCTGAAAATGTTAGTATTATTTCACAGCTAAATGAAACAGTGAGTGGGAAAGGGTAATCTGAAGTCATAAATAAACCTAAGATGGTATTCTCGTGACAGCTGAACAGGCTGATGGTCTGGGTGATGGAGTAGTAAGGTGGATTGGGAACTGGATAAAGGAAAGAAGTCAGAGAGTTGTGGTCAATGGGACAGAGTCCAGCTGGAGGCCTGTAACAAGTGGAGTCCCTCAGGGGTAGGCACTGGGACCAGTATTATTTAATGTGTTCATTAATGACCTGGATGAGGGCATGAAGTGCACTGTCAGCAAGTTTGCTGATGATACCAAGCTGGGTGGAGTGGCTGACACACCAGAGAGTTGTGCTGTCATTCAGAGAGACTTGGAGAGGCTGGAGAGTTGGGCACGGAGAAATTTAATGAAGTCCACCAGGGGCAAGTGTAGAGTTGTGCACTTGGGAAAGAAGAATCCCGTGTATTAGTACAGGTTGGGGACTGACCTGCTAGACAGCAGTGAAGGGGAGAAGGATTTGGGAGTCCTGGTGAATGGAAGGATGGCCATGAGCCAGCAGTGTGCTCTTGTGGCCAGGAAGGCCAATGCCATTCTGGGGTGTATTAGAAGGGGTGTGGTTAGTAGGTTGCAGGAGGTTCTACTTCCCCTCTACTCTGCCCCGGTGAGGCCTCTTCTGGAGTATTGTGTCCAGTCCTGGGCCCAAGTTCAAGAAGGACAGGGAGCTGCTTGAGAGAGTCCAGCACAGAGCCACAAAAATGGTTAAGGAAGTTGGACATCTTCCTTATGAGGAGACATAAAAGCTGGGGCTTTTTAGCTTGGAGACAACTAAGGGGTGACCTCACGCATGTTTATAAATATGTAGGGCATGAGTGTCAGGAGGATGCAGCCAGGCTCTTCTCGGTGATGCCCAGTGACAGGACAAGGGGCAGTGGGTGGAAGTTGAGGCATAGGAGGTTCCATGTGAACCTGAGGTGGAATTATTTCACTGTGAGGGTGACAGAACTGGAACCAGCTGCCCTGGGAAGTTGTGGAGTCTCCCACTCTAGAGATATTTGAGAACTGTCTAGATGCATTGTAATATGCTCTAGGCAATTCTGCTCTGGCAGGGGGGCTGGACCAGATGATCTTTTGAGGTCCCTTCCAACCCCTGACATTCTATGATTCTATGATTAAGTGTGCAGGACTTCTCATAAAAATGGGCAAATAAAAAGCCACAAGCCAATAGAAGTGCCACAAGCCAATCCAGTAGGCCTCTTGTAGAGGGCCAGCCTTGCAGATCACACCACTAAGATCCAAGAGTCATCACTTCCTTTGCTCTGTTACCCCTACAGAGGCAAGACTATGGACAATCACCTTTACAAGGAGTTTCACAACACTGTGGAAATCATTAGATGTTCCTTATGCTGGCAGAAGAATTTAGATTTAATTCTAACCAAACATCTTACCATTTCCTGTGCTGTCACAGCAATGGCTTTAGAATATTTCACCACAGTGGTCTGATAATCAACGAATGTTCCCTTGGGATCTGGAGGTGTACCTTCATCCAGCTGCAGGCAAAAAGAAAAAATGTGGCAGAAAAGTAGAGGGTCTTTACCCACAGCATCCTTGACATGTAATAATGAAATTGTATTAAATACTAATTTTTATAATCTCTTCCCTTGAAATCTGCAACTGAAACCAGTGCACCAGCATGTATGCAGAAGCTAGAAAAGACTTCAGCTCATGTTACAAGCATGGAAGATACAGAGAATTTATAGTGCACAGTTTTTGTGCATAAGGTCAATTTCTAACTCAAGTCAAACTATGTTTTTCTGAGCTAACATGGAACAGAACCTGCAATGTTTAAGAAACAAAATGTTCCCACAAGAAAGTAATGTAATATTCCTCTGTGGGTGAAGGCCTCAGTCCTGCACAACTTTAACTTTAGACAGCAAAGCCAAATATTTGAACTAAGGTAATTTACATTTGGCAACCATACATTTTGTTAAGTACTTTACAAAGCACGGCAGAGCACTTCAGGCTTTGATATCTTCTCTAAATCTAGTTTGCTTCAAAATTGGCCTGCATATCAGTTAGTAAACTAACATGGAAGATAAGTAGGGAAAAAAAGCAAAACAAAAGGCCAGTTGACCTAAGATGGCAATTAAACATCAATATATGACTGAATAGAAATACTTCACAGTGATTCTGTCAACAGGCACCACAGAAGTTAACACTGCCCATATCAGTTTGCTTTCACAATCCGCAAAATTTAGGTTTCTTAGCACAGAGTGTCAGCTGCAGCCATCACTGAAGTGAATCAACAGCAGCTCTTCCAATCCCCTGTACCGTGGATTCACTTCTGTGTGCAAAACAAACAGGGATCTGGATTTCTATGCTCACCTTGCTCATTGCCTCCGCTATCGAGTCTACCATACCTCCAACCATGCCCACTTCACTTGCGGCTTCGTTTAAGGTAACCATGATATCATCCACAGCCTCTTTCATCAGTTGAGCAGCCTCAGTGATTGCATCATGAGTATGGGATGCCTGGAAGAGAGAAAAGTGAAAAACAGACTGTCAGTGAGCACTCTGTGCACAAATCAGTGCACAAATCCAAATGAAGATGCAGTGGCGGGATTCTGCCCCACTCATGGGCTGCTCAGTACAGGGTGTGAGTCACACTGTGCTCCTGCCCTCTCCCCCTGCTCCCCCAATCCCTCTCCATTAATACAGCAACTGTACCTTGGGGTTTCCTCCTCCTTCTTTGGCAGCATACAGCATCTGTAAGGCAGATTCAGCTAGAGTCTTGCTCTGGTCCAACACAGTCATCTGTTGCTGATGATCCAGTGTTTTGGATGCCACACCAACAGCAGCTAAAACCAGGGGTTCGAAGTAACCTGCCAGCTGTGTTACCTAAGAAATCAGAACAACCCCAGAAAGCCATTAACCTTGTTTTCCAATTACAACTCAGAGGAACCATATTACTTGATTACCATTAGGCCATGGATTACCTCTTTGTTTTAGTGCTTCTATGCCATACAGTGTTTATTTTGTATTAAGTGCTTGTGTCATTCTGTCTCCCCTCACCATCAAATTCCTTGATAAAGCCATGTGTCATCTTTCATAGAAGCACACAGACTGTCAAGGTCAGAGGAAATTGTGTATGAATCTGTCACAGAAGCTGCACACCACATAGGTGTGAGTGTGACAAGTGTTTACCCCGTGCAAGGGAAGAATTTCTCAGTCCTTATTGTGGAAGACACACAACAAATGTGACTGCACTGGATTTGGACAGCTCTGTTCACCTCAGGCACTACTGTGTCACAACTTTTATTCCTTAGCCTCTCAAACTCTCTTCATTAGTTCCAGTGCAGACCTGGACAGTTCTCTACCATGTAAGGCACTACAGTTGGCATAAGAGCTAATACTACCTCTAACACAGTTTATCACCCCTGATGCATGAGTATCTCCCAAAGACAGCCAGAAAGCTCAATTCTGCACAGTTCCTTGCTGCTAAAAAGAAGACTAGTGGGGATGTGCCAGTCTACAACCCACTGGCTGTTGACTTCAGTCAATATTTACCTAACAAGCATAAGGAGGAACATGACTCTCTACCTGTATCTTAGAAATGCCCATTTGTTTTGCACTTCAAAGGGCTAGGCAAACTGGGAGTCAAAACTGCAAAGAGCTGAGAGGTTAGGTACAGATGGTTATCTAAAGCTATATGGAGTTACTTGGATACAACTCTGGAAGCGATATCACAAAGTGATTTCTCTCATGATGTAGGAAACATGTATTTATTTTTCTCTCATGAATATATTGCAGTATGAGGAATTACTCTCTCAGGAACTACTAAAATCTTGTAATGGCCACAGTAAATAACACACACTTCTGGTACATGTGTTGTAATATTTCATTTTCGGACAGAGATATAATGAGTACAAGTTCTACCATATTGCACTCCATCTAGCAGGGGGATACAGTCACACAGCAAATACATTGGCAGTGGTAGGACAGTACCTTGTGTCCAAGCTGTGCTGCCTCTCCTCGAGCTGCAGTAGCTATGGGATCAATGAGGTGGCCAATTTCCTGGACAACAGATGTTAGCTGTTCCTGTAGAGCCTGATATAAAGAGCAATTGTAAGTTACTAGCATAACTGCTCCTTTATCAAGTTCTACCATACTATAACAATCACTCTTAGACCAACCAACATGCTTAGAATACTCTTCAAATCGTCCCCCACAACATGCAGAAATCCGTGTTGTTTGCTCTTTACATCCTTGCTTGTTTTCACTCCTTCACAGAGTTTCAACAAGAACCCTGAGATTGACTTGCTCCTCTTTAGATTTATATGGCAAGCCCAGAGAGAGAGGAGGAAGATAACTCCCTTCCACTCACACTGATAGTAGCAAACTCAGGAGTAGGTGTCCTCTGTCACTGCAATGTAACAACATCCCTGCTCCCATCAAACCATTCTTGCCTTGCCAAAGACAGGAACCAGCAGGAGCTCTGACGCAACTATGAAGAAATATTGTTCAAAGCAGACAATATGGCAAAAGAGCAAAAGGCTCTACTGTAAACTGAACTAGCAGAAGAAATTCACTAATAAGGAAAGATGAAAGGAGAGATATAACACCTCTGAAGGACAGAGAAGATTGACCTCCTGAATACTATCTGTGCAACAAGAGCACGAGGAAAGCATATTAGTGGGCTTGGCAAAACATAAATACTGACATAATTCACAGGCACTTGGCAGCCACTGGGATTTAGCTCACTCTCATGAAAGGCAAAAGGAAATAATTACTAATTTTGCACTTTGCTACATTCTTGTACTGCTTTATAAATGACTGCTTCTCTTCAGTGCAATTTACTTCATTGCAACATGGTGTCCAGATGACTTCATTATTTAGACAGAAAGACTTAGATCATTGACCTATGTCCTGTATAGCTTTCTTTAGTTAGACATGCTTGTAGCATGCAGTGCTACAGCTCAAATACACCGCAGCAATACACGAACACTACAACGAGACACTAAATGCCAAGCTGATAATCTGATTAGGAGCTGCTGATTTTTCACTGACAGCCCTTTCTCAATGAGATAAAGGCTGAAGAAGGGCAAGAGTGGCCCCCATACCCATAGTGGGGGGAAGCCTTTTTAACTAGATCAACATTGGCTCCAGGTTGCACTGGCATTAAGAAAAATGGCATTGACATTTACATCACCAGACTTCTAGTAAAAGGGTAGTTTCAGAAATATTGTGACTTCCACACAGCAAGGCACCAGAGAAGCAGTAATTATTGGCCACACCAGCGCAGCAAGTCCGACAATATGAGAGTGGAGGTTAGAAGTAACTACTGTCACCCCTACTTCTGCATGGTGATTTCAGTGTCTTTTGAGAAGTGATAGATTTTGGCCAATGTGTGATTTTTGCCTGGAAAGATTCCAGGAAGAATACTTCTTTCTTCACTATTAGTAGATTGTGTCAAGCATACAGCTCCAAGTCTTCAAACAGAAAGAAAAGCAGCAGGGTAAGTGAGGCTGCTCAGCATGAGTAATGTGTGTTCCTGTGCTATCTTCCTTACCTCAACTGAGATGTCATCCCTGGTGGCGAGGCTCTGACTGACAGCTGCAAGGGAGGCCTGTTCGATGTCTCTGATGCATCTGTTGATCCCATCAATGGAGAAATCACATTCTCTCTGGCCTGGGGCCTTGTCCCTGAAAGACAGAGACAGGAAGAAGGGTGTGGTAGGCTCTTTCATGAATGCACATAAGGCATGTGGGAGGAGAGCAACACATAAAGCTAGCTTTGTTGCATTTACTGCATTTCAGTGTGTGTATCAGGCTACTCTGTACACTTTTGTACACACACTTACTCGCTGCTTGCTCTCTTAATAATCAGACAGGAAAAAAATTGTTGCCTGGGATGGAAAGTGCAAATTCAGTCTCCTTGGGATGGCCAGACTGACCCAGTAACAAAGGTCAACACGAAAATGCAATAGACACTATGGAAAAAATATTTGTGTTCCTGTACTGTGACCAAAATCATTTCTCTGGGTATCACGTGTTACAGCCAGTCCCAGGCACTTTTTAATTAAGGTTAGATTCAAAGTACTTTAAGATGACATGCACTTTGCTATTTCAGTATCATCATCATCAAAGAAAAATGAAACTCTAAAAACTTCTTAGTTCAATGCTTTCTAACGTTGTGATTTTATCAAATTAAGAGGTACACAGAATTACACAGACAGGTTTTGTCCAGAAAAATAAAGAATATCCAGTTACTGCTACAATGTTCTTGCAACTAAGCAGAAAATTAATTTATGCATTGTTTGACTCACTTAAAAAAATGTACTGTACATTGGCACATGATGAAGATAATGCCAGTTACACGTTTTTTTCTTAATTTTACAGCATTCTCTTTTTACCTTAAACTGAATCAAGAGTTGGAACCAGGTAAGAAGAACAGAACACAAACATAGAACCACCTTATGCTGCAGAGTGCCGACATCATTGAATCTGATTAAGCACTCAGCATAACTAGAGGGATACTATATATAACAGAGTAAATTATTTCCACTACTGAAGAACATCGGAGTGCTAACTGGTCACACAGCGTATTCGTTGTGAACAGCTGCTCAATTGCTATTACAATTTTGTTCCTGCAAAGGACATACCTGATAGAGGTGATAAGACTCTTGATAGAATCTGAGACCGTATGGGAATGCCCAGCTAGTACAGACCATGTCGGAGGGTCTTTTGGATTGATAGCCAGGGAACGAGCAGTTTTGATCAATAAAGACGAGCTCTCTAACATTGTTTTAGCAGAAACTAGAATTGGCTCCTGTGCTCGTGATCCCTGAGGCCAGAAAGGTACAAGAACATAAAGTACTTTTAAATTGTTATTGAAGTTTCTGATCCTAAAAATCTGTTCTATCATAACAGCATTACAATGGTCTTATAATTCCTTCTAACAGACTGTTATATATATACCTAATCAACACAGACATACTACTAAAATCACTGCAGTCCAGCCTTTTCCTCTGTAACATACTTAAAATACTTTTAAAGTTTAGAAATCCAGCTGTGTAATAGGGGAAAACAATCAAACTGTATCTAATGACAGACTAGAAAGATCTCATTGAAAACAAACTTCATCAGAAAACCTGCAAGAACCAACCAAGGGTACTATTTCCCCAAGAATTAGACTAGAACACTCCAATCAGGTAATTTCCTCTGTATCTATTTTATCATCAGTTATCTGGTAAACTACAGGCCTGAAGGACAAGCTCAGATTGCAGTTATAGTTCAAATTAAGACTGGAACAGTTACTGCATCAGTTACTGATATTGCCAGCTGGAACACAAGCTGCCTAAAGCAGGCAGGAGCAGCTGAAGAGTCATTAACAATACATGAATTCTACTTCAAAGCTTTTATGAAGCTTGAAGTATTTATTTAATTATTCCCCCCCAAATCATCAACAACAAAAAACCAAGAATAGAAACCAAAAAGTCAATTGACCAAAACAACCCAAACAAAATTCAAACCAAACCAACCAAAAAATCCCAAAACACACACAAACACAACCCAAATAGAATGAAAACCTGAAACAAAAAACCCTAAAACCCCAACAAACTCCTTATTAGTTACTTTTAAAACTATTCTGTGATAGTTACAGGTGTTGAGGATAGAGAACTCATGAAAAAGCACAGAAGGCCCATAGAAAGTTATTCTTCCCAGAAAACCTGCTCTTCGTCATCATTGCTGCAACTTTTTGCAAGGGAAAAGCCCCAGCAATATCTCTTTAATCCTTTTCGAAACGAATTAGGTTCCATATGTTAAAGCTGCTCACAAGAGAAACAGGGATATTTGTCACATGGAAGAACCCAGCTAACAAGACATGTGAGTTTCTTGTACGGTATTGCTTTACTAGCAGGAGACTGGCAGCACTTTCTGCAGCCTAACTAGTTCTATCCTACTGTGTACAACTCAAAAGTCAGAGGCTAAGCAAAAGACAGCAGAATGCCCTCTGAACTTCCAGGACCTGAGCCTGAAATGTCTCTGCAGTCATCACACTCACTTCCCCTCTCCCAACAAATGATGAATTCGACATTTCCAGCTTGAGGGTGGAAGTGTGATATCCTGCCTTACCTCTGTGCTGATCTGTGCTGGTATGCTGACAAACTCTGGATTTGAAGCAAATGCTGTCAGATTTTCCACAGCCTCTATCAAAGGTGCAGTAGCAATTCTGCACTTGTTGCGGTTCTCTTCAGAGAAATCACCATCTAGGGCCTGGAAATAAATCATGACTGAGTTCAGTCTGAATTACTTTATTTGCAAAACCAAACATGGGATGAACTTCCATTCCAGTAGTTGTAGAGCGTGATAAGGTCTGCCCCTGAGTTTCCTCTTCCACAGGCTAAACAACGCCATCTCCCTCAGCCTCTCCTCACAGGACTTTTCCCTTCAGTCCCTTCAGTCTCCTTTCCATCTTGACCACAGCACAATTATATCATTGAGCAGATTTTCCATTTTGGATCTTTGAATGTGTAATTAACAATTTCTTAAATAACACATATCACACAGAAGGTAAAAAGATATTTCTAACTGTTCTGTCTCCATAGAATAATTTTAAAAAGAACACAAAAGAAGGAAGTACAGTCAAGGAGCATTTGTACCTTGATAGTTTTAACCAGGTTAGCAGTGCTGTTTGCAACTTCTTTGGCAGACTGCACAAAGTGTCTCTTGGCAACAGGATTTGCTGTCTTTGATGAAGCAATACGACAAGCATTGCACAAAGCAGAGGTGTGTTTGGCCACGATTGTGGCAGCTGATAATACCTGCATAAACAGATGGCACAAAACAAGCAGACTGGTAAAGAAGCACACCAATTACCATACTCTAGCTCTGCAAAGTTGCTGTTCAAAGCCATATCACACTTTCCACCCAAAACTTCTTTGCATGGTCACAAAGTGAAGATGTGTTCTAACAATGGTCTCACTGCAATCCTCTGAAATCACCTGTGATGGGCTGCTTGCTGGATCGACCAAATTCTGGCATGCCATCTGGATTGCTTGATTGGCTCTGGCGAATTGAATTGGGTCAACGAGGCCCTGCTGACCAGCCTGACTGTTCGGATCTGAGATGCCAACCAGGTAAGCGGCCTAGAAATGGAGAAAGGAAGACAACAATCCTAAAAATCCAAAGCTAAATCCACCTTAGTTCTTTGCCATATGTCATAGCACACGGTGGTCAGACTACCCAGAAATCATACCGTGAGAAGTATCACTACCACATTTTTTTAGTAATAAATTTCCAGAGTCCTTGAAACCAGAAGACTTACCTATGCACTTGTGAAAAATCATTTGGCCAAAACAAAACGTCCCACTGTTCAAGCAGCTGCCAACCCTGACAATGGTATTTTTCACATGTACAGTAAGTGGAAAGAGCTTCAGTGGTCACAAGCTTTATTTACTGGAATAGCTACAGCTGGAGGTGGTGTGGGTTTCTGTCACACCTGAGTAGAAAACTAATTCACAGCAAATGTGCAATTGTTCAGGCTAGAACCCATCAAGTCTTCATTTGCTGTCCTTGTTGCAACTCAAGATATCTGATGGCCAAATTTACTTTCTCGATTAAATCAATGTCTGCACTGCCAAAACTGTTTTTGAAAATTTCTTGATTAAGTTTCCATTACAGATAAAATTATCTGTCATGCTGATACGCCAGTACAGCAATGGAGGATTAGGTGTGAAGGAGATGCATAGTATGATCCCCGCCATGGCCAAATCCTTCACTGATGAGGCTGTATTGGCTCTAAAGAGTTCAAATCACCCTATTGTCAGAGCAGTGAAACAAGTGATCAGTTCCAGACTCTAATTAGGCATAGTAGCTTCTGAATCGCAGTTATTCTGAACGTATTTGAAGAATGGAAACAGGATGCTTATTATATGAAATGGAGCACTACTCCTTATGTATTTTTACAAACTAAATGAAACTTGATCCATCCATTTTAACTGTCTGGGTTTTGTGCCCTTTGGTATGGTGAAACCGAGCTTGAGCTACAACCAAATTCCATGTGCTGCAACTTTAATATTTGCTTCATCCTCAGAAAACTGTCCTCCTTCATGTCATCTGCCTTCTTTATAAAATATGCTTGTTGCTGCACTCTGCTGATTCTGCAGTGCTGAGCACTGTATACACAGCTTCTGTGGATCAGTACAGGACAAGGTCATTAATTCTTTGGCCATAAGGAAAATGGCCAAAGAATGGCCATGGATTTACACACCCAAAATAAGAGCTTGCTAAAAAACAGAAACAATCGGCAGTAGCTTACCTGAGCTGCTGCCTCTGTCAGGCCACAAAGAGCCTTGGACGCAACTCCAACACATTCTCCAAAGACTAAAAGATCTCCAATTTTTGCATTCTGGGAGATGCCCGCCATAGATTCTCCAAGAACCTCAGATATTAAAAAAAAAAAAAAAAGTTAGTTTCCCAACATGCTTCTCTACCACTCAAAGCCAAGTGAGTCCTGGCCTCAAGCCAATTCTGGCTTCCAAAACTGCTAGCTAATTAACAACATCATGAAGTTGCAGTGTAAGGGAGAAGGCATGCAGATCAACACTGGAGTGACAGTGCTGAGCATACACACCACTACAGCACAAGCGACTATGAGGACATAGAATTAACCCTCATGACTTTTACTATCATCTGCCAATCATCAGAGCTACCCTGGTGCTAGCTATATGGACTGCAGAACATGACAACCAGTCCTTCAGCTGCTGTTGATAAATCGAGGATCTTCTTTGACCCCAAACCCACTGAAATTCAGTTGAAATAAAAAAGCTCCAGGGAGACCTTATAGCTGCCTTCCAGTACCTGAAAGGGGCCTACAAGGAAGCTAGGAAGGGACTTTCTACAAGGATTTGTAGTGACAGGATGAGTGGGGTAGTGACTGGATGAGTGGGAGTGGATTGAAGCTTGAGGAGGACAGATTTAGACTGGATATTAGGAAGAAATTCTTCTCGCTAAGGGTGGTGGCACACTGAAACAGCTTGCCCAGGGAAGTTATAGATGCCCCCTCCCAGGGGGTGTTCAAGGCCAGGATGGCTGAAACCTTAAGCAATCTGATAGTGGGAGGTGTTCCTAGCCATGGGAAGGAGGTTGGAACTGGATGACATTTAAGGACCCTTCTAAACCATTCTATGAATATATGAATGAAACTGCATCTAGTTTGCTGGAACCTTCTTAATGTCAGAGTACACATTACTTCCCACTGCCTCTCACTGAATTCAGTTTATTTTCTTTTGAAATTCAAAATAAGGTCTGACTGCTGTAGAGCATCGGATGTAAGATGACACCCACATCCATTAAGTGCTTTTTTCTTTTCTAAAAGATCTGAAATTATTCCAACATGTCAATTAATAAGGGCACCAAATTCAAAGCTTCAAAGAAAAAGGTAGAGCATGATATGTTTAAAAATATTCTTGACATTCCACACGCATTTTCTGATATAGTGGAATATCTGGATTGCTCAGCCATTTCTCTAAGTTGGTTTGCACATAACAACACAACAGTATTTTATTGCCAAGCCTCCCATTTACACTTTGGGCTATTTAAATATAGCTGTAGTCAAAAGAGGTCATGGAAGTACAACATGCTGTCTAATGTACAGAAGAGGAAGGGGTAGAGGGATGGAAACCTGAACATCATTGCATAGCAGTAACTTATTTAAAAACTGACATTATCTGTAAGAGACCTATCTCAGACTGGGTTTTATCAAGGAACGGACCCTGAATTTTAGCTATGAATACTGTGCTGCATTTCTATGTGTTTGGTACACATGTGGAAACTTCCAGTAATCTAAACACACTTTACAACTGGCTCACAGGTGGGAAAAGGAAATTACCTTTGAGTTTTCCATTACACCCTCAATGCAATCAAAATATGAGAGATCGCTCACAGGTTCATTTGGGTTATCCAGCATTCCTTTAACTGTCTGGAATAACATAAGAAAAGGATTATTTACAGCCTGAAATACTGAGCTGAGAAAAACACGGACCATTGCAACTGTCCTGCTTGTACAACCTTGTCTGCAACAAGCAAACAGAACTGTGTACTGAGGGCACACAGAGACAGGTGTGCTACACATTAAATTTTGCCTTACATTAACTGAACGATGGTAGCTACACATCTGTGCACTGCAAAGAGGCTGGAAGAATAGGCTAGCGTGGTTTACCTTGTGTTTGTAATTAATAATTTATGGTCAGGTAGCCATACCCAGATGACACAAGGAAATCTGGTTTTCTGTCAGTTGTCAACAGACTAAGGCATATTTTCATTACCATTTTCAGTTTCAAAAATGGAATTACAAGAGTGACAGAAAAAACAGCTGCCTTGTTGAGTATTGTCTAGAGACACAAATGATGGCAAAATCAGTAAGTACAGGAAGAGACTAACATTTATATCTGATGTTTCCCTTCAACCTGAAGGAAATCTAGTCATAGGTTAGCCTTAGATGTTTCCCATAACTAAACTCCTAAAATTAAGATACATCAATATTAATAATATTATAATGACTCAGCTATTGCTTTTTAAAATCTATAGTCTAACTGGAAACCTTATAGTGACTAAACTGTGAGAACAATGTGATGTGAAATTGTATCTAGAAAACATTTCAATTGCTTCTCATCTCTTTCTCAGTTGTCACAGACACTGCAGCAACTCTTCATTGTTGTGCTCCATCTTAAAACAACAACTAGTAACGTAAACAAGACAGAAACCCTGACACATATTTGCTATTATTGCAACACTTTTGTTAATCCCTTCCCCTGAAATTCTGGGCAAGTTTAGCTACTGCATTGGAGGTCATACCATAAGATTTTTCCCAGAGTCTCAAGGGAGGAGACTGACAGTTTGTCAAATCCATGGTGAGAAACACCCTTTCTATAGAAATACTTTCTAGTAGTTCAGAGAAGCATTAGGAAGACTAGAAATAGCAGGTGATAAATTGGGGAAACATAGGGAAGAGGTAAGACCCTTCTCACTGTAGAGAGAGACTGCAAATAAAAATGCTGAGAATGCTTTCCCAAAAGTTGATAGGTTCCTCAGGTTACTTTGATATCAACCTTCAGTCTGATTTAAGGACTGTGTGGTTTTGTCTCACTTTCTCTTTTATTCAGAAATTAATCCATCTCCATACACCAGGCTTTTCTTGCTAACTGCTTCTCTCAGCCAAGTGTTCCCTGAAGCTCAAAGTTTCCCAAGGCCCTTCCCAGGCTCTGCTCATGATCTGTGTGACCCATCTTACTGACACAGCACCCTCTGCAATGGCTTCTTAAGTCTGTTCTGCCTCACATTTCTCTTCTAGGCTCTTAGTTTCTGTAGCTCATTAGCTGGGAATTCTCATCCCTCCTGTTTCACAGATCTTTCCCCATCAGCCTTTCAGGAAGTCCTGCAAAATGGTGCTTCATTCCGCCTGCTTGCTCCACTCCTTTATTCTGCAGTGACTTCAAGTAGCCATTGTACTAAGGCTCAAAGTCCATTTTCCTCTTTGTTTTATTTGGACTTGCTGCCAGTCCCAGATAATCAGAGAAAGAAATTAAAAGAAACAAACATTTGGGGGCCATTTTTATTTGTAAGAAGCTTTGAAACATAATAATACCTCCAGTTCTCTGAGTGCATTGTCACATTCCTTCTGCCCAGGAGCTTGCTGGGTGCACAGTGTGATGAGCTGGTTTATACTCTCAGTCACAGCTCTAGGGAGAGTAGAAAGTTAAAAAAAAGGTGTATTTTGAAGCTAAACCCTTCTTATTATTAAAACTTTTGTTTCATTAGCTGTATACTGCATAAATATTTTAAACTTTCATGTTCTACTGTATTTTTTCTTTTCTGTGTTTGGGGGTTAGCTGGAGACCTCTTCGACAAGCTTCAAAGAAGCAAAACTATGCTCATCAGTGCATTTGACAGTGATCCATACCTGGAAACTTATCCCTTCAGTGCAAACAATTGAGAAGTCAGTCCAGAAAAAACAAAATTTTTGTCTCACACCAACAAATATGTTGGGTGTCTGTGGCACAATTTTAGCTGGTTCCAAACCACTCCAAGAGACCCACTGCAGGACACAGCTGAGCCCAGCAGCCAAAAAAGTGGCACCTCTGTGAAATGAGATGCCATCAGTAAGAAAGGGCAAAGCAACACCTGGCACTGAGCCAAAGCCTACCCATTACACTAGAACAATGACATAACTTAGTTGCTAAAAGGTATTTTAACACTTCTGCAGTTCTGACATTAACTGAATCACTTCTCAAATAGAAAAGAGTTGTCAAGCCTTGCAGAGGACAGAACGTGGTCTCACAAATGTTACTACTACACACTAGGTACCTGTAACCAAGGAATACACCCAACATACAAACAGTAATCTTTGTAGGTGTAGTCTGGAAGACTATGAGCCACATTCACATGAATTCAGACACTCATCTGATTTAGCACTAACACATCTGGTTCTGATGTCTATCTGTCCTTCAGTAGGTCCCTTCCAGTTTGGCATAAGAATGTTCCATTTACTAACTTAAGTAACTAATGAGGACATTTTTTTTCACTGTGAGGGTGGCAGAACTCTGGAACAGGCTCCCCAAGGGGGTTGTGGAGTCTCCTTCTCTGGAGACATTCGAAACACGCATGGATGCATTCCAGTGTGATCTCCTGTTGGTGATCCTGCTCTGGCAGGGGGGGTTGTACTAAATGATCTTTCAAGGTACCTTCCAACCCCTAACATTCTGCAATTGTGTGAATAAAAAGTTAATTCAAGGGAAAAAAAAAGGAATGGTAAAAAGGATTTGAGGAAGTGAAGGAGAGGAGGCTATCCAGTTAAACACTGAAATGCAGTATTATTTTTCACATAAACACTGAGCATTTTGACTAACAAACAGGGTCCACAAGAGGAAATACAGGGTATGGCCAAGAGAATGTTTAAAGTAAGGATGTCATCAACCAAATAAACATTGCATCTAATCCTTTCAAGTGTTCTTGGTCACACACACTGTTAGTGGCAGGTCACCACAACATGATTTTTAATCAATATTTACAGAAAAAACTTTATTCAGTTTATTTTCTTAGTTAGGGATTGAGAAGCTGACTGTTAACCAGTGCCCTGTCAGAACACAGACCAGTAGGTAAAACACACTAGTTCCTTTCAGAAACCAGGCCAACTCTTCAACTGTTGGTTCTTATTGCCACTAAGTGTAACAAGTTACGCCAGTTAAGGAACTACTCCATAATAAACAGTTTTTCTGCAGCATACATTCATCCAACCACTCAGTTAACTGTCAACAGCAGAAGAATATACAAATATGTTGTAATTATTAGAGAGGAAAGCAAATACCTTAGGAAAACCTAAAACAAGTGATGCATCCTTACCTTGCTGCTGCTGCTAAGAGGTTCTTGGCATTAGGAGCCCCAGGATCAACAGACAGAGACTTGGCAGCTAGTAACAGCTTGCTGGAAGCCATAGAGATGCTTTTGAGGTTACCTATTACTTGAATCTGGTCCTCTTTAGTCTGGAAAGCCACAACAGCATTTGTGCATAAGTGCATTTTGCAATAAAGGCAGCGTGCTAAACCCACATTTGAAAACCCACTTTGTTTATCCACTTGAAACCACGGACACACAGAAAACCGCAGTCCAGAGAAGGACATGGACCAAAGACACTGTTCACCCAGACAGGTGCCACTAGCTTCACTTACAGAACAAAAAAAGAAACCCATATAACCCATGATTTCTAACAATGGCAGTATTCACAAAGAAGCAAAGGAGAAACTTTATTACTTGTTGAACAACGCTTTTGTTGTCAAGACTCTCATGTGTCTCTGCCTGGCACAACTGATCCGCATTATTCAGTGAACGCTCTCTGTATTCCAGCATCCTCTGTGCAACCCATAGGCTCTCTAGCATTCTAACTGGGATTACTTACACAGAAAGATCCCTCCAGAAAGTCCTTTAGCCCATGAAAATACTTTTCTATAGGTCTGTTTTGGTAAACACATGATATGGGTATTCCACTAATTATTTTAAGCTACTGCTGGCTGTGAAAGAGAACCCTCACATAGGTGTGGTCACAGGGAGGAACTGCCTTATCATTGCAAATAGCTGAGACTAGACTCTTCTGCCAATGATCAGTAGAAGTTAAGCTCTTCTTTCTAATAGTCTGTTCAGGGGGTTATGTAATAAGGTTGCATATTACAGAGATTATGTCAACAGCTTTTACTCCATATTTACGTTCTACTTCCTTCTGTCCTGGTAGGGCAGAAAATCCTGCCAAATTAGTTCAAATCTCTGCTCTCCTCCTCCTGCAGCAGGTCTGGGAGTCGATAAGTGTGAGCAGAACAGTGGAGGGTTTGGCCTAGCAAAGCCCCAAGAGTTGAGTGCTTGGCACATGACCAAGTCAGGTGTCTTGTGCTGCCCCTCAAGTGCCGGGGTGGACACCTAGAGACAGGAATTTGAATTCATTGGCCAAAAACAATGGACGCTAGTGCCTATTGGCCAGTTTCACTTTCAAAACAGTGTATTTAAGGGGGTGATTTAGAGCCATTGTTCCTTTCTTTCTGCTGCCTTTCACCAGGACAGGAGGTCTATTTGCAGCTCTTTCATGGTGGCCACGTGTTTGTAGCCTGTTGTGCAGTTTGCCCCAGCAGCCAGCGGCAAGGCAACTATTTCCTCCTCCTCTACCGGGAAAGGGAAACTTTGTATCTATCGCGTCAGTGAGTATATGCTCCATAGGTGTAGTTAGAATTTCCCCTGTTACCAGGTTCCTACTTTTCGACTGTTTAAACTCTTTAATTCCGTGTCTATAAACAACCTTTGTGTAATTGCTTCTTGTCGACCAAACATGCAAAGAACCTCTGGGAATTTCCCTAAATTTTTGCATATTAATAAGTTTAAAATAATTAAAATATTATTAATAATTCATAACCGATTATTAATAATCAAAACACCTTCCTAGATCAAAATTTAGCTGGGCATCCAAAATATGTGGTACTGCTTATGTTCTGTCCAAATAATTAGGCACAGGTAGAAGGCATTCTCTTCGGCAAGACCAATCATTAACAACTAAGATGGTTAGTTCCAGCACAGGAAGGACATGGAACTGTTGGAGAGAGTCCAGAGGAGGGCCACAAAGATGATCAGAGGGCTGGAGCACCTCTGCTATGAGGACAGGCTGAGAGTGTTGGGGCTTTTCAGCCTGGAGAAGAGAAGGCTTCAGGGAGACCTTATAGCAGCCTACCAGTATC
>VWZI01012089.1:125268-171182 GCA_013396835.1 Psilopogon haemacephalus
GACTTGATCTAGTGGGAGGTGTCCCTGCCTGTGGCGGGGGGTTGGAACTGGATGATCTTTGAGGTCTCTTCCAACCTAAACCATTCTATGATTCTATGATCATCTTCTACGTGAGCAGCAAAAGCAAATCCACAAGGGCCACAAGGTCATCTGCATCTGGGATTCTCTTTTCAAGTAGCTATTTGCAGTATCATTTCTACTTTGGCTTTCACTGGATCATCTCAAAGAGAAGCACTCTAAGTCAGTAAGGCCCATGGCTAAAAAGATAATCAGATACCTAACTTCTACTCCGCTTCAGAGACTCATCAGATATTTGATGCCTAAATCACTTCATGCACCTGGAATCTGAATCAATAAGTTTTGATGAACAGTAATCAGCTTTCTTTGTTCTCTCTACTTGGCTCTGTCTAAAAAGCACCTCCTCTACAAAGACAGTTTACGAATTACTTCCAAGGTCTGGCACACTCAAGACTTTCTGGCTAGTTCTCTTTTGGCAAACATTGATCTGGGTTTGCAAATTCCTACTACTAACCAGGGCAAAACAGTCTGCAGGTATTTCTTCTGCAAGTCCTCCTATTTCTCCTAGTACATGACCATTTTATATGCTGATATCTCTTATGCTAAATCATCTCTAAATGACCAATTAGTGTAATTCAGTACATTTAAACCCAGGAAGATAAAAGGACAGACACCTCCAACTTCATATGAGTACTTAGACTAGTAGGAATAAGCTAGGTGACGTGACATTGCTGAGTTCATCAGAATAGAACTCTGATTTTAAATCACTAAAGACAAGTCCAAGGTCTTTCTGTCAGATCCATGGCAGTTTAGCCAGTCCTGTTCAAATGCCTGCTCCACACTGCAGCAGGCTGACAGCAGAAAGCATGACAGAGCAATATCAAGTTTGGATCTTAAATGTATCTTCTGCTCAATTTAAATAATTTGAAAATTAGCAAAGAGAGGTGCTAAATTTTGAAAAGCATTGCATAAAATGCAAATGCTGAGCTGACTTCAGTCCAGGTAACCAGCTATGGATGACTGCTTCATAACAAACATCACCTCTCATATTTGGATAGGCTCATACTACCAGATTGTAGTGTGCTGCTAGATAACTAAGATACTGCACTGCAAGATAATTCTTGGTCCAAATCAGCACATTAAAAACAGACTTACTTGTGCTTGGCCAGCCATTTCAATACCAGCATCAAGAAATTCATCAAAATCATCACTGAATTTTCCAGAAGCTGCAGCCAGTTCACCACTTTGGCCCCGTGTAGCATGAACAACTTCTCCTGCTGACTGATTCAGGTCTGCTGCTGCCTGGTTCAGTTCACTCTGAGCTTCTTGAAAGGACTTAGAACTTGGAGGTAGCTGTAAGACACCAAATGCTGTATTTCATTGTCTGTCACATCACACCAAGTTCTCCTTGAACAAAACAAGCATGGATCCACGAAACATTTTTTGACTGACTGCAACACTTCTTAAACTGAACTGATCACTGCTAGGTGGGAGAAAAATTCTCATTTGCTAGTTTTCATATTCTTCAAAATGTTAAGTCAAAGTTGGCATTTTCAACAAAACATGTGCACGGTGATCTGTAACAATTTTCATCTTGCCTTCATAAGCCACTGACACATTTAATCTTTCCCATAAACTAGAGGCATTTCTGCCAAAGTAGTGGCTACTTAGATTTACATAAACTTAAACAAAACTTCTGAGGGGTACATTACTAAATAATGATTTGACACATTCCTATGTTAGAAGACATCTCACCGAATCAACTAGGAGCTTCTTGCTAGATTCCCCAATACTCTTCAAGGCCACATCCACATCCTTTTGTCCAGGCAGACAATTCACACAATTATTCAAGGAGTGAGACACTGCTTTTGCCACCTGCAACACAAAAAGATGCAAATCCATGCCAAGAAAGGCTTAACTGGTCATTTATCTAATGCGAGGCACATTCTACAACCAGCAATTCCTGTATTCCAACTTCAGTGAGTCCCTTTCTAAGGCTTGTGACTTGCTTGGTTTGTTCACCCAGAGCCTAGGAGTAACAGTTATTTATATTCAACTATTTGATACGAAAGTGTGAGCAAGGCAGCTCCACAACTGCTCCCTGCACTTGGGATAAAAGCTGCAGCACTGCAGGTAAGGGAACGCCCCTGAAGTTCACTGTGTACCAATCACAGAAACTCTTTGCATGCTTCTTTCTTCAAAGGCCTAATTAAAACAAGTATCTCCTCATAAAAAATTATTATTTGAAATACAGGTCAAATTTAGAACTTTTCAGACCAGTAAAAAAAAACTCTGTTACTTCTTAAAGTGTTCAAAAGCAGTGGTGCCACACGTAGAAAAGGTGCACTCACTTTTTGAACATAACATGAATAGAGATCCTTCACTTGATAAGGAGCAGTTAACAGCTGCTCCTTTTTTGCAGTCAAGCAGCATGCTTCAATATGTTGTTGGTAAAAGCATTTAATGGCATTTTCCAAGGATGACTAAAATACCAAACCTTGCACCATCTGCATTAACATAAGCATGACGTGACTATGACAGTTGCTGAAAGGAGTAAAAAGGGGACATTCGTTGCAGCCTTATTTTCTGTGGTTCTCTCCTTGTTTAGTGTTCTCTTCTAAGGCATTTCACCGGGTCTTTGATTCAAGACGCTGCTCAAGTCATGACTTACCTGGGCTAATCTCTGCTGACTGTCTGCATCCCCAGGTGCAGCCAGGGCCTGTTTTGCCTCCTGAATAAGCATAGCAGATCCTTCCATGACATCCCTTGCTGAATCCAACATTGCGTGTGCTGCCACAGGATCAGTAGTAGATGCTGCAACCCCTCGTGCTGCCTGAGCCAGCGTCTTCAAAGCCTGAGCAGTTTCTCTGGCAGCAACTCCTGTGTTCAAATTTCAGCAAGGATTCCATCAGTACTCTTGAAGATTATCTTTGTATTTTATAACATGAATTTGCAGGTAATGATCTCATTGCAAAATAAGGGTTCAAATAAAATCTTTGAATGTGAACACAGAAATGACTGCAGTGAAACCATAAAGCAAATGCTATATTCCAAAGACCACATTCTGGGCACAGCTCTTAACAGTGGTTATGTCCAAGTGAAGCACTGAGAAAGAAGAAAATTAAAACCTGGAACTGAGCCAAAACTCATGCTTCAAGCTATGGAGAAAAGGGATTGTCTGAAGAAAGAGTGTACATGACTTCAGAGCCAGAGCAGCTCTACTGCTTCTGAAAACGGAACTCTAGATTTTTTACAGATTAGAATGAGAAAACTCATGTAATGAGTTTCTGCGGCCTGTCTGGTCAACAATATACTACACCTATTATTACCATTATTCAGTTTTAGCACTAAGATGTACAATTATGAATAATGGCCCCATTCTATCTGAAATTTAATTCAGCCCTTAAAAAACAATATAAATACAGTTTTCTGAAACCTTAATTAGCACATTAGTAGACAACAAATGTAATTCACATAGGTGGTATTTTAACTGAAAAAGTTAAAGTCATTCTATTCCTATTGAAAGAAAGCTACAGAAAAAGTTCACGTTTGCTTGGTTATCCATATTTAGGCATTGAAAATAATTGGAATGTTCTAATATCCCCACTGGAACTGTTTAGAAAGCTAGGACATCACAACTAAACAAAACCCACAAAGTAGCCGTGTTAGCATTTTAACACCAGTGCCTTTTAATGTTTTCTCTTCTGATCAGCTGAACGTTTTCAAACACACAGACTTGAGAAGATAATGAAATCAAACTAAAGTGAAGCAAGGCAGAGAAAGAGTACTGCCTACACTGCACTTATGACCTGTTAAACAAATCACAGAGATTTTTCTGCATTCTTACTGTAGAAAAAAAATCGGGAAAAATACGAACATGTTTTGCTTTCTTTAATTAGAGCAGCAGTAAGCATCTTTTAAGTTCAACTAAAAATTTATCGCAGCTTTACAAAATCATAAGGTCTGATTGTTTTCACTGACTTTGGTGCTGCTTTCATCCTTTACAATGAATTTCAGTACAAAGTGAAAAGAAATTTATTGCGACAGCTTCAGACAAGAGGGAATTATTAAATAGCGAATATAAGCTGTGAAGAATTTTTATGACAGAGTAACAGCAGAGTGTCATAATACAAAGACTCAGTGCTTCCTTGAGCATGTAACAGTTTCTGCATAATCAGAGTGTAAGATAGAAAATAGGTCCATGTGCTTTGGAAAGGAACTTTGTAGAATTTCCAAAATGAAACTCGGATAGCTGGATATTCAAGACAGCTACCAGGTTAAATTATTCAGTATCAGCTGCAAGTATCACTATTCCTTCACCAGATACCCACTGCTAACTTCTGCCTAACTATATGAATGAGCCATCTGAATGCAACTACATTCATTTCAGGTGAAAGCATCTGTAAATTCCATAGTTCTGATGCAATTAAACCCAGTAGAGTGGCAATTGCTGTAATGCTGGTAACATCTAGTAAAAGATGTAGCTTTAGACTGAGCTATCCCAAGTCTGTTTGCATCCTATGCTTCCAGAAAAAAACGTAATCCAAAGACCCTTTCAATCTTCTGAAAGGACATAGCAGTATTTCCAGTGGCACTGACCTTCAAATTGCATTACATTTTAGTTCAGAGCTTCAGTGGCATATATGTACACAAACAACAGATGTCTCAATCTGTTCTGATTACATACACACAGCAGACTTCTTCCATGAAGCACATTACTCACACTAGCAATTCCCAGTAAGTTGCCACAATTCACTATCAGCATTAAAAAAGAGTAATTTTTCTTGATTCATGTAGCTGCGATAAGAAAATCATCTACCAAGTATTTTATGGGAAGCAGAGGTCTCACAGGGACATTATGAATAAAACACTACCTGTGTAGTGCTCGTTGCCTTGAGCAGCACAAGTTAACAGCTGAGCCATTGATGAACCAACCGCTTTGGATGTACTTCCCAGGTCCTGAGTGCACTTTTCAAGCTGTGAAAAATTGCAAAGCACATAATTCTTTGTTTAAGCTCAGCTAAAACACACTTGTTTTTTTAGCTAGTACTAAAAAATTCCTCATTCCACAAAAGTCTTTTACCTCAGCTACCAAACACACGCACAGTTTCTTTGAAACCTGACTAGCATGTTTGCCCTGATATAAATTAACATATTAGGTTCGACTAATGAGGAATAATTTATAATTAGAAATGGCAATAAATACTTCCATCTGACAAGAAGGTGGGCTTTGCCAAATAAAACATTTCATTTTCTGAGTCTACCAGGACTAGCATTCTTAGAATATTGACTTTTATTTTTGTCACTATTGATTTTTTTTTTTTACAAGAAAACATCAAAAGAAGGCAGCTACAAATTGTCATTTGGACAATAGAGGAGAAGGCCTTACACTCCTATGAGTAATTCTGCTACAGAATATGCTTCTGCCATAGCAGGAACATATCTCTTTCAATGGGAATTATTATCTTATCAAAACCCTATCCACGTCATCACTGTCCTAAGCCTCATGACTTGTTTTGCCTCTAAAATTTTTAACTGCAGACTTTGTGTGTTTTTAAATGAAGAACATCCTTCCTCAATTACAGTTTCTCCTGGGAGAGGTTTTAGCTGTCCATCCACAGCTGCCATCTTGGCATCCTGCAGTTCACTTTTGAGTGTCTGAACTGTATTCAAAGCAGAATCAATTTCCATCGGGCCACATGCTTCATGAGCCTATTGAGAAATCAGATCAATATCACTGTTAGCAGCTGTGGGTCACCATCAGAAAGAGCAAATGTTTTAGATATAACCTTTCACTAAAGTCCCATGGCTTTAGAAGCATAATATGGGCACTTTAAGTGTTACACATCATGGATTCCAAACTCCTGCACAATATTCTTAGCTTGCAAATAGAATAACACTGTTAGAAGCCAACAAGGGAGTGAGATGCACCTGTGTACACACACCTTCACACCAGGCAATCCAGATACTGAGAAAGTAATTCACATACACACAAGTGAACTTTCAACTGATTTTTTTTTCTCAAAGCCATATTTAGTTTAGGAATCTGTGCATGAAACACAGATAACCACTGCTTCCCTGAACTTTAGAGATGACAGTTCCAGTTCAGCTCCACTAACCACATATCTGGTTTCTCTTTGACTTGTCAGAGTGCATGACATATGCTTCCCTTTCCCTGCTCTCCTTCAGATGTAACAGCATCTCAGTCACTCAAGCCATCTTGCTGTAGCTGATTAAAACTACTGTTTACCTACCTTCTGGGAGGCAGTTCGTAGCTCAGCTAAGCTGGTAGCCAGATTCTTTGCACACTGGCTTAGCTGCATTGCTGCTGCTTGATCAGTCACAGTGGGGACTGCAGCTTTAGCAGATGCCACCATTTTACTTCCAGGCTGTTCAAAGAAGAGCGGTGAACACAACTGGTTTTACTAGCTCGTTTCTTTAAAGAAGGCTTAGGATTCAATAAGCAAACTGCTACCTCTGTTTGCCCACTCATTTCTAGATTTTATGTAATTAAAATTTCAGACTCCCCTGTTCCTTAACTACACACCTTCTAGATTCCAGTCTTTGATTTGTATACTTCACCCTGTGATAGTTCCACATTGCAATGTCCTCTGCAGCAGGACTCACTTGTGCTTCACTGGTATGACTACTTCATTGGTACCAATATCAGCCTGAGGCCCTGGAGTGTTCATATACTACTTAAAAATACTGAAATGTGCAGCTTTGTCATTCAGCATCCATGTAGTCCAGGTGGGTCCACATGGCACAGACAGCAATTTTGTCTCAATGTTTCTATGTATTAAACTCTGCCAAAATTCTAGAAATTGAAAACAGTAATTCAAGCAGACGCTCTTCACAGGGTTTGCTGATAATACATTTAAAATGCTTTGTTGATTCTCACCATCACTATGGTACACAAACCCAGCCAGAGAAAAGATGGATGACTTTAATGACTCGATAGAGAATCATATGGCAAAATACTTAAACAAATTGAGACTGTGGTTCACAATACCTCTGGCTGTATGGCATATAACCCTGCTAACAACAAACAACGGAAGAGTTCATTCCCATTCCACATTTAAGGCAGGACTCTGTGTAATGACATGAAATTATCATGTCATGAAATTATCATGACATGAAATTATCATGACATAATATAGAGAATAGTTTTCTTCTGTTTGTTTCTTGTAATGTCAACAATAAACTAAATAGTTTTGTTATTAGCGGTCTTTTTTTTTTTTTCAAGTTGCTTTTGAAGAAGCACAGTGTCAAATTTTGTATTTCGCTCAAAACTTCAACCAAGATCCATGTTCTTATCTAAAAATCACATTACTATTTTCTTTCATTGGTGAAGAACTTTGGAGCTTGTTGCTCCAACACTAACTTTACCTTCACTAAGACAGGTTACAACAGCATCTCAGACATTAGCTTAGAAAGATGCTGAATCCTCTTAATCTTTAAACTCTTTCATAGAAAGCAAGTACAATAATTCATGTTTCTCCCCCATACATGTCTGTTTTCATATTACTTTCATTCTTGATTTTGTCAAATATACAGTTTCAAAATAATTCAGCCATCTGAGCTGAGTAGCTAAATTTTCCTTTAGCTATGGCTCACAGTGATAAACTTCTTTACATGGCTCTTAACAGTTCACTGCTTATTTATCACAAATAAAACCACACAGCACTAAAAATACATTTTTCTCTAATGGAATCAAATACAATGATCCATTTACTTCACCTGAAGGAAGTTCTGGCTAGAATTTATTAAAGCAAGCTGGGCACTGAGGTCTTCTGCCTGAGCTTGACTTCCTCTTACACCCTGCACCAGCTGAGGAATGTGGTCTGCAACATTCTATAATAAACAAAGGGAAAACCTTTGAGTACATAAAAACTACAAACCCTCTGACACTAAAATGAACTCCCTTCCCACCACCCTTAAAGACAACTGGTAGTATTCATACGTACAATGCTTTTGTGCCTTCACAGAACTTTAGGATTTGTCCGAACTGAATTAATGCATTCTAGGAATTTTCAGAGACATTCTACTTACATACCAACATAACACTTACTTCAGCAGTGCAATACTAATGTATTTCCTGCACCCCACCCCAAAAAAGTGAAGAAGTAGGTGTGGGGTCTTCTCTATCTAATAGATCATCATTGACATCAAATTAGAATGAACTGCAAATAATACAGTGAATCAGCCTGCTTTGAGAAAAAAAAAAAAGTATACTGAAATAGTGGCTGCCTACAACATATTCTTGACATGTACTTGAGCTACCTTACTCAATTCCAACATTTCTTAGCATTACCACCATGACAGGAAATAATTGCTGAATGTTGATGTGGCTTTTAATGATGCCACCTTTATTGGCTTTGTTCCTGTTCCCCACATAACTGCTTTTCCATCCAGAAGGCAACCCTTTTGCATTCCATTGTCTTTTTCAATTTTTTGTTTAAATTTAATTTCTTTAAAATCCCTGGGGCAACATTACCCAGAACTAGAAATTAAGCTGCCAAGTGTAGCTTAAACACAAAAGAGAACAGCTTCACACTAGACTGATTTCTAGCTTTGAACTACAAAAATGTGCTTGACTTCAGGCATACTCTGAAATCTGTGGTCTTGGCAGCTTCACCTGCAAGACAGGAATCACATTAGCCCCATAGTAAGGTCTGTAACTTATTTTTTACAGCAACATTTAAGGCCTCAGTTGCTTGTAGGCTGAACAGCAGGACCTGTGTTCTTAGTTACATAACCAATTATATAAGCAATACATTAAACCAGGATTTCACTCCATTATATTATAAATGACTACTGCCATTCCATTCTTTGCTGTGGAAAATTCACGGGGTATCTTCATACCACAGCAGACCTCAGCCCCATTTCACTGCATGCATCATTTAATGGCCTGTTTTGACAATTATAGACTATTCACCTTCTGAAGAGCACACTTGTGTGCTGAATGCATGGCCAAGACTGCTCACAAGTGTGCAAATTTCTGGGTCACTAGGCTCCTCTGTACAGTGCTTCTAGCACAGCTCTGCAGATACAGTCCTGCTGACTGATCCGCCGTAAAACTTTCCTTCAAAGCATTTGCTTCAGGTAAATTGCTTGTTACGCAACAGATACATGCTGAGGTATATAAGTATGTCAATCCTTTCTAGTAAGGTGTTGTAACAGTCAAGTATGTCAATCCTTTCTAGTAAGGTGTTGTAACAGTCAAGCACTTACAGTAGCTCAGCTTTTCAAAGCTCTCCGCACAGTAATGAATGGAAACTATGGATAATACAGTAAATGAGGGCTCTCCAGAATCCATACAGATGAACACCTGAGGTGGTGTTTTTTAAACAAATCAGTACTATTACAGAAGTATTATTATAGTAGGTGCAACAGTGTTATTACAGAAGGTGATCCTCAGCTCCTCATACAGCAGAGTACAGGAGTTATTTGTCAGTGAATCGTAACACATTTACCTTACAGCTCTGCACAAGTTGCTGGTGGGCTGCTGTGTTCTTATTGGAAACAGCTGCGTTCTGAGAAGCTGCAATAGTTTGAGTAGCAGCAGCTGCAGCTTGTTTAGCTGCAATCTTTGGAGAAAATGAAAGAGAATTAAATTGGTGGTAAAAGGCTTGAGCAATTCAGAGGATTAAATACCTATTATAGGTAACTTTGACTGCAACAGCTTCAACAGACCAATGCATTACATCTCTTGATTAATTTGATTTGCCTTAAGGAAATTCAAGACTGCTCTTCCCTCAAGATGAAAATGATCTGAACACTTAGCTAGTTCTAACTTGCCAATAAATAAAAAGGCTGAAATAGAAAGATTCTAAAGCTTTTGCTTAGATTGCAATATGGCCAAAGGAGAATAGAAATGGTGCAATCAATTAGTTCCTTACAAAGAAGGCCTGAGAAAACATGCAAAGTACCTACAGTGCTTTACACTGCTACACTAACACCTCTGACCAAAGACTCAAGGGAGTCACTTTCTACTGAGACTGCTCTGTAGCAAAAGCAAAGATACTAAAATGGTGCAGAGGTACAAAATATTTATATTACTTAGACTAAAGACACTGAGAAGACCTCCAAATATCTAGGAGTGGTATTATCAACTTCACTCTATTAACAAGTCAACAATATATCCAACGTACTCAAGCAGGTTGTACAATACTTTATTTCAACTGGCCCACTAAATATAGCTAAGCAAGAAGTATTTAATCTCATCATTACATACTATGGTCCTTTGTAAGACAGTACGTATAACAACAACAAAGCAAAGTCCTTTCTATAAGGCTTTCTCACATACACTTAGAAAACTGACACATTAGACTTTATTTCCCAAAATACTCCTAATTTTTCATTCTAGCCAGATACAGTAATTTAAATGCACTTCTGGAATGTGGTTGCCTACTTAGATATCATGTTCTTAATCTCATTGCACCTGATTCAGACTACTGTAAAACTACATTTAAAACCGAGGAATTACAAAAGGATTTTTCTTAAAATCTGCCTTCTCTGCATTTTAGTTGAAAATAAGAAGATCAAACCTTGCCTACAAGACCAAGTTCAAAGATATTTTATTGTTAGTGCACAGTAAACTGCCTTTCTCTGCCTTGTCTGTGCTACCAGGTATCTTGTATCTTTCCAGTTTCCTTTCTGCTTATTTAATTCTCTGATTAATTTACCAGATTCATTAGATGTGTTGCAATTCAGTATATCTTTGTACGGAGATTCACACAGAACTCTGGCAGATATACTAGTAACGCCATCAAATGATATCATGTGTAAATGATAGATCATACAGATAAATTAAAACAGTAATGAAGCTGTTTGAAACCTCAGCTGTGTAATTTTATGACTAAGCCTCTATTAAAAGCCTTCTGAATCAAATTCTTACCTAATTTTATTACAGCTGTGATACAAATTGCTCCATTTTCTGAGGACTATGGTATGATATACTAGCATCTCTAATCCCAAGCACTGTGCCCTGGAACTGAGCTTACAATGCTCTCATTTCTGTGCTTAGCACTTTGCCTGAAATATGCGTTTCTACTGTTTTGAATTATCAACAGACATTAATTATCAAAATGGAAAAAAAAAGAAAATTCAGCAAATATCTAGTTTCCAACCTCTAATCTGTTGACAATTTTCTTCTTGATGGCATTCTGAGCAGCAGCATTTGTAGCAACCCGCAGTCCCTCTGCTGCTTCCCTCAGACGCTGCTGTTGATCCTCATTTTCAGGATTGGCTGCTGCTCCCTGCACAAAATTTTGGAGTAAATAACTCAGTAAAAGTCCTGGACAAAACGTAGGTTACTATCAAGGCTTTAGTTCCAGATGGTGTTTTCTACATCAGCCTTTAGATTCCTTATACTATGCTAACAAAAGCTAGAAGAACATGAAAATGTTACAAGTCTTTGAAGCAGAGAATTTATCACTTGTGTGAGGTTGTTACCGTATGTGTCAGGTACTTTGAGGAAGGGAGTTGAACATTTGTTTCATATGCTGCTTCAGGTGCTTCGGAAAAAAGCATCTGTAAACTGCTTCCATTATGATCTGCAGTAATCTCCTCTGATAAACACATTTTGAAAAAAAACCCCAGTTTTTAAAACTCCCTATTCAATATGCCTTCCAGTAACTGCAGTCCAAACCTTGAGATGTAATGCAGTGGTCTGGGAGAAGTCAAGGATATGCTCAGCAGCCTGGTATATGGGCCTTCGAGAGACCTGGCAGAAGGGCTGCACTTCAGCTCTAAAAACATTTAAGTGCAGGATCTGGGAAGCAATTGAAAGAGCATATTCCTCCTCAGTGGATTGAAATAGGTGTCTAGCATGGAAAGGTAAGCTTAGAAATTTCCTCTCTCGTGACAATAGAGAAATGAGGGGCAGAGGAACAAAATGCATAGTACTCCCTAGACAGAAGAAACTTCCTAACACACTGGCAGAGCTTTTTTTGTTCATAGATTTTGCAAGAGACATTTGTAAGAGATTACTATAGGTTCACCGTTCCGTTTGTATTGGTAGACTGGCAAAAGGCTTTGCATCACAGTGGTTATGGCTGGTGACAATTGCCCTAAATGGCTTGAGTCATGACCACCCTGCACAGCACAAATCAGTGCAAGATTGGTTTTAAAAACAAAAAACCTCACGTGTAACTAATAATTTATTTTTTTCCTGAACATACCTAAGGTAAATCACAAAATGAAGAACATCTACAGGATAAGTAAAACTGCTTTCTAATATCAGCCAGATCCTATCTTTAATGCCCCTCAAACCATCCCTTCACGTACAACCATACAATTTTAAGTTGACAGTTTATTTTCCTGGTACCTTTGCAGCTTCAACCATGCGAGCAGTAGAATCTGCCAGGAGCTTTGCAGCAGCTAGAAGCTTCTTAGAGTTGTCCATGTCAATTTCTGCTTCAGCATCTGACCTCATGGCATTGACAAGATCAGAAGTGGCTTGAGCCAGTACCCTGGCCTGCCGCACCATTTCGCCTGTGGTATACAAATATATTTTCACTTCCCCTCTCTCAGCATTTCAGTTTCAGTTTCAAAAGTAATCTCAGCATGCTGAAAATCAAGTTACATTTGCTGAAGTATTCTTTTGACTTGAAAATCATATACAAGTAGTTCATAACTTCAAGGTTCCTAAACAAACTCTTGTATCACAACAGAAATGAAAGTAACTGCTACAATTAAGATTAAGAAATAATATGGCATTTGCATTATAGATAGCAAGACAACCCCCCCCCTCCCCCCAAATCAATGCTTACAGTAATTTTGAATATACAGCTCAAGGAAACTCCCAGCCCTATGAAGATTAATAATTTTGCTCTCACATTACAGCCAAGATTTTGGTTCTGTAATAAAAATTACCCACCTTTCACCTATTCTTCCTTTTGGGCAATTATCCTGTATCTACTATGAAATAAATTAAAGGCTATCAGAAGAGGCTCAGCACTTGTTAGGTGGTTTTGACCAAAAATAGGGTGTATACTGAAGATACTGGAATCATGCTCTGGTGATGGTGAAGTGCAGAGATGAAACAGCAATGCTTCTGAAATGGTGATGCACAGAGAAAAAACAGCAGTGCTTCTGAAGCGGACACATACCCTTTCTACTGCCATTTAATTTGGTTGTTAAAATATATACTTGAATTCTTTCACAACAGACTTGAACCCATGAAGCCTTTGGCTTCCTACAAATCATTAAATCCAGACATGTTTGGGCCTAAGACCTTATTTTTTCAAATGCTCTTAAAAAGACATGGGAAAGAAAATGAAAGCAGCATTCTTCTCATCTCTGAAGGTGTTTTGTTACCAGGCTCCTCTGGTCAGGCAGAGGCAGGAAAAAACTTTAGGCTAGAAAAATTTATCTTTTACAGCTGTTATCAACAATTTCCCAGTGTACAATTTTAAAATTAACATTTCTTCAATAACGGCTAACTCAGCTCCCAGTCCAAGCAATCCAAATAAAAAAAAAAATAAATACTTTTAGATGAAGGAACTTACCAGCATCTCCCATGGAACTGAAAATATTCTCTGTGACACACATAATGGTATCTGTTGCCTGGTCATAGCGTCCAATGGGCTCTCCTCTGCTGGCAAACTGGCGGACATGCTGCAAGAGGTCATTCAGGGCTTGGCTGACAATGCTGGCAGCTGCACTGACCTGCTTCAGTAACTCAGTGTCATCTGTGGCAGCCTGGCAGGCCCTTACACAGTTCTCCACTGAGCGGTCTACCAGTTTCCCTGCCTCGATCAGCTGTTCCTGACACACTGGAGAACTGATGGTGGGACTCACAACCTGCATGGGGAAAAGATGCAATGCATTCAGAAAAGGCATATTTGCCCATTTCCTAACTATTAACAAGTTAAGCATGTACATTAGTTTTAGTTCTTTAACTTTTCTGTTTTCCTCAGATAGAAAACCCAAATACTGCTCATTTAAATAGGTATCTTCAGACATCTAGACTATGAATCTGGGCTCTGCATATCATCAATTTAATCTCAATTTAGATTTCAAGAATGCAGGCCTCTATTTGGTTTCATGCCTCTTCAGCAGCTACTGAATTGAGAAAACACAAGACAGTGTCCTTGAAAGCAGGAATGAGCCAAACTCCTCCAGAGAAACTATGTCTACTGGTAGAGCTCTGTACCTTGGAATTCTGTACAAAATGGATTCTTAATTGGAATTGGTCTTATAAAGGCTTCTTTAGATCAGGCCTTTATATGTTTAAATAAAAGGAGTGCCTGGCACAAGCCAGACAACATTCCGCTTCTGAAACCACAAGACAAGTAATAAACCCCATAGTCTGCAGTTAGAAATAACCTTCCCCCATTCTGTTGAAGTCTATCCTGACAACATTGCAATGGAGCAACTGTGCATATCCCATAAGGAAAACAGGATGCTACTGCATGTCTTATGCTGTATTGGAGAAATGCATAAGCAATAAGAACATCAAGTCCAAATAACAAAAATTCATATATGCATTACAAAAAGCCCTTGCAGCCAGAGACAAAAAAAGTAGGAAAATATTGAAAATGTAAAGCCTAATGCTGGCTATTAATTTTAATATAAACCTTCTGGATGTTTCGCAACAGTTGAATATCCATTTCCCTGCAAACAATGACACCACAAACTTCAAAAGCAGCCTCTAAGCAGGAAACATGAACTGTTTAATTATTTTAATTAGATTAGTATTTTATTTATTTAAAATAAAAAAAGGCTACAGAAGATATGAAGATCCAACTGCAGAATTCAGAACTTGGAGTCTATTCTCAGCTCCCTTATAATTTGACTAGACTGAATATCAGTACTTGGCCAAAAGCAGTATTTCTGGACCTCTGTAAATTAGTGCAAATGTGTTTCAAATCAGTGACCATTAACATGATTTTATTTTCAGCAAGAATACCAACTTTTAGTTATGTAGCTTTACATGAGGTGAACCCATCCTAATTCTTGGCTTTATTAGAGAATTTAAACAGTTCCCCAGGCAAGCTGTGCTTCTGAAACTAATATATTTGTACTTTCGTTTTATTGGTATTAGTAATTCATGAGATGGGCTCATTGGAACTTTCTCTGCACATTTCTTTGTAGATCCTCTGGGGTCCTGATTGCCAATATTCTGGGTGACAATTTATTAACTAATGACTTAGATGTTGCACGAATCTAAAGCCTATTGCCTGAGACTCTTATAAATGCACAGACCATAACACTTGAAACACTGCCTCCCCACCTCAGGAAAACTGCTAGCCTCACCTTTGCACAAGCCACAAGCTGGGAAGTAGAGAGTGCACACTGTGTAGCAGCAGCAATGACCCTGTTCTGCAGGACTGTATCCTCGGCAACCTGTGCTACATTCTTTGCCTTCAGCACTAACATGGCAGCAGCGTTTGCAACAGCTTTGGCCAGACTCATCAGAACATCCTGGTAAAATAAATGCAAAATTCAGTATTATGACAAAAAAAATTTATACTTTGCATATAGTAACATCAAGTTTTCTGCGGGTAAGAAGGTAGCCTGTATCAGAATTTGAACTTTTGTATGGTGTAAAGCAGCAAACATGACTGTTAGTATTAAAACCTGAGTTCTCTGTTCTGACTATAGCAGTTTTGCTAGCTATGTTATCAAGTTACAGGACTGAACAAGCGTGGACTGTCAAACTTTGAGCTCACTCAGGGTCGCCAAGAACAAACCTATGGCACAGGCTGCAACAAGCTTGTCTTCACCTCCTGAGAATGTGCTATTAGTACCAAAATATCAGGAGTTCAACACTAAACATGGTAAATAACTGCAATAAGGATGACCAACATCAAGGAGCAAACTCCTGAGGACAGACAGCACTTGAGTTAATGCTAAATTCAAGAATTTAACTGTGCTTAACTGTAACTGTTACATCATTTTTGAAAATGCCATTTCCAGCCAGAAATTTTTTGTATCCATGATATAAATACAGCCCTCTAAATTATTGCTTCAAAATGTAACTCAAAACAGGAAACATTTTCTCTTGTACAGAAGTAATTTAGTTAACTCTGAAACTGCACAATGTGAATGCACTCAGGTTCATTCTCGCAAGGAAATGTTCAGAAAACTTCTTCCTATTTCCCTTCTTAAAATGCTACATACACTCACTTTTTTTTACTGTGATAGAGTCTTCCTAATGCCTGTAGTGCTAAAATGGTCTGGATTTCCTGTAAGAAGTTATTACAGATACACTTAAAATAATTCTAACTTCACAGCAGAAAGAAAACCTTGGATTTAAAAAATTAAGAACATTACTTTTCATTTCGCTTGTAGGATAAACCACATTTTTTCTTATTCATCTTCTCCAACACTCCATAGTACTTACCAGAATGCTTAGGTTCTTTCTTTAGCCAAGAAAGAGAAGGCTGCAATAAATACTCAACTAGGAATGTAAGCGAGAACTCTATCTAAGCTTGCAGACCTTCACTAGTGGAGCAAGTTTTTAAAACAGCCAATAAGTTACATCAGCAGACACCTGCATACAGTGCACTTCAGAGGTATACCTGCTGCTGTTAATTACTTCCTCTTGGTTCTGCTGCAAATCTGTTTTTGACAGCAAGTAAAAAAATTGAGTAATCAGATTGAGTATCAGATATGTTTTTAACAGAGTATTAAAGAACAATGGGTTTAAACTGCTAGGAGTTAAGAACGTTACTAAGTCACACAGGCATTATGATAATTGATAATCCTAATCATCTTAAAGAAATTATGTTTGTAATAGAAGAATTTTCTTCTATTAACAAAGCTGTTTAAACCTTTGGTTTACATGCATACATGGACACATCAAACTTTCACATCAAATTTATGTGAAAACTGTTACATTTCATTAGAAATGTTGGCTAATTATTAACAAACATCCATTCTTCTTCATAAATCCATGGTAAAGCAAGTGGCTTGCAAAGGCAGTGAAACAGAAGAAAGAATAAGAACTGAAGTTGTTTGTGTCTATGTGCATTGCTTCTCACAAAATCCCTAGGGCTTTCAGGGTAACTGATTAAGACTATACATGTACCCTGGGAAAACTTGCATATGACACAGTGACTGAGTGAAGACAGGCAGAGTTTTGAAAACACAGCTGTTTGCTGTACTTTATTTTCTGTATCTGGCTTGGTACTGCATGATATAACTTGCACTCTGTTCCCAGTGAAGCAAAAGGGAACTGGTTCAAACACTGTCAAGTGTGATGTAATACTAAGAATACAGAGATTGACAGGTCACAGGGTATCTCAGATTATCACATAGCTGGACTCCTGTGCCAATTTTTTGATCTGTAAAATGAAGTGAGTTTCACAGGAAAGTCATAAAAGCTGTTATCCATGCAACACCAAGGTACTGAAAGTCACCATAAAAGAAACCAGTGATAGATGTAGTGGTGAATATAAAAAGCAGAGTAGAATCTGAAAAGCAACAGCGTGACCAGTATGCAAATAGTGTGAGCCATGCATTCTAAAAATTGAGAGGAGACCAGCACAAAACAGCTCTCTCTATGAAGCAAGAAAGCAGCTGTATGATTCCCAGAATGAACTAATGGGTCCTATGCAAGTAGCACTCTGTGATTGTATTACTAAAAGCAATTTCATAATGGATTAACCTCAGTTAGCATTCAGAAACTTCAAATCTAACATTTCCTAACTGTGCTTTATGCAGTGACTGTCTCATTAGTAAGCTGCTCTGCTCTGACAGTGACAAGCAACCCCCTCATTACCTGAAACCTTTCATCTGTTTCATTCTCTCCAATTTGTCTCAGTAGCTCCCCACTTGCTTGCCCAATGCTTCCAGCTGCAGTCAAAACTGTCTGTCGAGGCTGGAAAAATATAATAGTGAAATACATTAATTCAGAGAAAATGAGCTTTACTTGAATTTCAGATTTCCTTACAGAATATCTGCATTAGTGTGCAAGCAATATGACATAAAAAAAAAAAAGATAAATTGTTACGCCACAGAAATTCTTCGGAAAGGTCTTTACTTTCCCATATGCATAACTGCACATCCACATTTCTGGGATTTCATCTTAAGTGCTCCCATCAGATGCATAAAGAATTTTGAAAAAGTCAGATAGACATTGTTGTAATAATACCAATGATAATTAGAGATAGGCAGTCAACATGCCAACTGATCTTAAATATGCAGAGATTTCATGTTCTTCAGAACATAAATACCTGAAGAGATCCAAGACATACTAGCTGCAGACTCCACCTCAAAATAAACTGATCAAGGTAGTCTATACCAGTTAGTAGTACTCTCATTTTCAGAAAACTACAACAGAGGGATTAACTTTTTTATAAGCCAAAGTAGATAAAGAAGAAAAAAAAAATCAGTATCTTTCCAGTTTCTATTAAACAAAATTACAGTACTATTTGAAATTTGTTCCTGAAAGATAATACAGCACCCAGACAAATCAACTATTTATTACACAAATCAATCAACCTCCTCTTGTAACACAGAACATTCTAATATCAGGGTGCAAGACTCAAACACATATAGACAGAAACCGATGAAGGAATACGTAGTTGTCAAAGTAACTGCCTGCACAGGGCACATTATGTAGCACTGGTGAGACATACATGTCTCAAAAAAGTCAAAGCCATGCACTTGAAAGAGGAAACCTGAGAAGTTTCCATCTACTCACCTCTCCTGAAGTAGGTTGCACAGCCTTCAGCAAGTCCGAGACAGCACTGGCCAACGTCCGAGCAGCTTTCAGGAGGTCTTCTCCACTTCCAACTTCATCATCCATAAGAGCAGCAAGCAGTTTCACACCTTTAGACATCTCAGTGAGGTTGGAAGAGATGGTTGTAATTGCACATCCCACAGCAGTGTAATCAGTGTCAACTGGGTCCCCTGCAGACCAAATGTTTTTTTCATTATCAGATTGCTTTGTGGTTAAAAGGGAGAGGTAGTTGCCACGAACTACGTTGGTGAGAGACAAGAGAGAAGTTTCAAGATAGCCAAGCAATGCCTACTAAGTGATCTCATTGTCAGAGTCAGTATATTAAAGACTATAATTTTTCAAATTTCTACATCTCTTCTACAAGAATTTGTCTTATAATAGGATTTCTCTTCATTCAATGCAACTTGCCAAGTCCACAATTTGAGCTATCTTTCAACACTGTAAGAACTGAAGGTAATTCAGTATTGACTCCTTTAAGCCACTCACCACTCCTCCAAAACACATAACCTCTAACAACAGTCAGATTAATATGCTTTTCTGTAATAACCTTGCAAACAACACTTTGTTCTATGCTATTAAATAAACAAAATTTTATCTCATCAATGGTCCTATCTTTAAGGTAAGAGATAAAGTAAAGATGTTGGGAGGGATGTGCTTGTTATGCACTTACCTATTGGGGTATTGCAAAAAAAAACTGTTCTCCAGTTGCACCACACTTTGTCCCTATGTTACTTGAATTAGACTGAGACATTACTAGGAGACTGCAAGGAAATCCTTCCCTTTAAAATTTACCTGCTGTAAGGTTAACAACAGAGGCAGTTCCTGCAGTAATAGCATCAACCTGAGAGTGTATTTCATGTTTTGATTCATCAACCTTGTTCTGAACCCATACTCTTGATGCCTGAAGAGCAGTAACAAAAAGAAGAATTAAGGACTGCAGTAAAGTTTGGTAAGAGAAGATATTATGTAAATTTCTTGGTCCTTAGTGAACCTTTAGAAGTGAAACAGAGGACAACAACAAAGACTTTAAATTGAAATATGAATGGAAATGTTTCTTGGTGCCAAATCCTTCACTACAGAATGACTGTCACATTTCAATAGCTGCCCTTTTAAGGTAGGTGCCATAAACAATGCATCCATGAAAGCTAAACACTCTTGACTGACTGTCCCATAAAGCAATAGCCTCTTGATCTATGCTCTTGCCCTGACCTGAATCAGGAGTGGTAGAACCATATTTTGTTTTATTTTTCAAGTGTCAAGGAGGTAGTCACTCCCACCATAAATACTGCCTATATTTGTGTTTAATTGTACATAGGCACATGAAATAAATAGGATTCCAGACATGATCATGCAAGAAAGCCTGCTACATCTGTTCTCAGAAGACTGACTACAGTGCACTGGAACAGTGTACATGAATTCCCTAAAGACAACAAAGTTTGGATCCAGTGACAATGACTAAAAAGATCCATAAACACTTCAAAGCGTTAAGATCCAGGGATTAGAAAAACTCACCATGTCCTGTCCCAAAGGTGGCAGGTTATCAACTTCACTGAGGTCAGCCTGTGCCTGTTGAACAGCATGCATGCTGGTATTAATAGTCCCCATCAAGGCCTGCTGAGCTGAGGTCTGTAAGGCAAAATGAGGAAATGGCTGTGTGCTACATTCCAAATGGCACTTCAAGCAGAGGTTACATATGCATGGCGAGACAGTGACTGACGATAATCCAACAGACATACCAGGCCGTTTCAGATAGCTAGATTTGCCTTGGTGTAATGCAGAAAGAAAAGCTAACACTCCTCTCACACAGTCTTGATTCTGCCTGTGCCATTTTATAGTTCTCTACTTGCACAGCTCCATTTCCAGTGGTGTGTCATGATTTTGAGCACTGATTATATTTTCTACAGCTTGTTTTGGACTTTTGATAATTTTTTTACACTAAATGAGAAACGTCAGCATCAGCTTTGAGTCTGCTAAAAAGTTCCAAACTGGTGAACTAATGATAAGCTCACTGTAAGCCTTTCTCTTAAATTTTATTAGTTTTTGTCAATCTATGAGTCTTTGTTTTTCCTAAACCTTCAATACCAGTTTAATTACTTAGAAGCAAAGAGAAGGCTGGAAGAGCCAGCTTTAAAGAAAATGAGAAAATAAGTCAAAACATAATACCCTAAATATTTCAGGGATTCTCACTAAGACAGCCTGGCAGTCAGCAGTCATCATCTTCATTCTAGCTGAGTAATATGTATAATGTTCCTGACTACTTGCTGCATGGACAATTTTCAAATGCAAAAAGAAAAACAAGTTTCAAATACAAAACAAGAGGGGTTCTTACAAGAGGTGGCATATGTCCTCTGTGCATCTGACCAATTGTGACTTGTTGCTGGGGAGAAGGCATGATGCCAACATTGAAAGTCTCTGGGCCACTGGACCCTGAACGCATAACAGCTGGTAGTGCCACTGAGCCATGCTCCACCTTCCCTGTTCGGTTGAACTGCTGCTGCAAGATGGTAGATCTAAGAGAACACAAAAACAAAGAAGAAAAGAGACAAATCCAACACAGAGAGAATTAGTTCCAGCAACTCGTGTTCTGTCAGATGTTCTTCCTTTCTAACCATTTTCTAACATACTAGAAAATACATTTATCTGGGGCTTTTAGCAGATCAAATACTAATAGCACTAATGAGCAAGGAAGACAATGTGCAGTTTTGGTATCTGTGCTACAACAGCTTTGCCCCTTTAAGATGTATCCAAGATGGAATCTGAACAAGGTTTATGATATAAAAATTGCTTTGTTTTGGTTCTATCATAGGCTTCTAAATAGAAGCATAAACCCTCTTGCAAGCCCTGAATTTGGGATAAAAAGTGGCAATCTTCCTTCCCTCTTTATACACAGATGCACACACGGTACTTGCTAATAATCTGGCAGCTTACCAGACAATGGACTGAGGGGCAAGATACTTCCAAGAATAAAAAGTCACTGTCATCCATGGTCACAAACCACTTTGCCAGATACACTGCTCATATTTAAATAAGGTTCAAGTTTTAACAGCTAGAAACATTGACAGAAATTTTGGCTTTAACAACAACAACAACAACAATTTGCTAGGGAAAAAATTAATTTCTATTGTGAAAACCCTTCTATTCATCTGTTACAAGTTTTGCGCTTCTCTGCACAGTACTTTCCCAACAGTATATTCTGGAAGCAATTTGGAAAGGGCAATGCCAAAAGAAAGCTCATCTGAACATGTGTGATCTGTCAAAAGCTGAAATATCACAGAAGTCCACATTAAATATCTAACAAGTCTATCCCCCATAAACCATATGTTTAACAATGAATCAGACAAACTTTTCACATACACACTGCTGACACTGCCAACCCTCAGACCTGCAATGGGAGACTTGAGTTGCTTGGTACAGCTTATAATGTTACAGACCCGTTTCTATTTCTTCAGTGCATGGAAAGATTTAATATTCCTTTTCAAGAGTACAGCCAGCTCTACAGTTTTGCTTTTAGCTATTTTCAGTGACTTTCCCACCAGAACCACTGCCTGATCTACCAGTACCAAAACCATATCTTGACCCACCTGATACTTCTCATGGGTTTGTCTAACTTGACTTGGTGAAATCAGGCAGCTCTGTTCACCGCCCAGGGTACAACTGACCTGACAGGAGTCAAATCTACTAGAAAACATGGACCTAGCAGAAAAAAAGCAACTAAAACCTTGTCAATCTTAGGTGCCTGCAAAGATCTACTATGACATTTTCAGGTCTGTATTACTACCTCCCTCTGACATCAGCATTTTACTGAACATAGTCTGAGCTCCTTTATGCAAAGGTCAGGTTACGACAAACACACTGCTGGTTGTCTTAACCAATAATTTTGAGGAAATATCTGCTCTTCAGCCCTCAGACAAAGCTAGGAGCCTGCCTGGGCACAGTTATTTCCTTCTATTGAAACACCCTGTAGGAAACAATTATTTTAACAGTAAGAACTATATTATATCATTTGTAAAAAGCTCCTACAGCTAAAAGGTGTCATTCTTAAATAAAAAGTATTTCTTCATGTTGTATACACTCACTTCTTAGGTGAAACAGATTCTTCCAACATGGTTGATTCCTCATCACCTTCAAGCCCAAATCTATCCTTACTTTGTTTCTAGAAAGGGAAAAAAAAGTTAAACAATGTGTATTGCTCTTGCCTTCTCTCCATGGTTTGCTTGCAATTTATCAGATACTTAGTCAAATAAATCTACACAGCCTTGTCTGGTGCTGAACACTGTGCTTTTTGACAGCATCTGACAACATAACCTCCCCTTCAGATGGGGTGCCCTTCACCAGCTAACAGTCCAGGTTTTAAGCCCTGGCAGATTAAGTGTATAATGGAAAAAAGCCTACTGGTGCCTTTTTGAACAAAGGTATAAAGAAAATGATGAGATACTGTCTTTCTCACACACACATAAAAACCCCTAAACACACCAAAGTTCTGAGGACCAAGTGATATGTAACAACAGCAAATCCCAGCACAGACAGGACAAGCACCACCTCTTTTCATACTCAGTCAGAAATATCAGACTCAGATAACTGGAATTCAGCTACAAGTCATATTCAGCATCCTAAAATGTTACTATATGACACTATCTACTGCTAGGTAAAGATGAGAAATGGAATACTGTATCCACGTTACTTTACCATTCCTACTTCAAACTTCTGGAAAGTCTGCACATCTGACTTTTTGATACAGTTTTTTACAGCAATATAAGGGAGGTAAATATACAAAAGGAAAGGCTAAACCACTATAAACATTAGGAACCTACCATAAGGAACATACCATAAGTCATAAAAGTAGAGCTTTATAAAACCAGTCTATTTCTGCTTGTGACCCAGCACAAAGATACTGTCTGATTTCTGTCTTGTTATGTAATTTGTAGTCTGAATATATATGTAAGTGTATAGATAATAGGAACTCCTCATGCACATCCAAACAGTTTCCCCTCCAACTTTCTCCAAAGAATTTCTTAATATTCTAGTTTGAGTTTATGCATGAACTGCCTATTTCTAATCAATATTGTGCCTTACTTCCATATTAACATGAAATTAAAAAAAAAACTATCTAGATTTTTTAAAAAGGTAAAACTTCACCAAGTTCAAGGTTTCCTCTCAACTGATTCATGATCTATCACCGAGAACGGGGAGGGGGAGGAGTGCTGCACCAATAATACTAAAAAAAGCTGACCAACCAACCAAATCAAAACAAAACAAGACACTAATCCACACCAGGGCAAATGAGTTTGAATGCTCCAGAAGACACCAAGAGTTAGCACTATGTAACTGAGAGCACTAAACCATATTCTGAAGCATGTATTGCAGAGAGAACCTGGGTTTGACAATTGGAAAATGCATGCTTTTCTTAGCATTATGAAGCATCATGGATGTTTATTACTTAACCTGTTCCTAATTCATCCATTTTAAAACTAGCTGTGTTGGCAGACTGTAAACAGAAATCAAAGGACTGAAAGGGAGTAGAAATGTGCACATCTGTATTTTATCAAGACAGAGAGGCTGCTTTCATTTGGCATTAGAGAGCAAAGCTACTTTTGAAGCTTAAGGGCTAGAATTGAGTTTCAAACCATATATAGAAACCTGCAGTTTATTTAACATTTATTAAATTTGAGACTGACAGCCTCAGAGAAAAAGGCTTGTACTGTGATGAATTTTGGCAATCTTCCTCAGCCTCTCATTTCATAACGCCTAATGTTACATCCTACATTGTTCAGAGGAACAAAGGCAGTAACTTCTCCTGAGATGCTTGGCTTTCTGAAAGTCTTTCCTTTACTGGTAAAATATATTACAGCAAATAATGATGTAGTGCAGTCAAACCTTAATAAAGTAAGAATTTGTCAAGGAGCAACCAGTGATATTTGAAACACCTCGCTTCACTATACAATGTGCTTAAGAGCTCCATGTTTAGTAACAAACATATTTTTTCCTGTTGCTCTTATTTACTTGAGAATAATTTGAATGCTAGAGTTGTTAATCTGTCTCTCCTCTCTCCCAAAAGGCACACTCCTTAAAACCAAGTTTCAGGACAGTCTGGCCTCTTCACAGTGATTTTATCCCACTTGCAGCACAACTGGGGAAGTCTTTGCTTTACTGATCACAATATTTTTAAACTGATACAATTTTTTCCCCTAGTTTTGGCAAAAAAACTCTCTGATTTGATGCATTATAAGAAAGAACTGCTGGACAACTATTGTGTAGCCCTTAATGTAGTTTTAAATGCTCCTTCTAGGGGCTCACTTCTTACCACCTGATTTTCTACTTTGATTCATAGCTTAAAATCTATAGTCAAAGCTTTCGATTATTCTCAGGCTGTACAGAGCCTGACCTATACTACTGATACAGTTCATAGCTCTGATACTTTTGAGAAGCCCTCACTTAAGTTAAATGGAAATAGCTTAATTACTTAAAGGTAAAAACAAATATAATCAAAGCATTATACTGTCTTGTTGAGAGAAACAGAACTGTAGCTTGCATGCATTTGAGCTTTTGTACTGCTGTCTAGTGATTTTTTACTACATGTCAAGTTAATACTATACCTTCTTTAGGATGATATCAATATAACCTGCAATTAACTGAGAGATCTGTTCTCCTTCAGTGGTCTGTACTGAGTAATAGCTTTCCTGATATTCACCAAAATCCTAGTAGAAGAAAGAGGAGGGAAAAAATAAAAACCAAACCTCTTTGAAAAGCGTAAGTAAATAAATAAAGAAGCATACCAAATATAAGTGAGAGAATTCACATTTTAAATTTGTTTCCAATTGGAAATGAGATGTACATGATAAAAGATAGCATAATTTTCTAGCCACTGCCTCTTGTCATACCAGTTTAAACAAGCTTTTAATATCCAAAATACTTCTGTTGCAGTGGTCTCTTGTAAACCAAATAATTAACAAATCATCACATTCAGGATAGTCCTTTAAATCCATAATTATCAAATGTATTAATGAACCCTTCAGCTTTTGTTCATATCTTGCAGGTCACAAAGTGCATTATGAAAGGCAAGCAGCATAAGGATTTCAGCAGGTCTCTCTTAACTGTTTTAGAGGTTATGCATAGAACAGACTTAAACTGTTTTTTTCAGAAAACGTTTTAAAAGTACCTTTGAAGAACTGGTCTGTCTAGAAACATCAAAATGGAGAAGGACTCTAGACACCACCAAGGGCCAGTTCATTACTTTCAGACCCAGTGACTTGGACAAAACAAGTTACAGAAAAATAAATTGTTCTGAGTGTAACTGTCTTCCATTCTCCTTGCCACAGAGATCTGTCTTCCTCTTGATGTATGCAAAGAAATTACCAGAGTGAAGCTTTTAGGTGATGCAGCCCAGCGTTTCACAGTTGTCAGCGGCCATTCCTGCAACACTTCCTTGGTCTTCTCATCCACACGCATCACTGAGTCCTTGGTGACACCCAGCAAACGAGGAACCAGCTTGTTTTTGCCTTTCATTTTTTCCTAGAACAAGGTGTGAAAGATGGTTTTTCATTCATATGGGGCTTCCCAAAGGAGAAAGGAAAAGCATGATAGAATATATTGACAAAAGGAGACAGCTGGCACGCAATTTAAAAGACAATTTAAAACAGTAGGTAATTTGTTAGACTTTTAAAAAGATATTAACGGAAAAAGAGATATTTTTACCTCCTGCCATGCAGGGCAACTACTCTGTTAAATTCTCACTGAAGCAGTGGATTGTTCTAAACATGTATGGTTGTTATTTAAAATATTTTAGTGACTGAACATTACACATCGTAACTTTAGTACTATTTCTAATATGCAGCTTAACTCAACAGCTCTGTTAGAATTGGGAGTCCTTTTGCCAGTAATGGCACCTAACAAGGCATTGTCCATTAAATGCAGGCAAGATGGCAAGGTAATTCTTTCACAGTGTACCTCTGCACTCTTAATTGTATTTTCACCTTCACCTGCTTCACTAGAATTTGTGGATGAGTAAGTAGTTTAAGGAAAGGCAACATATCAATAATCAAAGACTGTTTACTGTAACTGTGAGAACTTAAGAATGAAGGTGTTTGCCTAAGTTCAGCCTCCTCTCCATTCTATGTGAGTAGTACTGAATACTCAGGTGCTAATGCTTCAGACCCATTTTCACATCACTACCTAGTTACCAAATTATTTCACCCTTCAGACCCTTGCAGTTGATGAAGTTATTCCTTACATGCAATTTTTCTGCATGCAATTCCTATTATCATTAAACTTCTAAGCAGGAACAAAATATGAATTATTTGTGAATGTTTTTCTGAAAACGGTCCTTTGCTGGCAATCAAAAGAATGAAGAAGAAATGTCAGTTTATAGATACTGAATCACATCAGTCTCAGTTTTCTTTCTGGAAGCAGCATGACAAGAATCTAAACTGAAATTATAGTTCTGGCCCATGTAATGATTTACATATTTTTCTAAATTCTGCTTTCAGACAGACTCTGTAAGAACCTCTTTTTTTTGCTTAGTGGAGAATCTGAGGTGCAACCACACAATACGTTCAACCCAAAATCTACTTGACCTTAACCAGAAAAAATGACACTCCGTAGGTTCGCAGGGATCGGGCTAGCTTCACGTACTTCACTTTGGCTTCTATTTCAGTCATCTCTCCACAGTTTTTGTGCTCCTGTAATGAGAGTTTAGTATCATTTGGACACAAACAACGTTTTCTGGAAACAAACAAATAAATGGTATAGATTCATCTCTTTAAGGATGCTTAGTAATCATTACAACTACAGCGTTTCAAAAAGTATTAGCTAGAAATGTTAGCAAGACTCTATACCGTATTTCCTCACACTGCAAAACCATCAACTCATACAAATGGAACACTCCTCTTCAACCATCATCCATTCTATTGCTGCCTCAGATCAAGCAGATTTAAGCCATTTCTAATAGAGCTTAAAATTTTAGGTATTGCTGCTATTTGATGCCATTGGGTTTCATACAATTAAGATCTCCTCATTTGGCTTCTTAAAGTCAATCAAATACCCAAACATCCTTATTTTTTTCCCCAGAAACAGACATTTTATTCCTTCTTTGTGTTAACAAAACTGCTGATTCACAAGAGACTCATGCCTTGTAAGTGATCATTTCTTATCTCTTGTAGGTGTTTCCCATTTTTTTTCCTGTCACTTGTTATGTTATCCACTTCTTTTTTCACTTCATGAAAAGAGTTCTACTAGTAAGAAAGAAACAAAATTTTTTCTCAAAAGTTCACCCTGACATACTCATGTAGGTGTCTTATAACTTGATTTCTATTTATTAACTTACTTATTAATAAACTTGATTACCTTTAAACAACGACAACTACCAATATTATGTATTCAAACTTCAACTCAGTATTTGTTCTCCAGACAATTTTGCTAGAAGTCCTATTGTAATGTCCTGATATTCAAACACTGTTTGTGGGATCGCTTTCACAGTCCATCTTCCCATCACATTCTTCTGAACTGTTGGTGGCTACCTCTTTCATACTGACTGATGGCAGCAGGGGGAGCAACAAGAACACGGGAAACACTCCTACTCAAATTAAATTACCATCTTGACAAAGTTCCAAGGAGAGCACAGGGAGGAGCAACTGCAACTCCAAAATTCCTTATGCATCCCAAGGACATAAACTGATTGTATCTGCAAAGTTTACCACAGAGAACACAACCAGAAACCTAAAAGAGCAAGGAACCCAAATGTAGCCACTGCAGATGGAATACTGGGTGAAGAGCACCTGCCAAATGATTACTTTTATAACTCAGGAAAACAGTTGATTTTTAAAATAAACAAACAAAAGTCCCAACAATCCCCTCTCCCACCTCAACAATAAAAAGCCAACAACCAAAACTCCAAACCCCACCCAAACAGCTTGCCTATTCTATCATGCAATTGATTTGGTCAGCATCAGTGTCCTTACTGATGAATTGCTTGTTCGTGTACCACAGTACGTAGTGACTCAAATTTCTACCAATCATAATTGACACAGGCAAAAATCACACCTGTGAACAGCACTCAGAATTGAATTAATCTTTTTTGCTTGAACTGCAGCACCATTTTTGCCAGCTGCAGGTATACAGAAAAGTGTCAGACCTACTCATCTACAAGGAAGCATTGCAAATTTCATATATGACAAGCCTATTGAAATACAGACTTCTGAGATAAGGAGCGTTAACAGGCAGCCAAGTATGCAACCTGTTCCTGCTCTTCAATTCATCCCCCACGTCGAGGTCACAGATCACTGGTATGTCTGCCCAGACACCTGATGACTTCATTTTAGCTATGGACCTCAGGCTTGTATTGTATTGCCAAACTTGTTTTTCACTAGACACAGATATTTAGTGCATCTGCAGCATTTAAGCTCTGGGACCACTTCCAACAGTGTGAATACATTTTATACTCAATTGCTTCAGCATTACAACTGTGTGTAAGTGGCACTTAGTGCCATGGTTTAGTTAACTAGAAGGGTTAGGTGATAAGTTGGGCTTGATGATTCTAGAGGTCTTTTCCAACCTGGTTAATTCTGTGATTCTGTGAACAAAGTACACTGAATAATCATCAATGAAGAAAAAAGGATCAGGACAAAAAAATCTGCTCAAGAAAGAAAAGCTGTCAGATTCTTTACATTTGATTTTCTATTAGTTATATAATTCAAGTACATAGAGATTATGCACCTGTGAAAGCTTGTATTTTTCTTATAAAAGGAAGCAAAATTGTAGTAGGTTTTGCAGCCTCAGAATTACCTGAAATATTCTCTTTTCAGCCCCTCTTTGTTTGGTATATTCTTTAGGCAGGAATTCTTTTAGGCTAGGGGAAAAAAAAGTCATAGTTAATGATGACTTCATGAGGAGGAATGTTTTCCATTAAGTCCCCCAAGCTTCCCAAAATAGACAGAAAATAACTACACAATAAAATAAAACTGGCTAAAAAGGATGAGGATACCTTGCATAATGAAGAAAAACACTTCAGTTACATCCCCATGTAATACCTCTTCATGTTTTGAAAAGTAATAGCTGGGAAACTTTCCATTCTTAAACTATATGTTGTCTCCCAGAAGCTCAGAGGGCTTAACATCCAAATCCTAATATACTCCTTGTAATCTGGGGAAGAAGGGAACATCAAAGCTTGTGCCAGTTGTGTCTGAACTCAGACACTGCTAATGCTTTCTAGGAGCACTGATTTACTGATATATGGGACCAAATTCTTCCTTTGTGTCTCCCAATAAATGTTATAACACAAATATTTTATTGAAAAGCTGCAAAGCCATTTCAGTGGACACCTAGTTACCAGCCATGATCTCCAAAACAGTCATAAATAACTGGTCCTAATCCCTGCTACATCAGATACAGTGAAAACTAAGGACGTTCAGATTCAGTGATAGACTTTCTGACTTTAGTCAGAAAGTATCTTTTAAGCACCTCACCTGTATAATCTTACATTATTTTTCAATCACCTGAAGTGAAATGATAGTTGTAAATGATAGATATCTATAATAAAGGTATTTTCTTTGTGATGCAAACAATACTTTCACATCATTTAGCACAATGTTTAATGTACTTAGCAAGACCTCCTACAATATTATCAGTCTAATCTTTAATTGTACACTATTACACAGCCAATTAATTCAATTTAAAAAAATAAATCTAATAGTAAACAGTTTTTGTTTAATTTCATTGACTCTGAGTTTGTCCCTACAGTTCTTAACACAATTACACACAAGTGCCAACACACTGGTGGGTTTTCATTAGAGCAAAGGCATATCCACTGCTATTGAAAGAGTCAGTTTAAGATAGTAAATCAAGCAAGATTAAAGAATTGAACTTACTGGTCACCAAGTGGAGAACAAAAAGCAGAGGTGGGGAGTTTTAGCTGCTCCCTTCCTATCTGCCTATGAATAGTACAAATTCTGTATTCGATATTCCCTCAACAAATTTAAACACAGTGTAGTGTACCTCTGTAGGTGCAATGCAAAACTCCAGCTGTAAGAGGGACGGCGTGAAGAAGAACTGTGCAATTTGATAGTTCAAAAGCTTTCACAATTTACTTTGGCATGAGCTTCAAGGACATTCTAACAACTGATATTAATGTGTTAACAAGATGCAGGCAATAATTTTAACTTGTGCCAAGAATAATCTATCAATGACAAAAAAGAGTACAAAAGATCCCTTTATATAAACATGTTCTAGACATGGCAAACCACACTAAGATGTTCCAAAACAATGCTATGAAATACTAACAGTTCTGCTACAAGCTTTTTCTGTGCTGACAGATTCATGTGGTTTGGGTTGAAAGGGACCTTAAAGATCATCTAGTTCCAACCCCCCTGTCATGGGCAAGGACACCTTCCACTAGGCCAGATCCTTCTGAAGGGAATCTGTAGCATGTAAGGTTTCAGTTGTGAGTAAATGGGCATCTCCTGAATGTATTTCACATACTGAGCTACACCATACAGTTTGCATAAAACATAACTACTTTCCTGCTTTAAAAGGATCAATGTTCATCCACCACAAAGCAAGAAATAGTCAGATGAAACTTTAAAAAGCTCAACCTTTTTCAAGAAAATAAGACTCATCTGGAAGAACAAGATGCATTTCCAGGAAAAAAAAAAAATAGAATCAGCACTGATCTGCCCTGTTTATATATATATTGTTCATAATGAATCAGGAACACTTGGCTTGTTTAGACTCACAAAACAAAAGAATGAAGTTTCACAAAAAGACTGTCATGAAGGCTATTTACAGCCAAATGCAAACACTAAATTATAAACATGAACACTTCAAATTAGAAGGCAATGACTAAGCACTTTAGGGTTATGGAGTAGGCTCTTTTACACAGGGGGAAAAATAAAATCACAAATTGTTAATTTTATGAAACTGATTATACACAGATCAGCGAGCAATTGTTAGAGTGTCCTGTAAGGTCTGATCTTAATTTAAAATAAAATAAAACAGTATTAGAGAAAATTTCCTGCAGAAAATAACTAAGTTCTAAATTTTGAGATTCTGGTTCTAGATGATTTCCAGGGGAGCAACGTTCTCTTTCTATTGTACAGCTCAGTTACCCATACCTTTCATTTCTCTTAGGATCTTTTAAAAAATAAAAATTACACACTTAGACAACTTCAATCTGTGATCAACTTCATACCCTCTAGCACTGCATAAAAAGTAGAAATACATGCAGCCTGCAGCTGCAGTCCACCATAAAACGCAGTTATTATATGGAAGATTAAAATTTTAAAAACTTTAAAAATCTTCACACAGAAAAGACCAACTATAACACCTAATAAGGCACCTGAATTCTGCATATCAATTTGCAAAAGTTGCTGGGGAATTACTGCTTAAAAAATTAACTCAGCCCCATTGCTGGAACGCCTAACTCTTGAAATTATCACCACTACGCTACATTGGCCTGTCACAATGTAATATCCTAATAGTTTTCTGCAGGAGTACTGAAGTGACAGGATGGAAAAGGGAAGAATAAGTAGATAACAGACAAATCCCAGAGGAAGTGTTGCATAACTGGTCACAATTCCAGGGAGTAAGAACCAGGAGTCCACTGAAGCTATTACTGAGTCCCAACTAGGAAAGGTTCATGGGCCAGTCAGTAGCAGACAAACAGTACAGAGGAAAGTTGACTGTTAATTGGAACTTGGGGATATTTGTTCATGTGGTGAGTTTACATAAATGAATTGCTACTTCAGGAAAATCTTCCAAAGGCAAAATGTTTCAACCAACCAGTGCTTCAGCACTGCATGTTCCAAAGCATGCCACCATTATAAGGTGATTCCCTGGGATATAGTAAACCCCAGATTCAGGCTCTCAAAGGGACTATAAGAGTTGAAACTGAGCATTCACCAGTGGAACAGGACTGAAACAAAATATGCACCCGTTATTTGTGCATGCCATTAAGGTATTTATGAGCCTCATATGTAGGCAAGGCTGTCCAGTAAATAGCTTTCTTCTACCTTCCTACATTCCTTTCCTCAAACTCTTTTCCTTAGGTAATTGCACTGCAGGAAAAACAATCCAAAAATCAAAATGGACAGAAAAATGAGACATTTAAATTTCAGTCAGTTGACTTCTCCTGCTGATAGCAGCAAAGTATGACAATAGAGGTTAAAGGATGGGCCAACTGTAGGCAAGACTCCCGTCCACAACTGCAACAATGAGCACAATTCTAGATCTCCCATTCATACAATGCCACAAGAGGGTGAATTTGAACCAATTAGTGTCACTAAAAAGTTTGGAAAAATTAAGCGCTACACACAGCAACATTAACTTCATTCAAACGACACAGCATCTTGCTTCTTATGTACCTTCCTCACAAATTAAACAGCTGCCTGATAACTCACTGCTAGAGGTCTCCTCATCATCTGGGGTTGCTAATATGTGCAATATGCCTCTTTCCAGAGGGAGACTGCTATAGAAAACATCACAAATCTAATTGCCTCTACTTGGGAGTGCTGAAACACAATTAGTCTGTGACGACTCAACCTTAGTTACATTTGAGGTCACCCATATGTAGAAGTTAGAAGTGTTTACTCTAAAAATCCAGGTTTGTGTTTGTGTTCTACATGAGGTCCAAACTGGATCTGCGCTTGAAAGCCTCCAAATTCACAGGCCTTCTCAAAGGAGACAGGATGGGAACCATTCAGAATGTCATCACGAGCCTATAGGAGGTAAGCAAAGACAAGTCAGAGACATCCAAAATAACTATCATATCTGCAAAATTCCTTGAAAGCTTGAACATGGCCCAAGAATCCAGCACCTCACTTTTCGGTACGAATGCTTTATTTCATTCTGCATATGTTTATAAGTAACAAAGGGCTAGATTATTTTTCAGGTGATTGATTACCTATGGAGACTTATTGAAACCTTGACCATAACAACTTGCATTAAAAAGCGGGCCTGAAACCATTTTCTGCTGCACATACAACTCATGTACATATTCATGTTTATTTATATGTAGACATACAGAAATACACATATATATTTGCATGCAAAAGCATCACAAGAAAAGAAAGCAAACACATTTTCTTTCCTTTTGTTTAAGTTCAGTGGTGATAGAAGATCAGAGATTTTATAGCTCTGGCAATAAAAAAAACTTATCTATCCGTAGACAAAACAATGACAAGGCAGTATCAACACATACCATCGTAACAGTAGCCTTGAGAAATATTTAAGTGGCAGGAGAAAAGCTCCATGGGACATGGTCCTCTAAGACACCTGATAAATGTAATTCAGTCCTACATTATCTTTTGCCTCAGAGTTTTAAAATGTAATTTAGAGCAATTCCATTTGAATCATCTGCAAGTATAGCAAATTAACTTTCCATTTCAATGTTGGGGGTTTATTGTTAAGAAAACACAACTGTAACAGAGTTTAATAGCCTGTTTTTCAGACTGCATTAGAGACAGATGCACTGGAGTATTCAGTTATATATTATCTTCTGAATAAAACTATAAGCCTTGCTAAGGTATGTATAGTACTTCTAACAGTTCGAGAGCCTGCCTAGGTGGAGTCCCACCATGTTACATGATAAAGTCCATTTAGAACAGGAAGCCTGCCTTCTGTGCTGTCTGGGTTGAAGACTGGAAACAGTGCAGAAGCATTTCTCTCACTGATTGGTGGAAGAGGAAAGAGACGAGAAGTGCAAAGCTGTTTGGAACACTGACCTGAGATTCCATATGACAGAGAAAGTGTCACCTAGAGAAGACTCAAGGAGTTCATGAAGTTTAAGGAAATCAGGACACGAATTACATAGTCACTAATTTTTGGTTGAGCATCCATTATTGGGTTGGAAGTATTGGATTAAAAATAACCAGTAAAGCCTCTGCCCTATCACATGTTCTTGCAGGGACAGATTAAAATATGAAAACAAAGCACAACCGAAATAGGAGTTCTAGAAGATGTTTCAGCAAGAAGATATTTCAGCAAGAAGATATTTCTATTTAACTGACAGTTTTCCTCAGACAAAGAAGAACCTGTATTTCTGGTCCATCTACTGTACCTGAACATAAAGCAAATTAAGCTGAACAGGATCTCTTGAATCTACATTCTGGTCTGAATAAAAGAACTTCCGTCTCAGCAATAGTGTTTCATTTTCATCAACTCCTTGCTCTCTAAATGTTCGGCTATGATCTAGCCAATTCACTGCAATAAAACCACAGACATGGACACTGTTAAACACACAGCATTGTCAGTGTTAGAAACTGTTATGAAAATCATGTGATACTGGCATTTCCACTGGAGGGAGAAATTAGGGAAAAAAAAAAAGTTCTTTTCATTTCAGTTTCTAGCCAGTGTCAAATTTTGCTACGAATGACAACTGAAGAACAGCACTGCTGAGAAACAAGAATTTACTACAGCATAGCACTCAATTAATATTAATAAGAAATTATTATAGCAGTATTTTCATACTAAATTTACATCCTTAAAACTTCATTGCAAAAATAGTTAGAAGTCTACCAGATTTTCCCTCTAAAACTATTTGTTCTATTTACTTTTCTTATCCCTGAAAACAGCTTGAAAGTATGTTCCTGCCAGTTACAATTAATTTTAGTGCCTTAATGTAAACCAGAAAAAATGGCTGCCATGACTTAAGCATAAATCAAACAACCTCTTAGTTCATTGGCACTTTCCATTCACACTTAAAATGTATACCTTCAAAACCTATAGATGGCTTTCAGCAGGCACCAATATTTAAATATCCAACTTTAATGAAGGGGAGAAAGTAGTCATTATAGAAATGACCCTTCACATTTCAGTGACAACCACCCTATCAAAAAAGTAACAGAACACACTTGAAAAGACCAGCTCTCACAGCTACAGGCAACAACTTCTCCATTTTCATAATTAAAACATATTCAGTAGTAGACAACATTTATATGTAAAAGGATGCAAAATACAGATAGGGATCAGCTGAGACATGGTGAAGATCTAAAAATGCATCCCTGTATAGTTTTCTTGAACCATGCTGTGGAAAGATTCACTGAAGAACTACCCCAAAATACACTACTTACAGTCATCATCTGTATGAAGCTTTGCCTTCAGTTTTTCCATTTTTCTTTCATCACGCAACAATGTCCTATCTTTCTTAAGTGTTCCTGTACTGTCCTCTTTCTTCTCTTCTATGCTCTCCTGGATTAAGGAATATTCCTCATAATTTGTAATTCCTGAAATTATAAATATATCCAGTGTGTGTAACAATAAATGTGTACTAGATGTCAGGTCAGGTGGAATATTTGTTTCTCTATGTTGAATGGTTCATTTCAAGTATTGTAAAGGTATTTCTGATTAAACGCTAAAACAGTGTTGGAGAAGGACATCCCAAGAATAATCTGCAACTGCTCCATTCAAGACACCTCTCCAATATCTGACATTATACTTCAGAAACATCATTCCTTTGTCATACGCTGTTTTTGCCACTTGCATTAAGATATTAAGGGGCTTTTTGTTAATCCGCCAAAAGATGCTGCCACTTTAAAACATGATGGAATCTAAAATTCCAGAACTGAGACACACCATAGTAAATTTCATTACATGGATGCCTACAATCACTTCCTGAGAACTGAGTCATTTCAGCTTGCCCACAATGTGCAGAAGAAATGTGATAGAGCAGGTTGAGGAACAGAAACCATGTGAAACATATTAAATGTTTTGTTTGTTTTAAAACTCAACTTTCACTATGAATTTTACATGAAACTGAAGCGAAAAGCAGTTCACAAGTATATGTGCTCAGTTACTCTTAACTTCTTTGTTCTTATTTCTTCTCACTGTTTGATAATGCAGATCAAATGCTCATCTACATGACAATATTCATGAAAATATGTCAAACTACTTTCTGAACTAAATTAGTTATAGCACATAAGAATTCAACACAGAAATGCTCAAACAAAATTGAAATGGATTAAATTCAGCTTAATTCACTTTTCAAGTCAATTAATCTTAATTAAATTAAGGCCACTTCTGTTCTAAATAATAATTAAGCAAATGTTTAAGATTATTTAAGCTAATCTACATTGGATGCATATTTATAGTTAAATATGAATTAGTTTTCCAAAATGTCTCTATTTAGATAAATACAGACTATAACTGATAGGACACATTTTTGACCAGCTGCTCTAGATAAGCTCCAGATGTCATTTCACAAACGATGCAGTACTGTGATCAACTCTTAATTACAACAATGTAGAGCTCCAAGTTTTGATGTATTTCAAGGTGAACAGTATTTATCTTTTATCCCATTAAAATCTCAGTTCTAATTTTTTACCACACAGGAAGAAAGTGTATGTAAATGTAACATATTATTAAAAAATTATAACTGTACTATCAGAAAACTTTGTGTCTTCAACTGCTAAATACTGAGGTTTAGAGATATAGCTAACTCTCTGACTTTCATAAAACCAGGACAACAGATTTTGAAGAAATGTTTGGCAAATGCAAATGGATAGCAAATTCAAATATCTTTTTAACATGTGCCAATTTGTAGCCAGTAATACAAATAACATCCTCAAACTAAAAATGCAAACATAGCACAAAAAAAAAAAGACATTCTTAAGCATGCAGGTCTGTGCTGGTTTGAGGCTAATTGGAATACTTTTATGAAAGAAATTAAATCCTTGGCTGTAAGAAGAAAAATAACACTCATTCTGCTGAAAAAAGAAACTATTCAAAATATAGATAAGGCACTCACTTCTCACTTAGTTCATCACCAGTTCTTCTTTGTTGATCTGTGGCTGATTGCATCTCCTTGGCTCCTTTGCATGAGATCTTTGTAACCCAGCCTAACCCTTTTTCCTCTAACTTCGTCATCTTTCTGATATCTCACTTCAGATCTCTACAGATTTATCATGTGAACTATAGCGGGGGTGATCTGGTTATTTTTGAGGGGAGGGAGAGAGACAGAAGCGGGGGCAAAATATGGGCTGGGAGCCTTCTGGGCAGTCTGACTGTTTCAGGAGGGATTTTGTGTTTCGGTATTACTTTTAACTTATATATAACTGTAAATATCTGTATATTGTATATATATGCTTGTAAATCATGCTAAGCTGTAAATATAGCCTCTTTAACTTCCAGCTGACTGAGTCTAGTCTGGTGAATTCAGTGAGGGGTGGGGGGTGGGTAACACGCAAACCATCACAGGGTCCCAAAATCTTACCTATCCTGCTGCAAATAGTAACCAGCAATTCACCAACTGTTTTAGAATCATCCACCATGACTGTTTTCACTGATCCATCCAGCATACGTATTTTCTGAGGCCTTTGTTTCTTTTTGTACTCCAATATATCCTAGGAAGTAAACAATACTTTTTCTAAATGCTTTTGGAAGCCGCCACAAGCCAACCCACTAACTCAGATGCCTAAAAGAAGACTTCCTCCCCACTCCCCATGCCTTTTGGTTGAAAGCAAACTGGCCATCATGTAGCAAGTATGACCTTATCATCTTTAGTATACAGGAAATCCAAACTATAATACAAAGTCACCTTAAATTTAAACCCTATTACAACACTTTTTGTCTTTCTGTTTTGTATAGGGCACCATTGTTCAGAGTCACTACCAGATGCAGAAAAAAACCCTTACTACTGTGACAGAGCAAGGAAGAGAAGTAGGTCATTTTCAGGAACAGACTCAAAACCCTTCTTGCCCCTCAAATGCTAAACATTTCTGTTGCTACTTGGGAAGCAAGATTTCTAAAACTATGTTGATGAAAGAAGCAACAGACTTGCACCATACCCCATTTCTCAGCATGTAATAATCCAGCGTTCTTCCAGCCTCCAGCCATATACCTTTCCGTGGATCATCATCTGATAAGAACAATCCATAATCAGAGGCTGTGGAACAGAAGAGACAGAGATTCACTGACAAATAGCAAAGCTAATGAAGTCAGCATGGTTCCAATTCAAGGTTATTTAGCTTCCACTACACTTACCTTTCATTCTTAATGAGCTTGGATATAAAGGTTTTTTCCAGTGCTTCAGAAAATAGTCAGCTTAGAAGCAGAGAGCAGGGTTCATCAGGCTTTATAGAAGACTTGGAAAAAGCTTCACTAAGCAAGAAACTTGTCACATCTACTGTGTAATTTCTATTATATTTGCAACTATTTCTCCAAAATTACCTTTTGTAAATGCTCATAGGTTGTGCTTCAGGACTGATTAACCAAAAACTAAAGACAGTTTTGGCTTAACCACAATATATTCTTTTGAGTAGTAGTCCCATTTCAAAAAACGCATAGTTTATTTTCAATCCTTCACATACTGAGGTTATGCTAAACTTTGGAATCTTTTTTTGGTAAATGCTTCAGGTTTAGGCATTTAAAGAAATACAATCTTCTACAATTATATCCATTATAACCATCTCAGGGAAAGCTTCCATCTATTGCAGGCTACAAATATTTAAATTGATTCTTTTAAAATAACAGGTAAATGGTAACACTTTCATTGTCACAGAAAAACAGACCCAGGCTTAGGCTTCAAAGACTAAACTCCAGGTATACAAAATGAAGGACTGCACTTGTCAACTTAGGGCCCATGCATATGCATGAAGAACTTATACAGAGTACACTTCACTACCACAGAATTCTTGTCCATCAGCTGAGCCTACTCTGATTACAGTTCCATAGTTTAAACTAAAAGGCTTTTTTTTCACACAAGCTGGCCTGAGCACAACCTGTTACAGCAGCTCAGTGCAAGGATCATACCTTGTTTACCTTCAGCCATGGGTTCAGACCCTCTGATGAAAAAGTATTAAAAACAGCTATATTTTAAAACAATGTTTCATCTTGATAAGTCTTGCACAGCAACACTTTAAGCAGTATTTACATTAATCACATAGTGACTCATGCAAATACATAAAAGAAATTTATATTAGACTTAGCATTTCAAAGGAAGAATACTTCCAAAAACAACTGAATAAGATGAAACACTCCTCCTGCTCACCTTAAATCCAACCAATACATAGAGTGATGACAACTTCAGAACAGAATTGTTATGTAAAATTTTCAAATTTGTGCCTATAAATAAGTTGTGACCTTTAGAAGCACACAAAGCACCTTGCACAGAGCACAGAATTACCAAGCACAAACTGCTCTGATATTCACTTCTAAGACATGCACCCTAGCAAGGAAACAGAAACAGATACATAGCTTGCATGTTAGTATCATGGTCGTTGTTATGCTTGCATGTAAGCTTCTTGGAGAACTCAGGGTACAGGACAATTACATTTTCTGCTGTGCAGGAACTAGTCTGATCTCTGAACTAACATGCAAACGTATATTTTAGCAGCCACAAAAGAAAAAGGGTATGTTAGTAATCTTATTTCTGATTATCACAGTATTTCATAAAGTAGTCTGATGGAAAAGTCTACTGTATAACCCAGGGAGAGTTCCTAACCTTTTCTATGAAGTTCATTATATTTAGGGATATCTACTAATTAACTTCTCTGAACACTACAGAGATTCAAAATCACTGCCTTGAGAGATCAGTATAGTAAAAATGCAAGGCTCATATAAGAAAATTGAAGCTCTATAACTAGACAAGATAAGCTTTGTAACAACTCACAAAAAATATTCCCAACAGCTCTAGATGTTGAGAACTGTGCATAAACTCAGGTTTTTAAGAACTTCATTTAAACCAGAGTTTTTGGCCTAGTGAAGACTTCTTTATCAGTCTGCATTCACCTAATCTGCTTAATAAGTGCTGATAGTTAAATATGATTAACACATACCAGCACTGTGAATACAGTACACAAAGCATGGTGATGCTTTTTGTGACTAACCAGCTTCAAGTATTTCCTTTTGCATAGGAAACATCCATCCATTCTTTTGTAATTTATGTGTCCTTTCCTTTGCTGAAGCACAAAATAAGTTTGCCTAGATTTTGTTAGAAAGTTTCTCCATAAACATTGTTTTAAGAAGATGGTACCACAAAACTTGTTCTCCGAGTGTGCAAATTTAATCTTTCAGGCAAACAAGCAATTTAATTAAGAAGTCAAAGTTACACAAAAAAAAACCCCTTTCTGACAAAAAAAATGCTGTTAGGACAGAAGAAAAAAGAATGCAGTTGTCTTCTGTAACTTAAAAACCTGTTCGCAATTTTCTGCTTTCACTCCAGAACCTTATAACTTCAATAACAAAAACAAACCCTCCAACCTGAGAGATCAATGGAGTAACAGGAGTGTAAAAAACCACAAGCCTTGTTGTGGAAGGTCAGAATAGGTCAAAATAGGCCTAAAACATGTCCTTCCCTGCCCAGGCATGTTTTCTGCTCTCCCTCCTTCTGCTGATGAGAGAAGCAACTGTGGGAAAAGAGGACAAAAGGCCCTGTTGCCTCCATGTCTGTCCAATCTTGTTTACAGGGTACCCATACGTTTATACACTTGTTTGTTTTCTGCCCTAAAAGGTAAAAGTAAGCCTTGACTTCACCTGATAGGGTTAAGCTTGGCAAACTGCCATTCTGATTGACTAAACTGTGTCCAAAGGCCTATTAGACTCGGACTACATTGATAAAGGAGATGAACAGGTAACACAATGTGCTACTGCCGCCATTGCTTTTGATTAACGTGCTCTCTGCTTCTGGCAGTTTTCTGCCTCACTGCTCTTGTATCCTGCCATGCTCTACAGCATTATGCTCTGCTAAGCTATAAGCTAGCCCTGTTACATAGTAACAAGCCCTGATGCCTTGGGCTTGTCTACCTGGAAACTGTTTTGAGTTTACCAGGAACTTAGGTGTCTTAGGTGTCTTAGGCACATGATAGGTTACAGCAGCTAGCATGACACTGTGCTCAGACTGCATGTCTGCAAGACATCCTGCCTACACCTGCAAGTCTTCTGTCAAGCCAAGGAGCCCTGGAAGGTACACAAACATCATCCAAAAGTGACCAGTACCAGGTCAGAGATCATCTGCCTCTTTCTCCATCATTCTTGATAGAGCCTGGGGAGATCATAAGCCTCTCAGTGGCTGGCAAGACACCAACAGAACTCTCTGCAAGCGTTTTGGTACTGTCTGAAGCTGTAGCTAGCCCGGGAAAATGAGATAAGTATTTCTGCGAGTAAATACTAAAAGCCTCTTTAGCAAAACTCTGTAAGTGAATGCAAGTGCCTTCTGCCTTAAAGCAGAAAGGAGCTTCCTGAGTCCATCTAATGGGAGAGTGGTAAAATTGACTGCAAGAACCTTTTTCCCAGTTCAAGTAAGTTTAATGTTTTTGTATCATTGCTAGTTATTTCTTGAGTGTTCCAGATTCTGTTATTTTTTTGTATAATGTTTTCATGACCATTGCAAACAACATAATCATTATTAAAAATTACCAGGTGGGTAGCGAGAGTCTTGAATATAAAAATTAATAAACAATTTTGAAAACCATACCATCTCACATTAATTAATACTCTCTACATTAATTTTCAATTCAGTCAATGAATTGACAAAGTACAAAAAGAGGAACTCACCTTGCCCTGTTTGAGCCTCTGGCACTCGTTCACGAATTACTCTACAGGCATCATAGACTGCAGTGGATGGTTCAAATTGCATTGTCTTCACTACATTGCACTGGCGGACACAGATCTTCAAGGAAAGAGCTACCATGGTGTCAAAGCACTTGCAATTTTCTACTAAAATATCTGAAAAGGCAATAATGACATTATTGACTAAAGGTTTCTATTTAGTGTTTCAATACACTCAACTTTCCATTAAAGAAAAAAACAAATTAGTTCAGTAAAATTGTAGGTTTTCAAGTGCAGTTCTATGTAATGTCTATGTAATGCCTCTTTAGCATCATTTAGCTACAAAACTACTCGAACCAGATGTTTTTCTTGGTATACTGAAAATGAATTTTCCATAAACTTCTGTACACATATTTAGAGATTAATGCTTTGTCTGAGGTATGTCAAACTGGTGCACAGGAAAACAATTCACTTACTAGGTATATCCCTAACACAGTTATTGCTGACAGAAGAATACTTTTCTCTCATCATACCTTTTTAGCAGACCATTTAGACTAGCTGATAATTAACCGCTTAGAATAGCTACCTAAACAAAGGCAGGATTTTCTTAGTTCACAGCTTCTCCTTTGTGAAGATTCTGAAGCATGGGATACTGTGTTGGGTTTTTTTCAGGTCTCCATATAGATCTGCTAGATGCTTTTATCTTGTTGCACAGCTACACAGAGCTTCAAGAAGCAATTATTTTTCAAAAACTTTGCTGAATTTAACATTTTTTTACAGAAAAAGGAAGCTGCAAGTGCTTTTTATTTTGTTTCATTTTATAGACTGGAGTTTGTCTCCAGTGTCTTCCCTTACCATTATAACACTGCAAACCACTATTCCGTCATAAGTTTTTCACAATGATATCCAAAACCACTTCAGAAATCAAGTCCTTTCTGAATAAATACAGAATCTACCAGAATCCTCAACTCTTTTCTGACTAAATTTATCTGTGTGCTTTCAGAGACACCAAAGGATGCTCTATCAAAAAAAAAGATCTTAGGAAAAGAACCCATGAGTTATCAGCTTCCTCCAAAGCCAGGTTTTCAAACTTCAGAGAAAGGTTTCCATCTGCCTCCTCCAGATTACCCTCAAGCTCTAAACATTCCCATTTGGCTCCAGTAACAATCAAGACAGGCAGTTTCATCTCCTGGGTAATAGCCAAAATATGACAGCTGTCTTTTCTCAAAAGAACTAAGAAATTGGTCAGGAAAATACACTGAGATCACAGAGGAAAACAAGAGATAAACACCTTCCATATTCCCTTTATCTTCTATACATTGATTCACACCACATTTAAATATTTCTCTGTGCATGTAATGGACTCTTCCTGTTTCCTAATATCAGTCAGTCTCTGGAATGGCTCACCAAAACTCAAAGGGATCTTGGAAATCAAAATTATTTTGGAAGGAACTGTTTGCCTGCTATAAAGTCCAATGTTCTGTGAGTAATCAAGTCAGTAATTTCTAAATCAGATTATGACTGATCTGTGCTTGCAAGGCTGGAGGACTGAAAAGAATAAATAATGGATCTGACAGATTTGGGAAAAATAGCAGCAGCTCTGAGCTCTTAAAGGACAACCAATAGATCACCAGAGAGAGAACCCAATCTGCAGGTATATAACAGAGTGTGCACACCAGGGCCTGAAGTTGAACTATCACAGATCCCAGTTTCCAGGAACTCTGAACAAACTTGCTCATAACCTCATGGAAACGTCCAAGGCCCTAAGCAGCAGCCTGTTCACTTATTCTCAAGCAAATTTAAGGAAAAATTCTAAATTATTTCACTTCTGGTGAAAATGTTTCTAGGACGAGGGAAATTTTAAGATAGCCAAATTTGCTTAGACCAAGTTTTCTTCCAGTCATTCCAGAAATCAAGGTCAGCCTGCTCTATCTGTTCCATGCTTCAGTGTGGTGCTTCAAAAGTTACCCACCCCTCCCCAGCGACCCCCACTTTGAAATAACCCATGCTAGAACTCAGTTGGCTGGAAGTTAAGGAAATGAAGCTTTATATTTACAGCTTTGCACAATATACAAGCAGGTATTTACAATATATAGCAGATATTTACAGATATATACAGTAAAAAAGGTAATACAGAAATACTATACCCCTCTCAGACATCAGGGTCCCTAAGAGGGGTTTTCCAACCACCCTACCACCTTCCCCCACTTACCATACAATCGTAGAATCAGTCAGGGTTGGAAGAGATCACAAGGATCATCTAGTTCCAACCCCCCTGCCATGGGCAGGGACACTTTACCCTAGATCAGGCTGGCCAGAGCCTCATCCAGCCTGGACTTAAACACCTCCAGGGATGTGGCCCCAACCACCTCCCTGGGAAACTCGTCCAAGGGCCTTACCACTCTCATAGTGAAGAACTTCCTCCTCACATCCAATCTGAATCTCCCCACCTCCAGCTTTGCTTCATTCCCCCTAGTCTTGTCACTACCTCACATCCTTAAAAAGTCCCTCCCCAGCTTTTCCATAGGCCCCTTTCAGACACTGGAAGGTCACAATAAGGTCACCTCGGAGCCTCCTCTTCTCCAGACAGAACAGCCCCAACTCCTTCAGTCTGTCCTCATAGCAGAGGTGCTCCAGCCCTCTGATTTCCCTTGTGGCCCTTCTCTGGACACGCTCCAGCATGTCCACATCCCTCTTGTAATAGGGGCTCCAGAACTGGAGACAGTACTCCAGGTGGGGTCTCATCAGGGCGGAGTAGAGGAGGGAAAGTCACCTCCCACGACCTGCTGGCCACACTTCTCCTGATGCAGCCCAGGCTCTGCTTGGCTTTCTGAGCTGAAAGTGCACACTGCCAACTAATGCTGAGCTTTCTCATCCACCAGCACCCCCAAGTCCCTCTCCTCAGGGCTGCTCTCCAGCCACTCACTGCTCAGACTATATTGGTGCTTAAGATTGCCTCGACTCAGATGCAGGACCTTGTACTTGGCCTTGTTGAACCTCATGAGGTTGGCTTGTGGCCACTTCTCCAGCCTGTCCAGGTCCCTCTGGATGCCATCCCTGCCCTCCAGCCTGTCTGCTGCACCACACAGCTTGGTGTCATCAGCAAACTTGCTGAGGGTGCACTCAATGCCTTTGTCCATGTCACCCACAAAGATATTGAACAAGACTGGTCCCAGAGCTGATCCCTGAGGGACTCCACTTGTCACTGGCCTCCACTTGGACATGGACCCATTGACAGCCACTCTTTGGGTGTGGCCATCAAGCCAGTTCTTTATCCATCTGGTGGTCCACCCATCAAACACATGTTTCACCAGCCTGGAGACCAGGATGTGGTGTGGGACAGTGTCAAAGGCTTTGCTCAGGTCCAGGTACATTACATCAGTTGCTTGCCCCTCATCTATTAATGTTGTGACCTGTTCATAGAAGGCCACCAGGTTTGTCAGGCAGGATCTGCCCTTGGTGAAGCCATGATGATGGGACCCAATCACCTCTTCATTATTCTGTCTCAGTAGTACCTCCAGGAGGTTCTGCTCCATGATCTTACTGGGCACAGAGGTGAGACTGACTGGCCTGTAGTTCCCTGTCTCCTCCTTCCCTACCCTTTTTGAAAATGGGAGTTATGTTTCCCCTTTTCCTGTCAGTGGGGACTTCACCAGACTGCCAGGACTTTTGGAATGCAATAGAGAGGGGTTTAGCAACCTCCTCTGCCAGTTCTCTCAGTACCAGTGGGTGT
>VWZI01012089.1:179215-196031 GCA_013396835.1 Psilopogon haemacephalus
AAAAAAAGAAAGAAGGGATTTGTCACTTGGGAGAACTATAGAGAAGGAATGTAGGAATGTAGGAAGGCAACAAAGAAAGCCAAAGTCCTCTTGGAACTGAAGCTGGCAAAGGAAGTAAAAGAGAACAAGAAGGGCTTCTTCAAATAGAGAAGAATAGGGAATGACTGGGACCACAGCTGAATGAGGAGACAGCCCTGAGAACTGGGGATGTGGAGAAGGCAGAGTTGCTGAATGCCTTCTTTGCTTCAGTCTTTACACCTAAGGATGAACTCCCCTATGTACTCCAGACTCTGGATGAAGGAGAGGAAGCCTGGAGGAGGGAATGCTCCTCACTGGTCAGTGCAGACCATGTTAGGGATCAGTTAAACAAACTGAACATTCACAAATCCCAAAGGGTGCTGAGAGAACTGCCTGATGTTATCGCTCTGCCACTCTCTATCATTTTTGCCAATTTGTGGCAGACAGGAGAGGGGCCTGAGGACTGGAGAAGAGCCAGTGTCACCCCAGTTTCCAAAAAGGGCAAGAAAGAGGTTATAGGAACTATAGACCAGTCAGTCTCACCTCCATCCCTGGAAAGATGATGGAGTGGCTCCTTCTGGAAGGCATCTCAAGGCACTTGGAAGAGAAGGTTATCAGGAGTAGTCAGCATGGATTTACCAAGGGGAAGTCATGCCTGACTAACCTGATAGCATTCTGTGATGACATAACTAAATGGGTAGATTCAGGGAAACCAGTGGATGTAGTCTATCTTGACCTTAGCAAGGCCTTTGACACTGTCACCCATGATAACCTAGTGAGCAAGCTCAGTAAGTGTGGGATGGAAGAGCAGACAGTGAGGTGGGTTAGGAACTGGTTACAAGATAGAGTTCAAAGAGTGGTGGTCAATGGTGCCAGGCCCAGTTGAAGAGCTGTAACCAGTGGAGTGTCCCCCCAAGGGATCAGTGCTGGGCCCAGTGCTGTTCAACATCTTCCTCAATGACATAGATGAGGGCACAGAGTGTCTGCTCAGCAAGTTTGCTGAATGACACCAAGCTGGGAGGCTTGGCTGATACAGATGAAGGCCGTGAGGCCATCCGGTGAGACTTGGACAGACTGGAGAGCTGGGCACAGAGGAACCAAATAAGGTTCAACAAGGACAAATGCACAGCCCTGCACCTGGGGAGGAATAATAAACTGCACCAGTACAGGTTGGGAGGTGATCTGCTGGAGAGCAGTCCTGTGGAGAGTGACCTGGGTGTGCTGGTGGATAACAACTTATCCATGGGACAGCAATGTGCCTTCGTGGCAAATTGTGCTGGTTTGAGGCTAATTGAAATATTTTAATAAGAAAAAATAGGTTATAGGCTGTGGAAAGAAAACAAGGGTGATGTCTACTTCACTCACAGGTTTTTTGAGATGTATAAAACCAAGAACATAATCATACATAGGACAGAGTCACTCTGGTCTGGGCTCTGACTGTTGATCTTTCCGTCTCCTTGCTTTCTAATTTGATCTGTGTAACCCAACTAATCAATTTTTGCTTCTACCTCCGCTGGCTAATCTTCCCTGTTTACCTGGCACATAAGGCAGATTCTGGGATAAGATTGGGGGGAGGCGGGGTGAAGGTGGAAGGGTGGTTGGGAACCCCTCTTTGGGACTCTGATCTCTGGGAGAGGTGTTACGTTTCTGTATCACCTTTTTACTGAATATAGCTGTAAATATTTGTAATATTTTGTAAATATCTGCTTGTATTTTGTGCTAAGCTGTAAATATAAAGTTTCATTCCTTAACTTCCAGCCATCTCAGTCTAGTCTGGGTGCACTCAAATGTGTGGTGGGGGGTGGGTAACTCCCAAAGCATCACACCAAGAAGGCTAGCGGGATCCTGAAATGTATTAAGAAGAGTGTGTCCAGCAGATCAAGTGAGGTTCTCCTCTCCCTCTACTCTGCCCTGGTGAGACCTCATCTTAAATACTGCATTCAGTTTTTGGCTCCCCAGTTTAAGAGGAACAGGGACCTGCTGGAGGGCTACAAGGATGACTGGGGACTGGTGGGCATGCCTTGTGAGGAGAGGCTAAGGGACATGGGGCTGCTTAGCTGGGAGAAGACTGAGAGGGGATTTAATAAATGTTTATAAATATCTGAGGGCTGGTCTGGAGGGCTCATCTCACCTGCTCCCTGTGATAGGACAGGGACCAATGGGATGATCTCTGTGTCCCCTCCAAGCCCTGACAAAAACAAACCAACACCAAAAAAACCCACCCAACAACACCAACTCAAACAAAAAAACACCCATAAACAAAATACCAAACCCCAAACAAAACAGAAACCAAAACAGAAAATTAAATAAATATGCAGCTAAGAGAATACTGAATGCTATCTTTCTTTCCCACCAGGATACAATTCCAGAATTTGTCATATCACAGAATCACAGAACTTCAGAGGTTAGAAGGGAGATCAGAGACCAATCTCTCTGCCAAGGCAAACTACAAACCACCCCCCAGTCCAAAAGCTCAGCCTGCATCCTAGCACTGACTTTCACAATGCAACACATTTGTATAAATCACAGAATCACAGAATTAATCAGGTTGGAAAAGAACTCTGAGATTGAGTCCAACCTATCACCTAACCTTTCTAATTAACTAAACCATGGCACTGAGTGCTTCATCCAGATTCCTTTTAAACACCTCCAAGGACTGTGACTCCACCACCTCCCTGGGCAGTCACTTTTTCTGTGAAGAATTTCTTCCTAAGAATTATACATATGGTATGGTTAACTAGAAAATAATTGAGTTAGTAATGCTTTTAATACTTTAGGTATTTGATTGTGTGATCTGTACATATAGCATTTTATAAAGTTTTTTTTTCTTTAATATTTAGGCACCTCTTACTGTGACTAACATCAAGCGTTACTCATGTATTTCCAATGACTATCAGATATGTTAGATTTAAAATTCCTCTGCTGCCATCATGAACATCTCTCCTTGAAACAGAACAAAGGGAACATGTAAAATTACCCAGCTGACACTAAACCTAAATTAGGACAAACGGAAAAAAAGCCCAGAGGTTACAAGCTGCAAAAGAATCTTCAATCTAACAGCCCAGCTGGCAGTAGTAGTTTTAACAGAGTTTATTGCAAGCAAAATAATTCCCTGTTGGACTCCTAATAGGAAGCACCGAACATATGGTTACAGACCTGGAATTAAAAATGGAAAAATCTCACTAATTGCTTTCCACAGATACTTTTCAGACTTGGAGATACATTTTTTTATATCACTTACACAGAATGCTGAAATTGAACATTAATTTGTTTCTGCATAAACAACCGGAAAATAACAGTGATTCTCCTGATAACAATGATTCTCACAATGCAACTTTCATCTGCACAAAATATTACTGAAGAGGCCTCAGACAGGAACTACAGTATGGAGGATTTTAACAAAAAAAGGTACATGGTAATTCACTGCAAAGGACTGGCCAAAGTGACACTTGAAAAACAACCCTGAAAAGACACTAAGTGAACTATGCAAAATATGATCTGCAATTCCTCTCTTTGTCTTTCAATACTGATTGTTGGACCTTCCATGAAGATGCAGTTTGTCCAGGATCAAATAGTCCACCAGAAAAACACACTAATAGCAATTCTTCAACCTTTACTTTACATAGGTATATCCATTGAAACTACCCCACACGCTGCTGAGCTGGTTCTTGAAACAAGTAGCATGTTAGAAGCCAAGACACTGGACACTTCACTTAAGATCATTAAAATACCTAAGTATGTGAAGTGCTTTTCAAATTTGACCTATTCCTCTCTCATTTCCCCACAGAAATCTGTCAAAATCAGGCTTTTTAAAAGGCAAGTACAGAAAAGAAATAAGAGAAAAGAAATCAAGCAGACCATTTCTAACAGCTGAACAGTTTGGTTTGGTTTGTTGTGTTGTTTGTTTTTTTCCATTAGCATAGCTGTAGAATCATAGAATGGTTTGGGTGGAAAGCAACCTTAAAACGTCATCTAGTCCAATCTCCCTGCAGTAAGCACAGACATCCCCGACTACATCAGATTGCTCAGAGCACCATCAAGCCTATAGTGACCATTTCAACACACTTTTTCTTTCTGTTTAATGACATTTACTGGAAAATTTAAAAGAAAGCAAATCACTATTTGAATTTAAACTATAATTAACTGAATTCTGTTTCTGCATCTTAAATACTCTCATCTTAAACCTCTCTGTTGTAGTACTATCCAGACAACTTTGCTCGTAAGCAATAAAATTTGGATCAGCGTGAGATTAACAAAATTTCTGTACAAATCATCACTCTTCATCAATTTTCATGTCATTAAAAAAAAAAAAGCTTTACAGAAAGATAGCAAAAATCAACAAAAGATTTGCATATTGGCAAAGGCAGCAACAGTAATCCAACACATCCCTCACTGGAAAGGTGGTAACATTGACCTGATACAATTTCATTGCATTCTGGCAAATGCTGGGGAAGTGTATGTAACAGTTTACATGCAGTCTATGCCTCAAGTGATGCAGTAATGAAACATGTCAGATCAAAAGAACTGTACACCATACATTCCCCGCCCAACGAGTTTAAATAGCTACTAGAGAAAAAAAGCACTCCCCTCTTTCAATCTCCATCATCTACTTGACATTTACTATGAATGTAGTTAGCAATGACAGTTTACAATACCTAGAATACCAATGGATTTGCAGATTGTGTTGCAGCAAGCTTGGATCAGCTTAATGCAATGCTCCTTTCGTTTACTGATGCTAGCAACTGAACAGAAGAGGAAGAAAAGAACAAATAACAGGGTGTCTACATATTTAACCATTTCATGCTGTCTCAAAGGCTCACTGCTAGTTGTAATGATCTTTTCAAGCATGAAACTCCAAGTAAAGGTGTCCTGTTTCTCTGTGCTTTTTGATTACTATTTTTTTTTTAAATGACACTCAACAGAATAAATAAATAGGATACAACTAGTCAAAAGGACTTTGAGTAAAAATTATGTAGAGGAGTAAAGAGAAAGAAATAGCAGCTGAGAAAAGGAGTAAGACCTATGGCAAGAGATTGCAGAAGGCTAAGTTATTACCAGAATCACTGGCATTAACGAAAACAGAAAAGCTAAGCAAGGACAGTGCACTTGCACCTGTCAAATCAACATCTGTGACACAGCCACAAACCAGAACACAGAGAGGCACATGATAAAGCTAATGTACATCAAAGTGAACTTTTAAAGCAAGAACCACAGCATCCATTTCACTCCATCTTTTAAGAGTAATCCACAATCCCAAGGTGATAAGCTTACAACTAGTAGAAGAGGGGAAGGGCATGGGGAAGGGGATTACAAATTGGTATAATCTTTATAAAATTTTCTGAACATATTTAAGCTTGAGAAAAACCTTTATCCATAAAGATATTTGGATCCAAGCCCAAAGCATCTTTTACTGCTCCAATAGGGACAGAAAGAAGAGATAAACCAGTGACGAACTTCTATCAGGGTGTAACAGTGTGCACAAACATTACATGCTAGTTAGATTATAGTTAGCCTTAGCACACAGTTGGCAGTGTGCTAATCTAAGGTCAAACCTCCATCACATCAATTGTGCTCAGAAAGAGTTTCTGGCAATGATCTTACTGAAAAGCTCAGTCAGCTTGGCAGACTTGAAATGGTTGAGTCTGAATTTAGACATGTGAGATCAACCTACAATTTACAACTACAGATATAATTTCCTACTTAAAGACATGAGGTTCCAAGCTATGGATTCCACTTGTTTCAGCTGAGATCAATCTTTGACAGTTACCATTTTAGCTACCTAGAAGACACTCACCAAGCAGCCCTCTCCAAGACGAAAGATGATTTAATGGCTATTTAGATGGAATCAGAGGAATGTCATAAATACAGGTAGTGAGAAACATTTTAAGTGGTCCTGCAATTCAAGCAACTGAGCAGCTAATAAGGGACAGACACTGAATTATTCTCCCTGTAGGGCTTCTACCTGCGAACAGACTTTCCATTTAAAAAGGTCTCATGCTAAGGAATGCTACAGTAAGTAGGGCAACAAGATTTCCCAGTTGGGAATTTCACAGATTCACCAATGATTCCAAATATATAGTCTGAGAATACCTCCTCCTCACAATACTTCCTTAAAGGGGAAAAAAAACACAATAAATTGACTTCATGGAGAGACTTTTAAAAGACCTCAAAGAACAATCAAACAGCATTTTTAAACTGCAATATATAGCTCCTGTTTTTAATTTCCAAACTTCAGAAGGAAGTTCAATGTTAATTTCTGCAGCCTACATCACATAGCCAAATTGATTTAGTTTTCACTTCTAAGTACTTTCTAGAGCATTTCTAGTTCTTACTCTTGTGCCAAAACTTTCACTTTTGCTGCTGACTTCCACTGTAAGTTTCAGGCACTTCCAAAAATAAATCCATGAAAAGTAAGACAGAAAAAATGACTATACTTGGATAAATAACAACATACAGGACAGGTATGCAGGACATTCACTCTTTCCATCACAGTGTAAAATCTCTTCAGCTCCAAATAGCTACGGAATCATGGAATTGGTTGCCATGACATGTAGGCTCAACTTGCCCTCCAGCAAATGGGTCTTTTCTGGAACCAGCACGTCTGAGAAACAGAAGACTCTTCAGAAGGTCTTGGTGTCACACATAGAATTTCCTGTTTATTTTCTCTCAAATATTTACGTGAGTTTTGAACATAATTCCTACATTAAAGGAACAGTAAACCCATCAGAATCCCATAACTGCTATTAATCCTATGAAAATTCAGAATTATAAATCTGTATTTGAAACTTGAGTATGCTATAATATCAACCCCCAAGCTTTATAGCATAAAAAGACATGGAGAGGTGCATTTCTAAATAGAAATCCATCCTTATCTGATCTCATCAAGGTTATCTTCTGCACACAGTGTTGTTTCTGTAGCAACAACAAAGCACAATGTATATAGGCAAGGGGTTAAGCCAATATTTAATGAAGACCCATTAACTGTTTTGGTATCTATTACCATGTGAAAATGAACAAATAAACATCATCTATAGAAATACAAAAGATATTAACAATCGAACTAGAAAATAACTCAGCTTTTTGAAGAACATACCTGTTAGTAAAAACATTTAAGTGACTCAAATGGTAAATAACCTATTTAACACTATAACAAGTCTCAATCTTAGAAGTACCACCTGGATTTGATACACTATACTTCCAGGTTTGTGCATACAAACATGCCAAAATTACATAAATAGAGCATATTTGTGTGTTTGGTGATACAGTCACACTCAAAATACATCTCTTAAAATCATGGGTTTTAGGCAGAGTATCATTGAGAAAGTTTCCAGCTGAAAAGGGACTAAGAGAACACCCAATTTCCTAATAGGTTATCCAGTGCAATGAATACACTCAAGGTCAAAGCCCTCTTACTCTTCCTCCCTGCGCTACAATCACCGACTGAATAGCTCACTACTTAAATTTACAGCTGAAGACCTCAGCAACACACTTCAAGCATTCAAAATTCAACCTCCTTGTAGTTATTGCAGGCTCAGCACCCTTAATCAACTCCAGTTTCAATAGACTGCTTACTGAATTGCTTATATTGAACTACATGTTGGCAATCTGATTAATAATGCAATACTTAAAAAAACCTGAAGTAATCCTATCCATGGACTATCTGCAGCAGCATGATACAGATAAAATAGTCAATGGAAAATTTTGAAATGAAACCTCAGCATAATTGCTGATACTAATGATATCACATTACGTTTTTGGGGGTTTTGGGAGGCCTACCATCACAGGTTATAAAATAAATGCCACAAATAAATTATTTTTGCAAGGTGTTTATCTAAACATATCTAGAATTAAGCATTGGGCTAAATCTCACATTATGTGCTTAAAGGATGTGCAGCATTCACCCAGCAATACACAATTTACACCTACACAAGAATTCTGATGCATAAACATGAGACTCACTGACCTAGTTTTGAAGCCTTCCACATCCCTCTTACTCTTACAGAAATGTTCCATTACAGGGAAAAGTCCTATGCTGCTGCGTTTGATTTGCTTCTGCAACTCAAGCCCTTTGCTTTCAAGAGGTTTCTTACTGTATCAATGAGGCAAAACAGGAGTGAAATGTTTTCTTGTGCAAGACCTTTCCTGCCTAACTACACATCACCATTTTCCAATCCACTCTACATTTTTATCAGAGTCATATCAGTTTCATAAGAGTTTCAACGTCTATTTACATCCTGTTCTCCTGGTATAAAACATTCAAAATGGGAAAAAAGCACCAAAATATTGAAATTAAATACTGACCAGCAAGCCAGATATTAAAACCAAGAATTCATCCTGCTTTGGCAAGAGTTTCAGTTTTACTGCAAAATCCTACTTGCTTGTTGTGTGCTGGGTCACCAACTCCTTTGCACTGGACCGCTCCTTTCTTGTGTAAAACATGCTTCAGTAGTTGTGTAAAGTGCAACTTCAGGTGTTGGAACTGGATGATCTTTGAGGTCCTTTCCAACCTAAACTATTCTATGCTTCTATGATTTAAGTGACATTATTAACAAAACTTAACAGTGTTTAGAGGTCAGGACACTGTTCAGAAAAAGAAACTTGGACCATGCTATTGATCTACCTACCATCATCTTCTCTCCTCTTCCCCACCTATTCTTTGTCAGAACCAACACATCTTTAACAATGCAACAATGCCTTCTTTCACTAAGTATTTAATTAATACTTTTCTTGAAAAAGTTTCAATTAGTTACAATCTTCTCACATTGAAGAAAACAGCTAAATTTTGATGAGCCTCAGTAGCATTAACACTGGAAACCCAGGAGAATTGAATGGGACATTTCAAACAGATGGTTTGATGCTATTTAAATGAAAGAAAGGAGACTAAATATGATGACTTCTAGTTCATTCTGAAGAGAGCTAGAGAACTTTTCACCTGATTATTTCTTTCCTGTAAATGATTGTGCCACATTAAAAAAAAGCATAACCTCAGAATAAGGAATTTTTAACAATAAACCGATTTACTGTATTCTCACTTGAGCAAGTCCTTACAGTGCAAGGCCTACAAGAAGGATGGAGGGAGACTGTTTGCAAAGGCCTCTAATGGTAGGATGAGGGGCAATGGTTTCAAACTGGAGAAGAGTAGAATTAGATTAAAAGTCAAAAGCAAATTCTTGATGATGTCAGGGGAGGAACACTGGGAATGGATTGCTGAGGGAGGTGGCTGTGGCCCCATCCCTGTAGATATTCAAGGTGAGGCTCAACAGGGCTCTGGGCAACCTGATATAGTTGAGGATGTCTCTGCATACTGCAGAGCCGATTGAACTGGATGACCTCTGGAGGTCCCTTCCAGCCCAAGCCATTCTATGACTGAAAAAAAATTCAAACTGAGCAAAAAACTCACAGTGAAGGGAACAACACTCATGAATTCTTGCAACACAAGACCAAATTCTGATCTGCTTATCCTGTATTACTTCAACAGCTGCAGCAGAAGTTACACGCTGACACACCATATTTATCTTTGGATTAAGTCCATACACATTTTGTGCATCATGGTATCAGTACTACTTTTTAAAAAGTTATTCAGCTATCACCACTAATAAAAAAAATATAAATGTTAAAACATACTAAATTAAGAAAGACTGCTGCTTTCTTCTCACAGAACTGCCAGTATATTGACTCACAAGCAACACATGTACCTTTTGAAATTCATTCAGTATCAGTAACTTAGCCACCCTACAAAAGCCATATAAGTCAAGTTTTCTTTAACATCAAGTGTTTTGTGATATCTGACCTACTAGATGCAGAAAACTCACTGAATCATGGCAGACAACAACAAAATTCATTTCTTTGGCCATTTTAGTATCAGTAAATTCCAAGTATACATGGCATGAACTCTCAAGAAGTCTTCTAATGAGTGGGATTCTCACAACAACAATCACATAGCAGTTAAAGCTGACTTAAAGAATTTTCACAAATTTTAGCTTGTTTTCCTTCCAGTCTGTGCATGAAAAAAGCTTCCTATTCATATTCTTCATTGTCTGTGATTCCACAAATTACTATTACTTGGTTATTTTCTGCTACTAGTGGGATACTATTTCATCAGTTAACCAGGATTCTGTGTGAAGAGTATTGGTTTCTCCACCATTCCCTTACATAGGCAACAGCCAAAAGCACTGACATATCGCCAACAGGAAGAAGGGAAATCATTGTGGAATTAGATTCATTCCCGAATCAGACCAGCATGAATTAATTGAAAATGTTTCCTGGGGGAATCTCTCTTCACAGTTAAGGAACTAAGAATATTCCCAAATGGGCCTACTTTATCTGATTAGCAAATAGCTACCAATCCAGTACCATCAGTTGCATATTCATACACAATCAGTCTAACCACACAGAGATAATACTCTGTCTTTTTCTCCTGCCAAATTTCTGAAATCCAAAGTTAACAAATACCTGCAGCCATGTTATTTGATATCACAACTGGTAACAGTGGATAGTGAAATAAGGAAAACAGACATTGCAGGAGGAATTAAAGTGTTAATTCTTACAAACACAATAGTTACAGTGGCTGGCAGGCTTGATTACAAGAACACTCCATAAATATTTAGCTGTAACTGTATATTAACAAAAACAAGAGAGTGTCAATAACCATCTAGCCTTCTCTTAAGACTTGCACCTATTATAAAATGCATATCACACAGAACTATTTACTCTGTAGACATTTTATTTCATTTAGTCTTGTTCTTATACAGATCTGATGTAATCTGACATGCTGCCTTAATTATAGGCTGCTTTGAAAGTTCACTGAATACATATTTTCAAAGATGGAGAATAGCAGGTCAAAATCCCATTAGCGACCCTTTAGTATTACAAGCACCATTTCCAGATGAGCAGTCAAAGCCAGAAACACATTTAGAACAGTAATGTGAGCAAGGTCAGAATAACTCCAACAGATGAAGAATCTAGAACAAGATTTATCAACATTTTGCCCACAGCCAGTCTTACCACTTGGTGACATTCTCTTCTCAAAGCATTACTGTATAGAAATAGTAATGTGTCTGTGAAGTTTTTCCAGGACTGATTTTCGCTTGTTCTTTTTGCCACTTCTCTTAAAGGTTTTAAGATGAAAAAAAGTTAAATCATCTTCTCAGCTATTTGTTCTCATACCAATGAAAGGCATGGCCCTTTTTCCTAAGGCTTAGAGAACTCACTTATTATATCATCATATTCTCCAGTAGCCTTGGAAACTGTTTAAAAATAGTCAATAGTTGTAGTGGTCAGGATAGTATCTTAGCTGTTAGTTGCAATGTTTATTTAGAGCTTCGATATTCACACCATCACATTTATTTTTCAGCTTGATTTCTCTTTTCACAAACACAGTCACAGCTGTACAAATTTCACACAGTCTCTAAAGAAAATATTACACTAATATACATAGGCAGCAGATAAAAGGTTTTAATTAGTGTAGGAGTTTTTATGTCATTATATGCATAACAAAGAAAATTTAACAAAACCTTACCTCAATATTTAACTTCATTTAATACAAAATAAGCTTGTCTTAAAGTACTGCTTGACCATGTGGAATGCCTTCAGAAATCAGCCCTGTAACACAAGATAAAAACAAATTGCTTTCTTATCCCCAGTGTATTAATGTCTAGTTTTAAAGTACCTTCTGTCAACATACTGGAAAGGAAGCAACTCAGGAAGTTGCTTTTCTCTTTGGGAGTTGAAATTGGCATTGACAAAATTAATAGCTTTAAGTTTAGGAAAATAAAATTCCATCTAGGCTTCCAAACTACTCACACTTAAAACCTTAGCACAAATGAAATCTGAGTTTATAAAAGGTAAACACCTTGAAATTGTTTAATCACTGAAAAAAACACTTGTATCATAACTGTGTGTGAACATAAACAATTACATCGACCTCTCAGAGACATCTATTTGACATTAACAGGGCTTTACAGTCTGTCTAGAGTAACAGCACAAGCCTCTGAGTAATTTCCCTTCACAGTGAGACCCTTTCTCAGAGTACAATTGCAGGAAAATAAAGATAAACCCTATACTTCTGTATGTAAGATGAATAAAACTCCCTTTCAAGGTTTTGGTTGTTTTGAGGTGGGCTTAATTGTTTGCTGATTTTAAACTTTGGGTTTTAGACTGTTTTCTTTTCATCCCCTTGGACTGAAATTTATCCATTCCCATTCTGCCCCTCCTCACAGTGCTATGAAATAAACACAGTCTTCTCTTTAAGTATCTCAAAGTTTAAAAGATCAGTCACAGTAATATGTCTGGACAAACAGAAAGCAGAATGGCCTACATCTTGCTGCTAGCAAAGGCCTGTGTATGTTCTGTGTGTGCAGGTTGTAGTTATGTAAGGTTCTTGTCGTATTTTTATATCACTTGGAGAATGCTTACTGCCACCAAAACTTCAGATGAAGTTCTGATTCACAACAGCTATCCAAATTTGACACTAGTTTATGTACCACTTTTGAAAGACCAAGGAGTTACATGAGTATATAGGTATANAAGAGTAAATTCATCGTTCAATGGTATTCTTCTCTGGCTTGGTTAGAGAAGTTTGTAGGTTTTGTTTTGTTTTGTTTTTTCTTTTACTTTCAGTCCACATATAAAAGCAACATCAGCTCTATGTCAATACAACTACTAACTCCAAATTAACTTACTGCAGGACAGGTATACGAGGTCTACACTGGGACAATAATTCCAGCAGCCAACAGACCACCTGAAGCTGCATTAGAACTGGCACTGTAGTAGTTTGCTACTTTGAAATTCAGACAAACGAATTAAACTTTTCAAGGCCTACGTAGCCTCCAGTCATCCACAGAATGTGTAACTAAAAAGTGAATCATCAGCCTGCACTAAATGGTTTTTCTGCTACAATTTAATGTCCAGATAAAAACAAGTTCAGAACACAGAATACCTGCATACCTAATGCATTCCCTCAGGCAGCTGTATCAGTGAAGAAAGGATTTATCTGTAATGCAAGTATTTGTATCACAGTAAGAAATCGAAGTCTCCTGTTCAGTTCAGTACAGGCTGTGAATTTGTCAGCCACCCAGCATCATGGAAGCTATGACTTACTTCTTCATATTTGCACATATGTTAAATTTCTAAAATTTGTTTCAAACATGACTGTGAAGTATTTCAGTCACAACACTGACACCTTTTTTCAATTCGGGTCCTTTGCTGCCAGAGGCCCCTTCAAATCCCCATCTTCTGAAAGCAGCAAGTACTAGCTAGATGCATCATCACCTCTGCTCTGACCCTCCATCAGTTAAGGCTGACATTTACTGGACTTGCATCAAAAATGAGCATCTGAAGAAAATACATCTAGGAGACAACAAAACCTGACGCTGCAAAGAGTAAAGTGACCATCCCAGTATTGCTTTATCCTATTTAAACCTAACAAATATCCCCACATCTGCTCATGTGAGCCTTTAATCAGAACCACGACTGAGAAGGAAGAAGAAAAGGAACATCAGAAAAAAAGAATTTTGCAAAGGCTGAAGAAAAAAAAAATGCTTCCACCATGTTACATTTTAAGACTAGCTTGAACAAATCTGACTGTAAAAGAAAGCTCATTTTCCAAGTGGATTAATTACTGCTGAGGCAGCCATATATATTTTTACTTAGCAATTGCAGCTAAAGAGAGTCTAAAAACTATTAATCACTGTTTGTTTATTCTATTGTCCTCACTTCCTGGAATGTAGTCAGAGATGGAACTCAACTGCCCAAAAGTCCAGTCAGCAAATCAACTGCCTTGAACCCTGCATTTGTTCACAGCACAAATCTACTTACTTACATATAGAATGGGAGCAGTAAATAGATAAGATACCTAATTTAGATGTTTTGTTGTGTGTGAAAGTTCCTCCACTGTGTCTCATTTGCTACTTTCTATCTTAAAGACAATAGGAGAGCAAATTTCTATGAGGATATGAAATACACAATATTACAAGGCAGATACCTCAAACATAATCTTCAGAGATTAAATGCCTGCTACTAGTCCCATGCCTATAAAACAAAGTTGAATTCCACTATACTTAAGAATGGATAGAGAGATACAGTTTATACAGCCACTCACAGTACAATGAGAAGAACACAGTCCACACACTACACCCAAAAGCAGATTCTCACTTTCCTTAAACTCTTCTCAGCAACCTCCTACTTAAACTTCTTTGCACCCTGTAGCTTTCAGCTCCATGTAAAAAAAATACCCACAAAGAGCTCCTATCCTCTTTGTAAGTATTGCTTCCATTCTCTTCTTCTGACATCTCTCTGATTCTTAATCAGCACAAAAAACAAGGTTACTCCTATTAAGGTAGGCAAAGAAGGTTTACCAAAACTTACATTATAACTTATTTCATTGTTACTATTATTACCACTACTACTATCACTACAGAAAACACCACACCAAATACTCAAATTCAGTCACAGTTGGCAAGTTCTGTGAAAAAATGTTTGCCCAGAACAGTATGCCATCCTGGTATCCAACTGCAACGCCTTTCCTTTGATGACAGACAATAAGTTTGACTGATTCACAGCAGGAATATGAAGTACGAATGGCCATGCTTTACTGTTCTCCTAAGAAACCATGCACTAAAAAGATGCCATGTGTCAAATCCACCTATTCTTCTGCATGATGTGACTGCCACTCACCCTCAAAACATTACTACAGGAAGTGTCCAGAGAATGACAAGAATCAACCACTTGTGATGTCTACAAGGAATTAACTCATCAATGGTTGTTCAATTATCATAGAATCAGTCAGGTTTGGAAGAGACCACAAGGATCATCTAGTTCCAACCCCCCTGCCATGGGCAGGGACACCCTACCCTAGATTAGGCTGGCCAGAGCCTCATCCAGCCTGGCCTCAAACACCTCCAGGGATGTGGCCCTCTGCTCCCAACCACCCACCCTGGGCAACTGGTTCCAGGGCCTCACCACCCTCGCATCTAATCTGAATCTCCCCACCTCCAGGTTTGCTCCATTCCCCCTAGTCCTGTCACTACCTCACATCCTTAAAAAGTCCTTCTCCAGCTTTTCCATAGGCCCCCTTCAGATACTGGAAGGCCACAATAAGGTCACCTCGGAGCCTCCTCTTCTCCAGACTCAACTCCTTCAGTCTGTCCTCATAGCAGAGGTGCTCCAGCCCTCTGATTATCCTTGTGGCCCTTCTCTGGACACGCTCCAGCATGTCCACATCCCTCTTGTAATAGGGGCTCCAGAACTGGGGACAGTACTCCAGGTGGGGTCTCATCAGGGCAGAGTAGAGGGGGAAAGTCACCTCCCTCGACCTGCTGGCCACACCTCTCCTGTTGCAGTCCAGGGTCTGCTTGGCTTTCTGGGCTGCAAGTGCACACTGCCAACTGACGCTGAGCTTCTCGTCCACCACCACCCACAAGTCCCTCTCCTCAGGGCTGCTCTGCAGCCACTCACTGCCCAGCCTGGATTTGTGCTTGGGATTGCCTCGACCCAGATGCAAGACCTTGCACTTGGCCTTGTTGAACCTCATGAGGTTGGCTTGTGGCCACTTCTCCAGCCTGTCCAGGTCCCCCTGGATGCCATCCCTGCCCTCCAGCCTGTCTGCTGCACCACACAGCTTGGTGTCGTCAGCAAACTTGCTGAGGGTGCACTCAATGCCTTTGTCCATGTCACCCACAAAGATATTGAACAAGACTGGTCCCAGAGCTGATCCCTGAGGGACTCCACTTATCACTGGCCTCCACTTGGACATGGACCCATTGACAGCCACTCTTTGGGTGTGGCCATCAAGCCAGTTCTTTATCCATCTGGTGGTCCACCCATTAAACACGTTTCACCAGCCTGGAGACCAGGATGTGGTGCAGGACAGTGTCAAAGGCTTTGCTCAGGTCCAGGTAAATGACATCAGTTGCTTGCCCCTCATCTATTAATGTTGTGACCTGTTCATAGAAGGCCACCAGGTTTGTCAGGCAGGATCTGCCCTTGGTGAAGCCATGATGATTGGACCCAGTCACCTCTTCACTATTCTCCTGTCTCAGTAGTGCCTCCAGTAGGATCCACTCCATGATTTTACCAGGCACAGAGGTGAGACTGACTATTATTATAAAACCTCTGACTTCTAAAAGCAGAGCTAAATATCTATTTTCAGTCATATGGCACAATGCATACTAAAATTATGAAAATTATTTCACATTGTGTAATGGTTTGAAGTACCAGATGTTCAAAAATACCTAACTGTAACTTTTTTTATTAGGGTACCATTCACACTATTTCTGACATCTTGCAGTTTGGAATCCACAGTTATCCTTTCTTTCCAGACAGGCAACCTGTAAGTTGGTAACACCTGAGCAGTAAACACAACTCCATGGTATCAGAAAGAAACTCCTCGGCACAGGCTTTGTTTTTTCCCATGCTCTGATACTGTACAGTCAGAATATTCGAACGCTGAATTGCACTCAGGTCAAAATGAACCAAATTCCTTATCCATATACACTGACACGCATTACAGTATCAATTATTCAGCTCCACTGCAAAACTTCACTGGTTCAGAAGAAACCATTGAATCTCAGCAGTTCTATGGCAATAAAAAAAAAACCAAAATAGTATATTTGCATCATATTCATAAAAAACTGTGAATTATTATAGAATCGTAGAATCAACCAGTTTGGAAGAGACCTCCAAGATCATCCAGTCCAACCTATCACCCAGCCCTGTCCAACCATTTCTTGAACACCTCTGGGACAGTGACTCCACCACCTCCCTGGGCAGCCCATTCGAACGGCAAAAGTTAAAAAAAAAA
>VWZI01012089.1:196040-218672 GCA_013396835.1 Psilopogon haemacephalus
AAACAGCTCACATAAGTAACTGCTACTACTACAAAAAAAAAAAAAAGGAACTTGCTTTTTCTTTAATGCTAAGTCATGAATCACTCAGGCCTCAAACCCTTCTCCTAAGATAAGCATCTTTTACAATATGTTCATATTTCCCTTCAAGGTATTCATCCAAGAAAGGTACATCAACCCATGATAGGACACTATTCCTGATCCCAATCACGAGTCAAGCTTAACTGTTCAGGAAAACCTATTTAACTTGCAGTTTCACAAAAAAACCCTCCAAAGAACAAAAAACAATTCAGAAGAGCTTGCAGTTGGATGAAACAGAAGTTTATAGCACAAGCAAAAAATGCAAAACACTGTCTACTGCAATGGCTACCATTTCTATGTTTCTTTGCAATAAACTTTAAGAATACACATTAATAAGAACACTTTAAATAGCTTGGTAGATTTCAATGCTATATGAAATAAAACTATCACCAGATGCAAATTTTACAATAGAATCCCTGCAGTAAGTGTAACAAAGATGACTGGTTTAGGTACAACAGCTAAGTTAACTGAAAAATCTATTGCTTTGCTAATAGTAATTTCAATATGTCACTATTGAGAGATACTAGAAGGTTATGATCAAATTAGAGGTTGTCCACAATGTGAACACTTTCACCTTGAATCTTGATATGAAACTCCTATGCAATTTTGGCTGAGTACCTGGAAATAACGCAAATAAGTCACTGACAATATGAGTATTAGTTTTGAGAACTGAGATTTCACATCCCAGGTCACAGCATGAGCTGAATAAGCAATAAAATAAAAAGAATCATTCAATGGACAGACAAAAGAGAAAGAAAACACCACCCCCACCCCAAAAAAACCCCAACATGTAAACCCACAAAACCTAAGTTTTTTTTTGTTGGTGGTGTAATTCCTTCACAGTATGTTACCAAGAGAGCACACCTGCCATTCTAATGGCGTAATTCTCAAGCTGTTTATATTTAGCATAAAACGGACCAGCTCACAACAGAACTAGGCCCCATTTACACTGTTGCACACAATTTACCTCTTTGGCATGCTTAGCAGGAAGTCTGCCAACTTTCCAGGCATGTTCCTTGAAAGCTGGGCTGCTCTATATTTGCATTCAAAGGGTTAGTATAATAATGATTCAGAGACCCTTAGTGCAGAGTATCAGTAATAAAGTTTTGTGAGAATTTCCAAGACAGCATCTTCTCACTTTCTTCAGCTTGAAGATCATCTTCCCACCACAACCACGTGGTATCAGGATTCCTATACAGTATTTCAATCTTATCAATCTGTGATTTTAAAATCACTTTTAATGCACTTCCCTCTCTTAGAAACAACAATTTATGCAAATGAAGCTGCATCAACCAGATGAAGAAGCTAACTGGCTACCTCCCACATTAAAGTTGTTGTATTCTGGTAGAAAGTAAAATAAGTCTTTTTATATAACTGGAGGGGAGAACAGAATTTAAAAGGTAGCTTTATTCACTATTACTTATTATAGTTCCTCAGTGACTGAGAATTTAATAGTCCTACAGAGTGTATATGTAACTGTTGCACACTATACCACATGGAGATAAAGCAATTCTCTTTCTGCCTGATTTGGCTTGGAGGACATTTAGTTAACATCACAGGAAAAAAACCCAGCACATCGTTAACTATGCAGCTGCCAAATCAACTATTTTTCATTAAAATATACTTTGAATTTCATAAGGTCTTCGTGCAGACATAAATCTTTCAGTCCCAACCACTTTCTGTCATTTTAATTGTTGTAAATATTATGTTGTTTAGATTAGATAGATTATTCTCAGTAAACTGAGTGAAGTAGACAGCAGTGGATTGTGCTGGTTTGAACTAATTGGAGAATTTGAGTGAGAAATTAGACTATTGGCTGAGAGAGGAAAACACAGTATGTCACTTCACTCAGAGCTTGAAAAGAAAGAAAAAAAAGTTGTTTTTAAAAGTATAACCAAAACATTATATACCAGATGGTTTCAGACCGCTCTGAGCTGCAGCTGCTTCTCTTGCATGGTTCCTTTGTCTCTCTGCCTTGGTAGCTAATTCTCAGTAATACTACTAACTTCTTTCCTACTCCTAACTCCCCTGGCCGATCTACCTTCACCTATCTTCAGCATCAATAGGTGGTGTGATAAGATTGGGGAAGTGGAGAGAGGTGGTAGGGGTGGTTGGTTACCCCTCTTGGGGATTTGGGTCTCTGGGAGGGGTGTGGTGTTTGTGTATTACCTTTTCATTGTATATATCTGTAAATATCTGTTATATCATGTAAATATCTGCTTGTATATTGTGCAAAGCTGTAAATATAAAGCTTCATTTATCAATTTCCAGTGTTCTGAGTCCTAGCCGGGGTTTATATCAAAAGGTGGGGGACAGGTAACTGCTTAAACCACTACAGGTCTTAAACCAAGTGTGTTTAATATAAATAATATACATTAGGGCAAGGAGCAAGCAAGCTCCATCATGCTTTGGCACTGAAAGTCTTGAATCAAATCACCCAATTGCATACATGGGTTGTCTAACCCCAAATACTGTATCTTTTTCAATCACTCTCCATACTGGAGCTACTTCAATTTCAAATCTTCCTACCTCATTATGGTTCATTTTTCAAGTTAGCTCCTAGAAGTTTCCTCAATATGCAAGTCCAAAATTCTGTAATCCTTCTGTGAAGAAACTTAATAAAAGTCACAGAGGCATTTTGTGAGACTCCAATAAGCCACTTAAATACTGCAAAACCTGAAGAACTCAACACTCCTAGTCGCTTAGAGCTGGTTTCAGTTGTAGACCTGCAACAGTGTTGCTGCAAATAATGCCCTTCATCTACCACTGAGAAGTACACTTAGCAAGACTGCCACTGTACAGCTGCAGGATGGCATGGTGGACATGCAAAAATAAAACAAGCCAAACAAAAAGAAAACAAACTACAAAACACTGAAATCAAACAAACCAACACCCCCATACATACATATTTCAGCAGTAAGTCAAGCTGTTTTCATTGACTCCTATCACAGAAGAAACTCCGGAAAGAGCTATATTTGCTCGTTTTCCATTCATTGTTCTGGAATCGAAGCAAAAAAACAAACAAATCAAGTATTTTTCCTATCTGGTCTTTTTGAAACAGGTCATTGTGACACCAGACTCCACAGAACTTAGAAAGGAAGAGGTGAAATATAGCATTCTTATCTCCAGTACACACTTAGCAGTATTTCAGTATTTTCAGAATATCATGGAGTGAAGAGCCAAAGTTAATTCCAAAGGTTTTTTCACACACTGCCCAAGGGACTGATTCTACTGCATTCAGAAAGCACATTTGAAATGTTTATTGCTTCCAGATTTTGAAAGGAGAAATTGCTGCTATAACTCAGCTGAGTTGCCTTAACAGCTCTGCTAAAGCCTCTCTGGTTTTCATCCCAGAGTCTCACTTCAGAATAAACACATTTCCTGTGTATCAATGATTCACATATACAAAGCTCATATTCAAGTTTCAGGCAGAAGAATCTATTTCATAATGAGGATGAGCACAACCCAACCCTTGGATTGCAGGCTACTTGAAACACAGAGAGCGTATTTGTAAACTTGAGCTGCTCCATATAATGCACTCTAACCTTTTTGCCATCCTCTGCCAAACATATGAAGCACTGCATTTAGAATTTGCACTAGAAGCAAAATGAGATAATCACAACACACATCCAATTCTTCACTTAATGGTTTTACTGGCTCAGACTACCACATAGGTGACAACTGACCTCACTGTCCTACACTTATGAAAGTGTGATACAACAAAGAAAACAGCTAACACAGGTCTACTCAAGTTAATGATAAATTAAGTTTATGTATAACATTCAGGTCTGAAGGACCAGCACTGTAACAACCCAGCTACCAGCCTGACTCTTGGTCAGAAATTGGCTACTAGTCCTAGCTGCGAAACATCTGAAACTTCTGCCCAGACAGCTTTTGCTCTCAGAAGTCACAGACCTTAAAATTACAATACTAAACTCTACTAAGAATACAACTGATTGCCAAGTACAATAACTAAAATACCTGCTTAGGAATGGGAATTATGATCAAAATACACAGGAACATAAGAACCAACATGAACTAAAAGATTAGCACAAAACTAAGCATAAGCTGTTTGGATGCACAGAGGAAGTGAGCATGTCCATGAAAACCAGGGACATAATACAATTCCATTTAGGTTAATAGGCCTTCATTGCTAAGTTTCTAAAGCTGCATTTCAACTGTTACATGGATTTTATCATTAAAACTTTTAAGTGCTCCTCATCAGGCTTTTAAGTGATAGAATCCAGTTCTATCATAGTATACTTCAAAAGCTCTGAAAGTTCAGAGCAGTCCAACTCAAGGATACAAGTGCATACAACTTCAGAAGATAGAAACAATTCTGAGATATTACTGAGCCTGGTATCAGGCAATAATTATCTGCCATAACTAAAAAGGACACATTTAAATATTATTTAAATATTTTTGAGCTACTGCCTTGAAGGCAGACACTTCAAAGAGACAAGAACATTTCTACAAATTTGCTGAGTTTTTATGAATTCCATCCAAGAGGAAAGCAACTGCAAAATATCCTTTAGCATTAAATTTTAGTTTGAGATAATTCAGAGCTGTTTTCTAGATTGACTTTCACTTCAGCTGCTCTCATGAATGATTAACACTCATGTCTCCTACAACTATGTAATAATGGTTCTGCAGAAAGCACTTTGCTGTATGAACAGATGTACAACATGCTTTTGGAAGGAATTCTAGCCAATAACATCCAGCTCAAACCTTCACTCTGGACTGGCTCTGGCAAGATGAACTGCACTTCTAGTTGACATATTTTCCATTTGGCACATTGCTCTGAACTTGCAGCTGACAAGCATATTGGAGTGCCAACTTTTTTCTTGGTGAGAAATCTACAGGTAACACATCAGTCTGTGGGCATAGGAGATGACAGATCACAGAATCACAGAATGTCAGGGGCTGGAAGGGACCTCGAAAGGTTACCTAGTCCAACACCCCTGCCAGAGCAGGATCACCTATACCAGATCACACAGAAACGCATCCAGGTGGGTTTTTAATATCTCCAAAACGCCCCTGGGCAATCTGTTCCAGTGTTCTGACACCCTCACAGTGAAGATCTAGTATTTAAATTGCAAGTACCACTATACAAGTAAACAGAAAACTAAATGCAATATGACCTTAGTGTAGCTTAAAGATTAATGCACAACAAGCAGAGGAACAAACTTTCATCAATGGAAAATAATCACTTCCAGGACATCCAATTCTTTCAAAACATTTCTGAACTGCTGGGTGAAAGGAGAGGTATGCCTTTTGGTCTCAAGGATAGGATATCTTCGTCTGAAAGAAACTAGAACTGAAGAAGTTTGAGTCTGAAGAAATTGATTAGAACTTTCACAGTGTGACTGAGAAAAGGCTCACCTATTCTGGCATGGTGTTCTACCTTTGTGTATCTTTGCAGGCACACAAAAACCTGACAAGGTGGAGAACAGTTTCCTCTGATTGCACAAGTTCTTAGGAACATGGATCCAGAAATGAAAACTTAAGAAACCTGAGCAGCAGAAGATTTTTCATAGCCGCTGAGATATCTGGGGAAGCACATAAAAGGCCATATGATTGACCAGCTGGGTACCTGAGCTTTTAGATTTTCTATCTAAAGAATATACATGCCTGAAGTAACAATGACAAAATCATGGTTTGGGTTGGAAGAGACCTCCAAAGGTCATCTAATCCCAATCACTCTGCAGTACACAGGGACATACTCAACTAGATCAGGTTGCCCAGAGCCCTGTTAAGCCTCACTTAAAGTATCTCCAGAGATGGGGCCACAACCTCCCTCAGCAATTCTTTCCAGTGTTTCATCACCCTCAAGGTCAAGAACTTGTTCCTGACATCCAACCTATACTTTCTCTTCCCTAGTTTGAAACCATTGCCCCTCATCCTATCATTAGAGGCCTTTGCAAACAGTCTCCCTCCATCCTTCTTGTAGTTTCCCTTGGAAGGCTATTAAGTCTCTCCAGAGCCTCCTCTTCTCATGGCTGAACAACCTCAGCTCCCTCAGCCTGTCTTTGTAGCAGAGGTGCTACAACTCCCAATCATTTTTATGGCCCTCCTCTGGACCTGCTCCAGGCCCATGTCCTTCCTGTTTTGAGGGCTCCAGAGATGGATGCACTCTAGGTGAGGTCTCACAGTGAAGTGGCAGAACCACCTCTCTCCATCTGTTGGACACACTTCTTTTGATACAGCCCAGGATGCCATTGCTCTTCTGGGCTGCAAGTGCACATTACTCACTCATATCCAGCTTCTTGTCTGTCAGCAACCCCAAGTTCTCTACGGGGCTGCTTTCTATCACCTCACATCCATAGGTCATGCCTTGTCCACTGACATAGTCACTTTATCATAGAAAGACACTAGGTTAGTCAGGCAGGATTTGCCCCTAGTAAAGCCATACTGGCTGTCTTGAACCACCTCCCTGTCCTACTTGTGTCTTAGCCTAGAGGATCTGTTCAATAATCTTTCAAGGCACAGAGGTGAGACTGACAGACCTCTACCTTTTTTTTTTAACAATGGATATGTTTCCTTTCTTCCAGTCATCAGGGACTTCACTTGACTGCCAGGACTTTTCAAATATCATGAAGAGCGGCTTGGCAACTATATCAGCTCATTTATAGATCTCTTGTGCTCTATGGAAAGCATCCTTAAAAGTCTGCCAGTTCTGTTCCACTCCCTTGCCTCTGAGGGATGTTTCCCATGTGGTCCTATTTACTATCTTCTTGAAGAGCTGGAATTTTTCCTGACCATGCTTCTCATGGGCCTTATACCACTTTTAGGACAGTGAACTGCACTAGCACATGATCACAGCAACCCAGGTTGCCTTTAGCTTTGCCGCCCCTGATGACTTCACCTGCATTTGTGACCATCAGGTCCAATAACACATTGTCTCAGATAGGGCTGTTATTTTCTTGTCTTAAAAAGTTGTCACCTAGGCACTGCAGGAGTCTCCTGGATTGCTTACAGCTTGCCATGCTACTTTTCCAACACATGTTGGGGTTGTTAAAATTCCCCAGGATGAGAGCCTGTAATGGCAATGTCTCCTCCAGCTTGAGTAAGAAAGGCTTCATCCATAGGCTCCATTTGATTGGCCAGCCTGTAGTAGACTCCAACCACAGTGCTCTCTTTGTTGTCTCAATCCGTAATTGCTACCCATCCTTGAATTATGATACTGAAATTCTGGTCATAGGCAGAGCAGTAAAAAAAAAAAAAACAACCAAAAAACCCCCAGAAAATAACAGAAATTAAGACTTTAATTTTTTCTTCAATTATTTTCCCTAGCCATGTATGTATAATGTATATAATATCTACAATCCTGAACTGTTTGTGACACAGGCAGCAGAGAGGACATGCAACAAGTGAAAACCAAAAAAAGCCATCAGACAAGTAATATTAACATACTAAAAGTTAGAAGGAAATGCCTCTGTACAAAGGAAGTGCGTATAAGGATGATGTACCACTAACAAGCAGATATGAAAACAAATAGAATGCTTCTCATAACAGATTCAACGTAGCATAAAATGCATAACACTAGTAGCTGTATCTGCAAGGAAATAAATCTGAAGAAATTTCTGCCTTGACAGCAGTGGTTCAGTTGAACTGACAGGTTACTTGCTGCTGGACTCCTTTGCACAGATCAGGCTCCAGGGAACAAAGGGATATCAAGGCATGTTCACTTGCTCAGACATTACAATTCTGGGACAGTAAAACAGATCTTAAGAATTTCAGAGATGGAAGGAAACAACACCTGTAATACACCATTACTCTATTACTGAAGTTACATTCTACCTCCATGTCCTCCTTCTAGTTATAATAGCCTTACTTGAATCCAGTTCTCCAGAATAATTGTGCATTATAATTGCAGATTACAATTATAGACTATATAATTATTTCATAGAAGGCGAGGTGCACAGCAACACAAGCCTGAGAACATGGAGAGAACACAAAGCATGTTTCAGCCACAGCTGAACTTCAGCTGTGACCTTAACTCAGTACACTGCAGTAGGGTGATAAAAGCTTAAAAAAAAAAAAAAATTAGCCTGGAGAATTAAATCTATGTTTCTGTGACTATTAAATCTAAGATCAAAATTTTTAAAGGTAATTTGATCCAACTTAAATACTGCAGCAACAACAAACCTTCAAGTTTGCAGGGCTACACATTTGAAAGATATCCAAACCAGTTATTATTCTAGAATTTTTGCAACTAGAACTAAGATCTACAGACAATACTTAAGTCAGAATGTTCTTCAGCAAGTAGTCAAATTTACACACAAACCTAAAGTTTTAAAAACAAAAGTAGCAACTGTGAGCTAATTAATTACTGCGCTATTTGATATCTTTTAAACATAACTAGAAACCTAATTTCTTTTACTAAACAATTAGGACTCCTGATAGCTCTCTCAAACATGTTTCTTGGGAATCTATGATGTTTGATGAGAAAAAAAAGCTGATTTCAGAATACTTCCACTGAAAAAAGGATCGTAAATTGTTTTGCTGTTAATCTTTTTGGGGGGGTCACCGGGGGTGTGTGTTCCTTTTCCTTCACCTTTATGTGAAAGTTACTTATTTTTTACAAAAATATTTCTGAAAAAAAATAGGAATTTTGAATCAGAAAATATTATGTTCTTCACTGAACAGGTCAATTCTGGATACAAGACATAGCAGTTTGTGTGCACACACAGTGCATAAGAAAGGGACATCAAAACTACTCCTTGACTTTAGAACAGCTTTACACAGGCAGCTGCATTTTCTATTTAAGTGTTAGTGCTTCTGGTCAAACAATTCTCTCATATGCAGAAGAAAACCTCCGAAAACTGGCACGTTCTATCAAAGATTTATATCTGCTCATATAAAGTGTATGCTTTGCTAGCATATTTTCAGATTTGCAAAGCAGGTAATTTGACAGCTACACTGCCTGAAGCCACAGTTTAAGTACTTCTGGCTCCAACATAGCTTGATTTAACCAGCTGCAGACTGAGCATCACATGTTTGAGGTCAGAGAAAGTCAACCACTCCTAATGAACCTTTAGTACATTCAATAAGGCTAATGTTTTTGCCTGTGTCACTACACCAATCTACTACTTCAGATAGCTTTTTAAAAAGCACCTGAAAAACAATTTCTACACAAGCCCTCCCTACATTCTTAACACATACTTCTCCATGTCCTAGGAAGCTCTTTTATGTAATCATAAAGTCCAGAATCACAAGGCACTGCTCTTTAACACCTTTACATTTCAATTTGGGTAATACAGTTGTTTCTGCAGTGCACAATAATCTCAGGCTTCAACTGGTTTTGGTTTCATTTTTGTTGGGCTTTTTGTTTGTTTTAAAGGCCACAAAAGGCAGAAATTAAAAAGGGTAATTCTGGGCAGGAAGTATGCTAAACTTCCTGAAAACAATCCTTTTGAGTCATACATTACAATTATTTCCTTTAATTGCACACAAAACCACAGAGGCATTTATGAATCTGGTTTTATTGACCATCAAAATGACCATGACAAGTCCCCTCTGAAAACAAAACTGCTGTGGACTACTAGTTATTGTCAGCATCACAAACCATTCTGACAGGTTTCCAATAGTTGCCTTGGATTCCTGTATACGTACTCTAGCACCCAGTGTACCACTCTCTACCTTTCAGCATCATGGACCCAGGGTAAGTTTCTTGCAACACTTTCAAAGCAAGCTAGCCTGATCCAGCTTTTGAAGAGCTTACAGAAATTGAATCCCCAAAGTCAACAGGTGAAGGTGGATATCTACATTTTTAGCACTATCATCCAGGCTTTGTCTAAGTGATGGCCTAGCCGAATAGAGAAAAGTAGAACAGAATCAAAATCAGGATAGCACTGACACAGTTGTTAGTACAACAAAAAGGCAGACCAACACACACAAAAAGCAGAGGTCAAACAATAAAATTTCAACCATTTCTGCCATTAAATTTTTTCATCTTATGTGTCCAGCAGCATTAAATGACAGTGTAATGGTGTCAGCCACCCATAACCTCTTGAATTGTGACACCTTATTACTTAAGCATTTGCACAGCCCCCACAAACTCAGTATTATCATTCATCCTAAACTGAATTGCTTTACATAAACTTTGCTATATGCACCTCAGAAGAGCATTGCAATAGATTAAATTATGCTACCATAAAAAAGTAATTGTTTCCTTGGTGTAGCTATAAAAATATCAAAGTCCTCCTTATTTACAAGAAATACTTTCTGAATGCTGAGCTTCTTGGCTATGCTGTAAGGATATATTTAGTTGCTACACTACAGTTCATCTCAGATTACACAACTGTTTCACTCTAAAAAGCAATGCATGTGTTCATGAGAACTCTTAAGAATAAACATGCAAGTTGTAATGAACAGACTGTGCGGACTGGGTTAAGCCATATTGAGATTTATAAAATTTTAGACATTACATGGGAGAACTTGGATGTTTTGCTTGTCACACTTTTTAGCTCTCAACAGTACCTGCACTATTTCTTCAGTTAAAGACATGAAAAGATTAATTCCTCTTCCTGTTAGGAAAAAGAGTCTTTCCAAACCAGGTTGATACAGAAATACCTCATACTCTAAACCATAGATGACAGTTTATCCTTGTAGCTCCTCACAAACCACAAGAGGAAAAGCATCAGCACTGAATATTGCTTTCGCATGTCTTAAGAATTCTCTCACAGCCTAGCACAGCCACACAAGCTTAAGATGGGTTTCTCTGGATATGGAGAGGTATAACAGTGTCATTTCCAAAGTAAAAGACTTTAAAAGGACCAGTAATAAACATGTAACCTGAAGGCAACGAGTAGAAACCAGAAGACTAATGGGTAAAGATATTAAGACTCTCTATTGCATGCATGATAGAACAGCAGCTTAAGACACGGGAAGTGGAATAACCAGCAAACCACAATGTGTGGCTGTCAAAAAAAAAAAAAAAAAATTAATCACAGAGCCACAGTTCATGGTGCTTTATCGGAGCTCCCATGCAATTCTTTACCACCACATAAAAGTCACTGATTCAGTCACCCACACTCCGATTCTCAGTTGAACCAACTTCATCTTGATGCAATGAGAAGAAATACAGCCCCTCAGTTGTAGATAAATGAATGTTAGAACTACTTAAAGGAATCCCAGATACGTTTAATTCCCAATACAATAAACAACCAAACCCATGTCTGACATTTAATTACTATCAACCCTAAACAACAACAGGAAAAGTACTCTGTGTATAGAAAACAGCTTACAAGATTTGAAAAAGAGCAAAACAGTGCTTAAAATAACAAAAATTTACAGAGTTGTCATAGTAAGGAAACTTGACATTTATGAAGTTGTTCCCTCAGAAGTCTTTCCGTAGCAAGCAGGCAAAAAAAGCCAAATCAGGTGACTCAGGCTGAAAAATACCCAAAAGCTAAAAGCACCAGGTGATTTTGGTCCCACACTCCAAAAAAGTCATAATATCATCTTTGTATCACATTTTTATCTTTCCCAAGTAAATCAGTATTTTTATTTTTTCCTCTCTCTTTTTCTTATAACCTAGGCTATCTCTTCTCAGTTCCCAAACAACAGTAGGAGGGAAAAACTGGTTTTTAGATATTTTGGTGAAAGAAAATGGTAATAGTACCACAGAATAAAGAAAAGGGACATCAATGTACATCCCAGCCATGAAGACAGCTTCTAGAACTGGCCTCTCTCAAGTTCACACACTTCACTAGAATTCAGTCTATTATTTTATAATGCTGTTCAAAGTCAGAGGTATCTAATAATTTTGTCAAATCAAACCAATTATAATTTAAAAATTCATCATGCAACATCTGCACCCATAATTACTTCGTTGGAAGCTTTCTTTGTTTTGCGTAATCCCTTGTTAAATTGTATACTGGATGTTTTGAGTGGTGGCATCTTTAAACACCTCACTGCAAAACAAACATTAAGATTCACAAGTACACAAAAGCAATCCACTCTTCAATTTACACTAAGCTTCCTTGCAAGAACCTTACAGAAAAACATACTAGTTTGCTTACCCAGGCAGATAAAGCTTTTTTTGATGGCAAACCACGATTATGTCTGCAATACACACTCTGGTTTAGGTCTAAAGTTTCCCAAGATCTTGTAAAGACCTGAACACAGCAGCTGTTTATCAAGTTCCCACCCAAAGGAACAATTGCAGAAATATGGGAAAAATCCTAAGCTGCAGAGCCAGTTTCTACAGCTTTTGCCCTCTTCAGCTGGCTGCCTCACATGCAAAAGCCACAAGGCATTGATCTCACAAAAGGATAAGAGGAAGCCTAGTTCTTGGACAGCAATCAAATCCTCGCTTGAAAAAGGGTAAAATGGCTCCTGCTACAGAGCTCCTTTGCACATGGTAATTTTTTTTTTTTTATAAAGCTAAAAGGAAATGTGTGTAACGAACTCCCATTACCCAAAACTCAGTGAAATCCTAATCATTAAGCTCCACCCATATATTCTTTATCTTACATAATTTCAGACAAAAGCTTATTTTTGTAATGTTGAACACTCCAGGTCAAGAAAGCACAACTTCAACTCTGTTCCCTGCTCTTATCTAAATAAGATCTTTCCTTTAAAGACTCATGATGGAAGAGTCCTATGAATTCTAGTGGCACATGAGTAATCCTTTCCACCAATTCAAATATCACAGCCAATGACCTTCTGAATACTGGAAGGCAGTTAGCTGTGTTTCTAGGTCCTGTACACCTCAGATCCCAGGTGCTATGAGAATATATGCAGTCATGGCATAAAATAAAATTTTCTATTACACACTATGTACAACAATTTAGTACTGTAGTTACAGAGTATTTGGTGGCTCAGTTGGTCACGCACTTAATTAAAAACAGACTATATAATTTTGGTATTCTTGAAGAGGCAGATTGTTTTAAAATGCTCTTAAAGTTGCACTTAAAAATAAGATTTTTCTCCACAACAGAAGTGTAGTCTAATACAGAAGTTATCCATCTTAGAAGCATCAGGGTATCTTAACTTTGGATTAGATTATTTCATTGCCACTAAAATGTTTAAGCTCTTCTTCTGTCTCATTTCCCTTATAAAAATGCATCTTGATCATTTATTTAACTTTGTTAAAGCAACTGTTTTGAGTTCAATATTTCTTTATACCTTTTCATAAGATAACTAAGTCCACATTTATTTATTTGTAAAGATAACAGCTTCTGGCATATCCTGAAATTAACCTGCCATACCTGCTTATGTATTTATTTTCAGTACAGAAAGTACACACAAGAAAAAAATATTTAGAAGAAAAGAATATTCAAAAATAAGTTGTCTCACTATTTAAGTGAAATAAACACACCTTGCAGACCCAGATTTGAAAGTTGTAAACATTTTCAGGGAAATTACAAATCCAAATCACTTGAACTACTCTCCACTGAAGGCAGAAATCAGTGAGCCATTTAATGAACCATCAGTAAGCCCATTAAGGGTTTAAACACAAGTTACAGTCTCAAAAAGATACCAGATAAGCAGAATGTGCAGCTTGGACCTGTCACAGAAAGTGCTGGAAGCCATCCTATACAGGAAAAAAGCAGTAAGTGGAAAGGAACAGACAAAGCCATCAAGGGAACCCACACCACCACCACCACCTGGAAACAAACAAACAAGCAAGCAAACAAGAAAACAAAACCCAAAAAACAACCCAACACCACACCAAATGAAGCAACAAATGTTCTTTGTTGTGGCTGTCGTTGGAAGTATGTATCTTCTGGGACTGAACTCAAAAGCTATTCTGGAGCAGGCATGAGAGGGGCTATGGTGAGGAAAAAGCAGGGAAAGACTGGGATACATGTAGTACACTAAGACTATGCATAAGGATATATGTAAGTCTTGCAATGAGTATAGGACAGGAAAAAGAGAAGTTACATCACTAATTTTCAAACTACCCTCAGCATTCCAAGGGAGGTTTTCCTGCAGACATAATGCCTTACTCCAGAACCTCTCTCCCTACTAATGCCTTCAGACCCTACGTCTCTGTGACATCTTCCTCCTTCTCCAACAAGACTTTACAAGGGCTTCACATCAACTGAAGCTCCACATAGCATGTGTAGGCAGTTACAAATCATTTCAGATACACGAGAGTGAAAATGCGTCATAATACTCAATGGATACCATGTGTCAAGATGAAAGGAAAACGTGAAATACAAATTAAGTGAATGATGAAGCTGCTGAAAACACCTAACAGAACTAAGAAAACATCAGAAAATTCTGTAGAGACTGACATAGTATTAATGAAGATGAATGATAAGCCTGATGCCCTGATGGCCAAGTCTCACAGACATCTAATATTAATTACAGAGCTATATAAATTGCGTAGTATTTTCTTTGAGAACACTGCACATAAATCCAAGAGAAAAGAAACAAAACCCACAAAAACAGAAAGGTAGACAATTTTGCAATTACAGAATAAAAGAAATTAGATTAACCACACTCTTAACATTTGAACAGATTGTAAAGGGTTAACCCCTCCTGGGGGCAAGGCAGAACATGACCCCAAGTGGTCCTGCCTCCTCCCTGGGGGTGGTCTGACTTGCCCCCACCCCCGGTGTCATGTCTAGCTGCTCCCACTTCCTCCCTGGATCCTCTATAAAGAGCAGAAGTGCCTGTTCCTTCCTCTCTTGCTCCAGCTCCCTCACCAGACAGATGCATCTTGCTTTCCCTGCCATTACCACATGCTCTCCAGCAAGCATGTGGGGAGACCAGCCACCTCTGGAACTTTTTTCCACCCCTGTATCCACCATCATTTTGCATCCATCTGCATCCATTATCAATTTAACTTCACCATCTGGATTAACCTTCCATCCATCTTCATCTACTGCTTGTATACCTATACTTTGTATTTTGTTTCCCTTTCCTATATTCTTTGTAACTCCCCTTACCTAAACCACCTCTTATTTATTGTTAAAGTTTATTTTTTACTTCCAAATCGAATTAAGTCTATTTATTGAGCTTTTGGGCTTGGGGAGCTAGCTAAACTAATACACAGATGTAGAAGAAGCATCAGACCTTCTTACTTAAAAGTGTATGAAGAACAAAGAGGTTCAGAGTGCACTAGTGAGCCAGATGCACATAGTTTAGTTGAAATGCGTACCATTTAAGGCCTGGTTCTCCTGTGTTTTAATTGATTTAGTTAAAACAGGCTAAGGCATTGTTCTTACTTTAATATCAGAACAAACATTCCAAGGCTTAATCCACAATCTTCCCCTACTGCCAGAAAAGGCAAAGGAACATCCATTTAGCTTTGCAACAGTCTGCACAATTTCTTATAAGCTTTACATTTCTTCAAATATGAATTGACATGACTCTCTTAGTCATAGCACTGTATGATGTCATATAAACTGGCTTTGTATCTCAGAGTGCAGTTTATTACAGCAACATTGAGCAGTTTCCACAAAGTCTTGGTATGTCTCTCAAAAGGAATCTTTGGAATCATCTTTAAACTGTACACTTTTAACACAATTCATTACGATAGCAAGCAAAAAAATATTAAACCAAAAGTTGCACATTTTGTAGTCATAACATCCAGCCAACTATTGTACTCGAGAATTATGCTTGTCAGCAGCACACAAAAGCATAACCCGAGGTTGTAGTATGTTTTAAAAGAAGTTAAACCACAAAATATTGGCAGTCTTCCCAGATTTCAATTTGAACAGAAGTGAAGGACACTTTGGCACCACTGCAGTATAAGTGATATGAGACAAATCCTACATATAACAAAAAAAAACGTTTCAGAAGCAACTTCAACTTTGCTTATGATCTGACTTGGCAAGCCAAAAGGGGGTATCAGCAGGACAGCAGAATCATAGAATCAGTCAGGGCTGGAAAGAACCACTAGGATCATTTACTAAGAACCCCCCAACCGTGGGCAGGGACACCTCACACTAGATCAGGCTGTCTAGAGCCTCATCCAGCCTGGACTAAAAACACCTCCAGGGATGGGGCTTCAACCACCTTCCTGGTCAACTCATTCACAACCCTCATTGTGTGAAGAACTTCCTAACATCCAGTCTGAATATACCCATTTCTAGCTTTCTTCCATTCCCCCTAGTCCTATCACTACGTCTCATCCTAAAAGATCCCACCCCAGCTTTCTTGTAGGCCCCTTTAGGGCCTTCTCCTCTCCAGACTGAATAGCCCCAACTCTCTCAGCCTGTCCTCACAGGAGACGTGCTTCAGCCCTCTGATCACCTTTGTGGTCCTTCTCTGGATGTGTTCTAGCAAATCCATATTCCTCTGGTAATAGGGGCTCCAGAACTGGATGCAGTACTCCAGGTGAGGTCTCACCAGTGTGGAGTAAAGGGGGAGGATCACTTCCCTTGACCAGCTGGCCACACTTCTCTTGATGCAGCACAGGATCTGGTTGGCTTTCTGGGCAGCAAAAGCACACTGATGGCTCATACTGAGCTTCTTAACTACCAGCAGCCCCAAGCCCCTCTCCCCAGGGCTGCTCTCCAGCCAGTCACTGCTCAGACTATATTGGTGCTTAAGATTGCCTCGACCCAAATGCAGGGCCTTGTACATGGCCTTGTTGAACTTCATGAGGTTGGCTTGTGGCCACCTCTCCAGCCTGTCAATGTGTCTCTGGCTGGCATCCCTTCCCTGTAGCGAGTCAGCCACACAGCTTGGTGTCATTGGCAAACTTACTGAGAGTGCACTCAATGCCATGGCCCGTGTTGCTGACAAAGATGTTAAACAAGACTGTGTTCCATGACTGATCCCTAACAGACTTCACTTGTCACTGGCCTCCACTGGGACATGGAGCCATTGACAGCCACTCACACACTGCTGGGTGTGCCCAGCAAGCCAGTTCTTTATCCATCTAGTGGTCCACCCATCAAACACATGTTTCACCAGCCTGGAGACCAGGATGTGGTGTGGGACAGTGTCAAAGGCTTTGCTCAGGTCCAGGTACATTACATCAGTTGCTTGCCCCTCATCTATTAATGTTGTGACCTGTTCATAGAAGGCTACCAGGTCAGGCACGATCTGCCCTTGGTGAAGCCATGCTGATGGGACCCAATCACCTCTTCACTATTCTGTCTCAGTGGTACCTCCAGGAGGTTCTGCTCCATGATCTTACTGGGCACAGAGATGAGACTGACTGGCCTGTAGTTCCATGGCTCCTCCTTCCCTACCCCTTTTGAAAATGGGAGTTATGTTTCCCCTTTTCCTGTCAGTGGGGACTTCACCAGACTGCCAGGACTTTTGGAATATAATAGAGAGGGATTTAGCCACCTCATCCGCCAGTTCTCTCAGTATCCGTGGATGTATCGCATCGGCTCCCATGGACTGTGTCCATTCTGAGGGGGCCCACACCTTCCCTATTCTTCTTTTTATCATTAATATACCTGTAGAAACTCTTGGCATTCCCTTTGACCTACCTGGCTAGATTCAATTCAAACTGGGCCTTGGCTTTCCTAACCAGATCTCTTGCTGCTTGGCCAGCTTTCCTTGTAAACCTCCCATAGTAGCTGTCCTTTCTTCCAGTCACTGTAGAGCTTCCTCTTAAGTGATAGCATGCCCAGGACACAGGCCTCCAAGCGTTCTTTCCTGTTTTTCTGTTTGTTGGTATACATTGCTCCTGGACACTGAGAAGGTGATCCTTGAACAGTGACCAGCTGTCCTGAACCCCTCTTCCCTCTAGGGCTTCACCCCATGATACATAGACCAGCACTTATCTGAAGTGACCAAAGTATGCATGCCTAAAGTCTAGGGTTGTAAGCTTAGAATACATCCACCTGGTTGTCCTGAGGATCTTCAATTTTACTACTCCATGGTCACTGTAGCCAAGGTTGTCCCTGCACCTCACATTAACCACTAACCCTTCCCTATTGGTGATAGCAAGGTCCAGCATAGCACCTTTTCTTGTTGATTCCTCTATCATTTGGAGGAGGAAGTTGTCATCTATGCAATCCAGGAACACCCTGGATTGCTGATGCCTTGCTGTGTTGTCCCTCCAGCAGATGTCAGAGTAGTTGAAATCCCCCATGAGGACCAGGGCTTATGACCACAAAGCTGCTTCTGTTTGCCTGTGAAGGGCCTCACCTGCTTGGTACTGCTGGTCAGGTGGCCTGCAGCAGACCCCTACTGTACCATCGTCTTCCCCATATTGTCTTTAGTTTTAACCCATACACTCTTAACCAGCTCTTCATCCTTCCCAGGTGGAGCTCCACTGATTCCAGCTGGTCACTGATACAGAGGGCAATGCCTCCTCCTCTCCTTCCCTGCCTGTCCTTCCTAAAGATCCTGTATCCATCAATCCCTATATTCCAGTCATGGGAATCATCCCACCAAGTTTCAGTAATAGCCACTACGTCATAGCCTCCCAGCTTCTTTAGTTAGGAACTAAAGCAATCTTCAGAGGTGAAAATTCCACACAAGCTTCAGTGTTCACATTTTAAATTCAAGTCAGTGTCAAACTGAAGTTAATATTGAAGCAATTAAATGTAACTAAGAATCAACTGCATTGACACAAGAGAGCCATGTCAATGGAGACAAGAATGTCAGTGTGAGAAAAAAAATTTGAATTTATTTATGCCTAAACATTCTTGTGCATGAAAACAGCCTCAAACAAAACACTAGGAAAGCTAAGTTGCCATACCACTCTTGATTAAAAAAAAAAAAAAATTATAAAAGGGCTTGTCATATGATGAAGAAATCTTTTCAGAGCAGGATAACTGATTAAGACATGAATAGAGTCTCTCAAAGAGTGTGCAGTTTCCACATTTGAACTGCATTTTGACAAAAGTGTTTCCATCTTTCTGTCTCTAGTCATAGTAAGTTGAGTTACAGTAAGTTAGACAGGTGGACTCTTCATTGGGTTAAAAACCGTCTGGATGGCCAAGCCCAGAGAGTTGTGGTCAATGGGGTTAAATCCAGTTGGTGACCAGTCACAAGTTGAGACCCTCAGGGCTCAGTTTCAGGGCCAGTCTTGTTTAATCTCTTCATCAATGACCTGGATGAGGGGATTGAATGCACCCTCAGCAAGTTTGCAGATGACACAAAATCAAGCAGAAATGTCAAACTGCTAGAGAGTAGGAAGGCCCTGCAGAGGGATTTGGACAGGCTGGAGCAGTGGGTTGAGGCAAACTGCATGAGGTTTAACAAGACCAAGTGCCATGTCATGCACCTTGGCCACAACAAGCCCCAGCAGCCCTACAGGCTGTGGGAGGAGTGGCTGGAGAGCTGCCTGGTGGAAAAGGACCTGGGGGTGTTGGTGGACAGCCAGTTGAACATGAGCCAGCAGTGTGCCCAAGTGGTCAAGCCAGTGGCATTCTGGCTTGTATTAGAAATGGTGTGACCACAGAAGTAGGAAGGTACTCATGCCCCTGTACTCAGCACTTGTGAGACCACACCTCGAGTACTGTATCCAGTTTTGATCACCACAGTTTAGGAGGCATGTTGAGGTGCTGGACTGGATGCAGAGAAGGGCAACAAGGCTGGTGAGAGGTCTGGAAAACGTGACCTATGAGGAGTGGCTGAGGGGACTGGGATTCTTTAGTCTGGAGATGAGGAGGCTGAGAGGGGACCTTATTGCCCTCTACAACTACTTAAAACAAGGTTGTAGTGAGGCTGCTGCTGGTCTCTTCTCCCAAATTACTAATGACAGGACATGAGGAAATGGCCTCAAGTTGTGTCAAGGGAGGTTTAGATTGCATGTTCGGAGGAAGTTCTTTACTGAGCAGGTGGTCAGACACTGGAACAGGCTGCCCAGGGAGGTGGTGGAGTCACCATCCCTGGAGGTGCTTAAAAAAAAGAGTGCATGTGGCGCTTGAGGCTATGGTCTAGTGATTAAGGACACTGGGATGAAGGTTGGACTGGATGATCCTGGTGGTCTTTTCCAACCATAGTGATTTATAGTGATTAGATGTTGTGCTGAGGAATCTGGTTTAGTCAAGGACTTGTCAGTGTGAAACTAGTAATGTGATTCGATGATCCTGAAGGTCTCTTCCAATCTAAGAAATTCTGTGGTTCTGCAAGTTTATGCTAAAAAATAATCTAGCATTTGCCATTTTTTAATTGTCACAGCACAAAATCCTTGCAAAAAAACATGTTCATATGCTTCTCTAACACCAAATTACTGCAGGCTCAGATGCATTTGAAACACCATGTAGGGTTCCACACATTCCCAGTAAGCAGCACCTGATCAACTGTCCTTCAGACAAATTCTTCCTTCTTTTCTAGTGCTCTTACTAGAACATTTTTTACAGCAGCCACTATCTTAGTTTTCCATTCCTCTATAGATAATACCATTTCCTCCAGAGTACTTGCTTAAATATTATATTCCTAGTCTTGTCCATTACTTCGCAGCAAAAAAACAATGCAAGACAGCTGCTCTTATGAGGCACCCAGGCTCAGTTGTCTGAAATGAGACATGAAGCATTACAGTCAACTGTTTGTTAAGAAAACACACATTGGAGATAACAGTTTCTGTATGGCTAAACTACAAAGGTCTTTCAGTATGCCTGCTAATGCTCCAGCTACAAAGGTGACCAGGAGGGGAACCCTACAAGAACAAAGGCAACAGAACTTGCTAAGCATGAGATCAGTGCAGAAACTGAGTCACTGTAGTCACAGCTACAGTGCTTCAGTTCCTGAGGCCAGTCCGGACACCTCAAAAGAATACAGAAATCTTGTGGAGCACTCCCATGACACTTAGAAAGAACACTGCCTGGACAGCAAGACTTGTTTCCAAACAAAACTGCAACAACGCAAACTACAACACAAAACTTTCTATGCATTTATCACATTCTAGTATACTAATAACTTATTCAAATAATTCACACGCTGAGAACATTGGCATGAGGTTAAACACCACATATATTACACAATGTCCTCAAAGATTTAAAGCCCATGGTAGCAAACTCCACACTGTCACATAAGGTCTTCTCATATTCAGTTATTTTGAATGTTTCCCTATATTCTTCCTCATCCTGTTGACACAATTTGCAGATTATGCAAATAGTTTTCCCTAACACTTTAAAACTGTAAACTAACAACAGCCATTAAAGAGAGGTACATTTTAATAGGGTTTTCTCCTTTCTTTTTCACATTTTCTATTTTAAGAGATACTGATGTAAAATGCAGTTTTAAGAAAGCAATGCCTAAACTTTGATTATTGATCAGCTGCATATATTATATCATTGCATAGCTAAGGGGTACAAAAAAGCTACTACTAGCCACTTTTTTTGCAAGGCTTTTTAAAGCACATACATTCTATTAACTAGTACTATCTGTCTTTGAGATATGTAGAACTTGAAATGACAGCAAATATTCCCCCACACTCTTATACTTACTGATTCCTTCCTGCCAATCTGAGACCTTCAAATACTGGAACAGGTCAACATGACAGTCCAGTAGCAAGCAAGACCTAGATGTTAACTCACAGCAGAGTACTGCTGGGGAAAAAAAAAAAAAAAGATATCAAAGTTGTGAGGAGAAAACTTTAAATATTCCACCTAAGTAAGGAGGTTAGAGAAAACAGCATGTTATGACACTGCTCTTCAGAACAGTGGGCACATCACATCAAATAACTAAAAAAAAATCCCCAACAACTTGAAGTGTGGCAGCAAAGTCACCCATACTCCAGTTCAGAGTTAAGTTAATAAGAAACCAGGGCAGCTCATATTGCAGAATTTAGCTGGAGTGACCTGACAGCAACTGCTAGTCAAACATGTATGAGCTACAGTGTTTGATCAATGTGCATCTTGGAGGTATGTAAAGAAAAAAGGAAACTCTAGATAAATAATTTTCAGATTTGCAGAGTCACTATTTCTATTGTCCAAGACTTCCTTGTAGACAAACCACATTATGTTCAAGATAATTGCGGTAAAATACTACAGCAAATTAGTGACTTTTCAGGCACCTAGAAGGTTCTTTAAATGCTGGAATAACTTGTCCTCACTGACATCTGTAAGTCTGAAAGTCACAGTCTGAGGCTACAATATTTTGGCCAAACCCTCATAGACTGCCTTTAAGAAACGCTGTATTTTACATACTTTTTAAAAATCCCATATTTTATTCTCATGCAGCTTACCCATTTCAACCTTGATATCTTCAGGCTAAAATGTCACATAGCAACCTTAGCAAAAAAACTATACTAACCAGTAAAAAAGTAAATGCCACAATCAGAACAAAGTCTACATGTACATTAGAACATTGGTGCTAAGGTGTTAACTGGGGGAGAAATGCACTGCCTGAAACTGTTTCTTTCTGGATCTCACCTCCCTTTCAAACAGCTGAAATACAGATTACATGGGGCTAACGAAATCATAGTTGTCTTTGGAACTTTAAAAATGCTCACAATGTTTTTAAGAATTAGTGTTTAAAGAGTATTTTGAAGCTGCTGCTGATGTTATCCAGTGAAGCAAACATGTATCTGCACACAGATACACACGACACATAGTGTACCTTTTATGCCTAAATGTTTTCATTACTCCCAACCTCAGTAATGTACATGCCACTACAATATGCTGTATGGATTATTTCAGGAGTGGTTTCACACACACACACACAAAAAAAAAGAAA